>VYXD01007800.1:524179-641289 GCA_013397195.1 Hylia prasina
GAGGCAGGAGAGGCAGGAGAGGCAGGAGAGAGAAAAGAACCTGCAGGCCATTTCCAGTTCTACCCCTCTGCACTCTGGCTGGCTAAAAGTAAAATCAAAGAAGCAATTCTTTTGACCACAGTCAAAGTAGAGGATCATGGGTTAATACTGGCTGGCTGTAAGTCAAAACTCTCATTGACATCAACAACACCAGGATTCTTAATTAGGATTTTAAAAAAATGGTTTGAGATCATCTGTATTTTGCAGATAAACACCACAGGGTTTTTTAACCCATCATAAAATGCATTATGCTCTTCTATAATCTGTGTCATTTATTATTCAGTGTCACAAATTTTATGTGAAATATAGGTGATCTGTAATTCATTTATTATTTTTTTCAAAGATAACCTCTGCACCTAAACCCTGTGCCACTCTGGGAAAAGGCCAGGACATGTGGGATGATCTTAAAAACCACAACACACAGCTGAGTTTTGAGTTTTAGAACATGCTTTGCATGTTGAACTTTGCTGGGCAAAACCTGTTAAAACTCTTTTGGAAAAGCTCCAGATCTCCCCAAATGCTCCCCATAAGCTACAGCTTCCACATTTCCAACATTCCTTAACAGGGGAGGAGAGCACCAACCGTTGCCTTAGTTGGCTGGCAGCTAAAAAAATTCCTAAAAATCCTTGGACAGGAGGTTCCTGCTGTGGGAGGGGAGCAGCAGGAGTGTTGGCTTGACAGACACTGCTCTGCAGGGCATTGCCTCTATTCATATTAAATCTAAAACCTATATATTTCTGCACCCGTTTCTACTTTTCTGTGTTTATTTCAAGAGCACAACAGTTGATGTGCAGCTAATTTTGCTGTCACATTGACTAAACATTTATATTAGCCAACCAGAGCACTCCCAACACACATAAATGAAACTCCCATTTAAAAATATTAAATTAATAAATTATTTTCAGATACTTCAGCAACATCCTTCGCTTTTGCTGACATTTTGATATAATTTTTTTTTTGAAGTTCATAAAATAACACTCTCAGACATCTAACAGTCATGTAGAAAATAACAACAATGGAAACTACCAAAGGATTATATGGTATCATACAGAAAAATGCTCCCAAGTTTCAAGTGGCGGTGACAACTGGTCTTCCCCAATGCATGAAGCTCGGTCCATCTCTGGGTACCCATGTCGGTATCCAGGCAGTCAGCACATTCCTTGAACAGGATTTTCTATTTCAGAGGCAGAAATAGCTTCTTACGTGGTGGTGGCAGAGTGAAGGAAGGTGTGAAGAGGTGATCCAACCCGTTCCGTCTCGTCCGTGACAGAGGCGAGGTCTGAGGTCAGTAGCAGCAAGTTGTCAGCAGTCACTAACAGAACCATGAGACCTTCTCCCACATGCCTTGTGTTGTGAGTGGTTTATATAAATAGCCCAAGGGTTAAACTGCTGATACTTGTTCATCTTCTGCAAAACAAGATAAAGAAATAGGCAGTTATTCCACCAGTCCCTGCCTCAGGCACACAGGGCACAGACCAGCACCCAGTGAGGTGATCCCAGTGAGTGTATGACAACTTCACCCCTTCAGCAGCATGTTTTCACTGTCTTTATCATCACTGATCACTACACAGTCCATATCACCATTTATCAGATCCTCAGGCAATCACAGAATGGTTTGGGTTGGAAGGGACCTATTAAAGCATCTCATTCCAACTCCACGCCATAGGCAGGGACACCACCCAGGCTGCTCCAAGCCCCATCCAGCCTGGACTTGTGCACTTCCAGGGATGGGGCATCCACAGCTTCTGCAGTCTGAGGTATGACTGTCATACGATAAAGACATATTGCAAAACAGAAAATCCCAGATCCTCCAAAAATTATCAGCATGCAGCTCCCAGTATACCAAAAGCCATGGATTTGGGAAAAAAAGCCAGCAAATTTCCATGCATTTTATACCAAATAAAATCAACCAAGCACTTCAAAAATAGTAAAATAGGTGCCTCTAAAAGTGTACAGTTAAATTTAGCTTAGAAAAACTTTGATTAAAAATGTTTGAAGCAATGACTTCCTTATTTTTACATCAAAAGCACAACGGAATTAATGCCAGGCAATTTTATGTTTACTGTAAGTTTGAACTACACTACTAATATATATGTTAACTACTGCTTACACGTTTTAAAGGGCCAAGATACAATCATTTTGCATCAGAAATTGTTTTAACCTAAATACAGGCTCATTTTAAATAAGACTGAAATGGAAGGAAATGATCACAACATTCTAATGGAAAAAACTAGTTCACCAGCAAAAGTTACAGAAGATCACATCGGTGCACAGAAATCATAAGCAAATCAGCAGATAAACAATTAAGGAGAAATTGCCCTGACCCGAAGTTAGCTTTGACACAATGTAAGAGCAGTCTTCGTTGGAAAACCCTCTCACATTTTGGTCACCCCATGCTTGGCAGCACTGGCTGTTGCTTCAAACAAGATCATGAAAAATGAACTGGAAGAGACACTGTCAGGCCAAGTCATGCAAAGAAAACAGGTTTCATCAAATGTACTCTCCAGAAGAACAGAAGTTCACTATTATTTTGTTCAATATTTTGAAACCCAATCTCCAAAAATATCTGCTGAGGCATAAGGCAGCTCACTGCCAGCACACCCAAATACAAATGAAATAAGGTCACTCCACCAAATCCAAATCACTCGTTTTAGACCATCACCCTGATGCCAGCCAAATCACTGGGACACCAGTTAATCAACCCAGGGAGGCCAGAGTTTTCCCACACGTAGCCTGTCAGTGTCCCATCACTATTTAAGAAGGGACAGATTTTAAGGGAAAAAAACAAAAACAAAAACAAAAACAAACCAGTATCTACATGCTCTTAAGTGTCTCAGCTGTACTTTAGGAGATCTTATATGTACCTTTTTGTATGTTTATTTATTTACACATACTTTGAGTTTGTTTGGTGCCAGCATGCTTTTTCTAAGGGGAAGGCATTCTTCTTTGCTTTAAACGTGTATGTGCATGCACACAGCTATGCATGACATACACAGCCACGCATGTGCATACAGCCACACACACACACAACTGTGTATTTTAAAGATTAATAATCCACTTTTAATCTCCAAGAAGGACCCAAGAGAAAGCCCAGAACATCGCTGTGAAGTGCACCCTGCACAGCCCCGCTCCCGAGCCAGGTGTTCACCTACCATCCTCTTCACTATCTGCGTCAGGCAAGTCTGCTACTCTGGGGCTGGACGGCTGCCGGCCGTGCCACTGAGGCATCCTCGAGGAGACACAGGCCACCGGGTCGCTACCGAGAGCAGCTGGTGGAAGTCTAGAGAGGTCACTGTGCAGCATCTTTGACCTCTGCACTGCCACACTATAGTCTGGAGGTTTGAGGTGTGGGTGGTGGGGCGATCCTTCTTTTATGTCCGCTAAAGAAATCCCCATATATCCCGGAGGGGTGGGCGGTGGCTCCCTATACCTATCGTCCTTCTTAGGTGAGGTGACACAGTACACTGGGCACAAGAAATAAGCAATGGAAATGTTAAAGAAGAAAAAGAAAGGAAACAAAACGTTAAAAAATCATGAAATGTTACAATGGCAAAACAGAAACTGATAACAAAACGCAAATGCAGAAACACTGGTTATAATGACAGCAGCAGTATTTATGCCTTCATTTCTCTTTTCTATTTATTTTATGAAGTCAGAGCAGCAAAAGAATCCACGAACTCCTTAGGTGAGATGTCAATTGAGTGGAAAGAGAACTCTAAGCTTGTCTGCATCAGACTGCAATTAACATCTTTCCTAACAGTCCCTGCTCCTGTGGCCCTGCAGCACAGGGGATGCTCTGGAGATCTCTGGCAGGATGGAGAACCAGCACAGCCAAGTCTGATGCCACTGTTACAGGCTGGGAAACTGAAACAGAAGGAATTAAGGCAACCAGCCCAGAGTTACTTCATGCAGCATGCTGGTGTTTGACAGCAAGAACTGCTGGTTGACTTCCAACATCCATTTCATCACCCAAAAGAGGTCAGTTGCTTTACATAAATTCATTATAATAAAGTACCACCATATTAACTGATGTGTATGAAGACATGAAACCATCTGGCTATACCATAGGAAAAAAAAAAATCTTCACTTAAAATTGGTCCTAAGAGGCAGACTGTGTACTGAGCCTGCATTAATTGCTTTACATTTTCACAGAGTGAATAATGTCTTATCACACCCACAGTTTTCATTTCTTACTTTTTTCCCTTGGTTTTTGTTTTGTTTTCTTTTATACCCTTGTCTTAAACTATGTTCTCTGTTTACTAGTGAGAAAAAAAACAGGAACAGCCTTTGGAAGGGCTGCATTACACCTTGTGCAGTCATGAAAAGGCTACAATCAATATTATTTATTTGCAATGTCCATGCCTCATAATTCATCTTCTCCCTTCCTGCTTTGTTCAACAGTAGTTCAAGTCACAGAGGCACTGAACACAAAAATTAACTATTCTTAGGTTGCCTCCCCTCCCTCCCACCCCAGGTCTGGGGCTTATGTGCATGTTAAATTGGGCTTTTTGCCATGCACATGTTGCAACAGTAGTTTCAAAGCCAGGGTAATTTTTTTTTCATCTCTTATTTAAGTGAATTTGCATTCTTCCTGTGGATCCATTTTAAACATGCATGTTCATTAGTTCCATGTATTTCAGCAAATGTAATAGTTTCTTATCTTAGCAGAATGTGAAGGGATCAAAAATAAAAGAGTATTTCTTATTGTGTTGTAGACCTGTGAGATTCCAGGTTTTGGTATCAGGAACACAAGCTGGTTCATACTTGATGGCCTCAGCTCATGCTTGGGCTGACAGTAAAACAACCAAAACCAAATTCAGTCAGTCTGGGGTTTAGCAGAGACACGTGGGTACAGGCAGAGATTTATGCTATTGAATTACAAGATTTATTTTCATTTAACTAGCACTGAATGAGGTCTCTGTGAAAAAGCAGGGGAAGTGAAGAGGATCTGCCCTTCCCTGGAGGGATGGGGAAGGGCTGGGTCCTCTCCTCACCTTCAGCCTTGGCTGAATTTGTAGAAGGAATGTTCTCCTTCAAAGGAGAAAGCTTCAGGCTCCCTAAAGCTAACCTTTGGTCTACTGTAGTAATGCAAGAATAATGTGTCCCTTTGTCAAGTTCCAATTCATAGTATTTTACAAACAGTGAAATAAAGTGGAGATATCTTTGGCATACTGTGTGATGGCACACAGCTAATGGATTTGCATTTGCAAACCTGTAATTATATCCACCCATATCAGATCTTTCCTTGAGCAGCTCCAGCACCCTGTGAATGCTCCTCACAGCTACAAGATGCAGAATGGAAAAAGAATTAAAAGGAAGGGAAAGTGCTGTCAGCAAAGACAGTGTGTACTGAGCAGTGAACCTTCAATCTAATACAGCTCAGACAGGCTGCAAGGGCAGAGCACAGGCACAGCAATGCAAATTTCCTGCAAGGCTCCACCACGACTTCTTTTCCAAAGGCAAGGAGGAGCACAATCCAAGACCTCCGCCCTACGTGCAATGTTTATTCAGGCAATTACCTTTGATAACAAAACCCTCCAGCAATCCACTCAGTAATTAAATTGCATTTCAGCTGCACCCTTGCCTCACAGTCTTAGAAAGCTTTGCATTCCATGTTTTATTTTGTACTAATCCAGTTCCTTTAATTTTGGCTACTGAGCTCACTAGGATTGGGGAAGGGCATCTTGCTTGATAGAACTATGCATATTTCAAAGAACATTTTTATTTTTTTCTCCTTTCATAAGTAGCCAAACTGCTGCTGTATAATCAGATAAATGGCATCTTAAAATAGCAAAGACAGGAAAGGAACCTGCTTTGCCCTTGAGTTTTCAAATCCCAAAGCCCTGTGGATGAAAGGTACCCCAGCTCCAGAGAGGCAGGTGAGCTCCACACCACTCTGCAGTCATCCACTTCCCTCTGGGTTCCTGGGAAGTCTGCATTACAAGGAGTAAGGGATCACTGACCCTTGTCAGAAGAACATCTACAGTGATGAATGCAGCTCCAAAATCATTCAAAAAAGCAAAATAGGATACCTCAGAAAAGAACTGCCTGATATTTTCCTGAAGAGAGTTTTCCTGCAGACCAATGAAGTGATGGGGAAGTGCGCTTGTTTATTATCTTGATATTCCTAATGCAAGAGAAGGTGGCTTGAAAACACACTGTGTAGTGCTACAATTACAACCACGTGTGCAACCACGTGTGAAGCTGAATTCAACATGCCAGGCAGCCCCAGACCTGTTGGTGTCATTTCTTAACAACTTAGTATCGAAATGAAAAACAGATGTAGCAGCTTCCATTAGCTGTTGGCTTGGCTTACCTATCAGGCCTTTTTCTGTACTCGAAGTAACAGTTTTGTAAGTTGTATCAGCGCCTGCTTTAGAGTCCAAAACCTCCGTCTGCTCTGCTGTGGAGTTCTCCAGCCCCCTCCGCTTAATTGTCCCATAGTTTGTCTCGTAAGTGTCTGACAGGGAGCTGGAGGATGCCCAGCTCTGCCGAGACTGATCCAGCTCCACGCTGGCTTTTGACTGCCTGTTGGCTTTGGAAAAGGCTTCGGAATACAAATAACCCTCCTCAGAGCAACAGTTTGTGGGATCCACTTCAGCTATAGGTCCGTCCAGCTGAGTGTGACGGTAAGAACTGAGGAGATCCCAGCTCTTCTGGTTTGGGATGTTCTGGAAATTGTCATGAGAGCTACTTGAGCATGAAGTCCAGCTTCCCCGGCCGCTGTCTGCTGCCTCTACCATGATGTGTTCATGGGAGATCTCCTCGCTGCTCATGGAGGATGTGAATGCCATTCCTCTGATCAGAGCAGGCCTCGTGATGGACCAGCTACATTGGAAAACAACACAAATTGGGGAAAAAAAACACTTGTGAGCTTTTTACAATAGGGGCAACCTACTCAGAGCCAGCTCTGGGTTTGCATCAGGCCAGCAGCAAGCTCAAGGCACAAGGGAGCACTGACAGGAGACACTGTTACTCCCAAATCATTACTGCACCCAGCAGCAAGGAATAACAAGTTTGCAACATGTATTTCCAGGCTGCACTCCGGATCCCTAAGTCTGGCCCACAGAAGCTCTTCTCTACCAATCACAGCAACACTGCCTGACAGAGAGCAGAGGAGTCAATTACCTCTTACATTTAGTATGCTACCCTTTTTCTTTACATTTAGAAACTAAAACAAAAATAAATATTTAATATATAATCCAACCCCTTCACTGGCAGCAGCATCAAGTTGTCTAGACACAGTGGAAGCAGTTGAATTTCAAGAACATTTGGAAATATCGGGCATAAGTAACATTTGTGGGAACAATAAGGAGGGACAGATTCTGAAAAGCAAAGTCCAAAATTTCTTTTTTAAAGAAATGTCTGCTGAAAGCTCTAATCGCTCTAAATGCATAATTAAGGGGGGAAAAATAAAACCAGATTTGTATGAATTTAGAATACATGAAGATAGGATTGCTAGACATTATTCAAGTCTCCCAACTATTTCTGGGTGTGTTAACAAATGCATGGGCAGCACGACATTAAAACTCAACACCCTCCCTCAGCAGTTTACTGACACATTGTGAAATCAAGGAATGTTTCTTAGGTATGTGAAAGCAAGGCTTTGGGTTTTTTTTTCCTTCCTTTTTTATTTTGTAAATCCTAGGATAAAATCCACTTTTTTCCCCTCTCAACCCATTCAAACTAAGGAATAAAAGAACAACCACAAAACAAAAACTCAATGTGTATTATGCCTTCTAGAAAGGGAATTATTTTCTTTGACAAAGCACATCTTTAAATTCCCATTTTAATCCTATGAAATAAACTGAATTACTAATTTCTTTCCGTCCCTGGAGGTGTTCAAGGCCAGGTTGGAAGGGGTTGGGAGCACCCTGAGCCCTGCCCAGAGAATGGGGGGATGGATCAAGATGATCTTTAAGATCTATCACAACCCAAAGCATTCTATGATTCCACGTGCTGGAAAAATTAGAAATGTAAGGAGCATCTCTCATGTAGCTGAATCCATGACAGCTGAGGACAGACAATGCTATCCCAACATATATTAGGAGATAGTACACCCTATGGATCAAGGTGCTACATCTAGAAAGAAAAATACAAAAACTTCCAATTCAAAGTATCATTTCAGCACAAATTCTCATTGCACTAAACAAGACCTCTTGTGTGGAAACTGTCAAAAAGACAGCGGCAGAAAGCTGCCAGTCTGCCTAAGCAACAAATGATAATTAGAAAAATCCTTACAAATCACATTAGAGCATGTTAAGTAACTGGCACTGCTGACTCTGAGAGAATTGATCATATCCTGTTGTTCTTTTGCTGTCACTCACCATGGCACTAATTCGCTAAGTGTCATCCTGGCTTTTAACAAGCTCCCAGTCTCCTGCAAGAAATATCTAGCTAAACCTCACCAATGGGAACAAGCTGTTGTCTCTCCAGGTAATACTGTAAGCTTCTTATGGAAACAGGCTCACACACAGCAGCCAGTGCTCCAGCTTCCAGCAAAAGCTTAAAACCCACAGTGGAGTGCACAGCTGTGTCCTGGCCAAAGCTTCCTTACACCTCTGACACCAGGACACCAAGCCGCAGCAGAAGCAGCTGCACCTTACCCCGGGCAGGGCTGGCTGTAATCTGTCAGTGCCTGAGGATGCTCCTTTCTCTCTGCCCCGCCTGAATCCACAATGAGGGACTGGGACAAACTCCTCTCATCCTGCAGTGCTGCTGACATGGAGTCCACAGAGCAGTTGCTCACGATGCTGGACCGGGATGAAATCTCACTGTGACTGGAGTCCGAGAAGTTGTCGGATTTAGTGGAAGGTATGAGGGCGTAGCCTAAGTACAGGAGAGGAGAGGAGAATGACTTGATCAACATACGACAACCAAGAATTGGCACACACATTACAGTGAGGAGATTTAGAAGAAAACCAACCATACCCTGTTTGCATACCATCAGTCCATTGAGGATTTTAGGCTACTAAAGCTTTTAGCATCTATCAGCATCTAGCACTGAGTTACTAATGCCAGTCCAGAGACACCAATAACCCACTTGCAACTCCACTACTCTCCAGAGACACCAATAACCCACTTGCAACTCCACTACTCTCCAGAGACACCAATAACCCACTTGCAACTCCACTACTCTCCAGAGCAGCAGCTTTAACCTACACAACCAGAATCAGCAGCCTACTGCATCAGTACTGGGTGGGCAGACCAGGTCTTTCCAATTCTGCAAGCGCTGACTCCCTCAGTATAAACACAGCACACTTCCCACCATCCCGCTGCCATACTGCCATGCAAGACTCAAAAAAAGATTCTGGCAGTGGAGGAGGAGATGCTGACTAAGGTAATAGACAGCTATTAGCACTCAGGGATTAGCCATATGATCCATTTCAGTTTTATAATCTGCTCCAAAACTAACAGAGAAGGCAGCAAAGGCAGGAAGCACAACCTTGGCAGGAGGAGCTGGACCAGACTCCAGTGCTGTTCCCACAGAAGGGGAACAACTGAAGACCCCACCAGATTCAGAGCAAAATGTATAGTGCCTTTTTTTTTTCTTTCCCCCTCTGCTTGGCTTACCCTCAAATAACTTCTTTGAGACACAAATAAGGCATACATCCCTATATATCTAACATCTCAAACAAGCTTTTTTTTTTTTTCCTAAATTTCTGCACATGTGCCTTTAGCACCACTGCCACATATATCTACACTGATTAGGTGAAGAAGTGAAATGAGAAGGCAGGGTAAAGGCCAGTGACACACACAACCTAAATACAGAAGACTGATACCCTTAAGTGAAAAAACAATACAGAGATGACACAGTATGGCATGTGGAGACACTGCCATACAGCCACTGAGCATAAAGCTCATAATTTGAGATTTCACAGCTTAACTTTGATTATTCCTGTAAGATTTTAAGAGCATCTAAGAGCAGTAAATATCAATATTATCGAACTACAGAACAGAACCTTAAAATGTACTTAAGAGCAGCCTTTTTAAGATTAAATATTTCAGTTTCCTTTCATTTGAAATATTAGATATTATTTCATATTCTTTATATTTTTTAAGGGACTCTTTAAACTGACACAACTGTACTACAGAAAGAAATGTCCTCACAGTGTTCCAACTATTTGGAGAACAAAGGGGCTCCTCTTCATTAAAGAAATTAATAACACTATCTGAAAGCTGGGCCATAAGATAACAGCACATGTATATCAACAGACTAAAGTATTTGCTGGTCTGAAAAGGACAGCAGAAGATGTGATCAATGGAATACACACCAATGCTGGAAGTGAGCATTCCACTGACACTGTATCAGGACTGTTTAATTAACAAATGTTGCAGAACTTACTGTTTCATTGGCATTTGCCACACACTAAGTAACTGAACTGACACTGTACCTGTTCCTTGATTTTCTAAACTTCACATTATTGTCTTCACTGCACTGTAAGGGTGATTAGCTATAAAGAACTGACACAAACATCTGGAAGGGAAGCACATCAAACATCTTAAACATGTAAATGGAAAATGCTGAAGTAACTTAGACAAACTCATGATATCGGACACAACATGGACATCAATCTTCCCTCTAAAAATACATTATAGTGTCTTCCTCCTTCTTCTAGGTCTTGTGCATATGCAGTAGGATGTGTACACACTGCTGCTGCTACAGATACTTGCTGTACTCAGAGTATCAATGTCCTTGTCCTTTTGGTTTTCGCAGCTTTCTAAGGCTTCAGTGGGCTCTGCTTCCCTTTTCGCAGTAAAAGCTGTTCTTTCCCTTGAGAAGCTTCTTTCCCTAAGTCTTCTAAACCAGAATCCCTTTATTTTTGTAGGTTCATGCTCAGCTTCTGCCTTTCTACTCTCTTCCTCTCTGTCCACTTGTGCACTTTTCTCAGAACTCTCTCCAGCTTGGCAAATCATCTGAATTTGCTTTTGTAAATAAGCCCCACCTATTCCATAGCTGCGCTGTCCACTGTTCTTGTTGCTGGTTTCACTGGCCAGTGATGAGGAAGAGCCAGAGAGATTCATCTGACTGCAGTTATCCGACCTTTGGATGTTCCCAACTACAATGAAGTAGACACAGACAGATGTTGACAGATGATGAGATAAGTAACAACAAAAATAACATCCTAATTGAAAGTCCTTTTTCTCTTCAATCCTATTTATATATAACTAGGGTATAGCTCAAAAGAAGATGAAATCTAGAATTAAGTGGAATGTGTTCGTGCCTAGAATTATGTCTTTCAGCTGTCTGTGAAGCACCTAATTTTAGATCAATGAGCTGTTAACACAACACATACAACTAAGTACAGATCACCTCAATCAAATGAGATCAGTGCTGAAAGCAAGTTGAATTAATGAAAAAATCCCCAAGAAACAAAACATTATTTCCAAAGAACCAGGTAAAAGTTAACAAAAATAACATCTTTATAAGCGATGTGCTCAGTGGAGCGAGATTTGGCAACTCAAGTATTTAAGCTTTTTATACATATGCTGTGTTTAAGTAAAGTAAGTGGCATTCTCCTAAAGGAAACAGGATCTTGTGAAGGCAGAAGTGGTCGGACCAGCCTAATCTCCCACTGAGAAGGGTGAGGAGATGCAGCAGGTCACTGTGCCATGCCATGCCAAGGCAGTGGCTTTGGGCTGTCAGTGAGTCAAAGCAGCACAGAAGGGAGGGAGAGAGGCCTTACGCCATCCACCGACCACCCGGGCTGGCTACTGAGTGGTGCTAAGAGATTTCAAATGAATTTCCATCCAGGGTTGACTAATGGTGAAGTGATGCAGGTCTTTTAAGATGAAGACATCAAAAATAAAGGGATTCTCAGGGATCATGAGAGACAGGGATGTATACAAAGCCCTGTGCACAAGAACAAAAACATGAACAGCGACTCGAGGATTTAGATGGATCCACTACTTCTGCAGCAACCCAAACCACCTGTCCTGAGAACTGTGACACCATTCCATCTGCAGCTCTATCTAATCACCTGGTATTCCAGCTACCTTGGGCAAGACCAAAAGTTGTCTCAATAGCTGCAGTTTCTGTCCAACCCTGTCATCTTCAAGAAATCCCCATATTTGCGATTCCCATTTATTTAAGTGGCCACCTTAATCTGAACTGGCATGATGGCAGGTGTCAGCACTTCTGAACTATTGGGAATTCTGTCAAAAGCACTTAGGCAGTATTTTAAGAAAACAACTCTTCCCCTTTTTTTAAATACTACGTGACTTAAAGGTCCAAAATATACAAATACATCGGAAAATCATGTCAATTCATAGAAAGACGTGATTCTATCCTTGACATGAATATTCTAAACTACTATTTCTCTTACATGTCATTTTCAACAAATACTTCTGCCATTGCACACCCTGGTTTAGGCTGCAGTTCCTGGGACTGATGCTGCCACACACATACCTTTGCGTGGGGAGCCCTGAGGAGAAGCAGGTGGGCTGGAGTGCAAAGAAGATGCCATGGACATGGTGTCATCTGTTTGTTTCTTGCTACTCACTTCCTCAGACAAGCTTAATGACTTCTGTGGAGAGCCTGTACCTATGAAAACAATGGGATCAGTTACTGCACATTCCTCTTCTTCAGAATTACTGATTTCTGTTTAAACTACAAATAAGAACCATGTTGAACAATCAGAATATTCAGCAAAGAGAGAAGCAGATGCTCAGAGAATTCTGCATGTGGAGGCAGTCTCCATTTAAATTTAGATCAGATCAGCTGTGGCCACTGCTACTGCTGGCTGCTCATCTGCAGTGTTGAAACATCCATATCCCAACAGTAACCACTGCAATGGATACATTCATTGTGGTTTTTGGCAAAAGACTATGTAAAAAAAAAAATCCATGTGCAGAATAAACTTTGGAGGAAATCCTTGCCCCTAGCATTGTTGGGACTGTGTTAAAAACCACATGTGTCAGAGCCACCAGGTCAGTTCAAGATCTCCACAACCAGGAGTTCTCAAATTAATACTCATGGGCACCATCCACAGCTTGGCCAGTTTATCAAAACCAGTGTCCCACACATGGTTTGGTGTTTCTTACTATTAGATCATCTTGCAGAGGACTCAGCACTGAGGAGTTATTCTGAGTTCTTAATAACTTGTTAGATCAGTATGGACAATCACACACAAATGATTAAACACTTCTGAGAAAAGTTTCTGGAACTTATCAAACTGCACAGGCTTTTCAGAGGAGAGCTGAAATAAATGCTAACTGGAAACAGTATTTTATATGCTGTAATACACCGTGTCCTGAAGCTATGTTAAATGATGTTGATGCCCAATATACTATAAAATAATTTCATATCAGGTGTTGACTGCAGCTAACTTAATTTAGTAACCCACTACTGAGGCTTTCAAATGATACAACAGTTATGTAAATAGGACAAAAGCTTTTTAATAAAGAATATACTGCTTTGCAACTAGCAAATTTAGAGACGAAAAAATTATTTTCATTAGGAGCATAATATATGTTCCTCCATTTGACCATAATGTTGTTAAAATGGTGTCCCGGAGGTTAAAATACTAAGGGTCTGTGATTTGTTTCAATGATTTCACCCAAATATATTCGACTTCATGAAGCAAGGGCATATTTGGAGACAGCACCTCACCATTAACTGTTTTAAGGAAAGTTACAAGAGACTGCAAATGACTAAGCATGCTCTCTCAAACCACAGCGATATGCACCAGCTGTTTTAAAATGAATTCATTTAATGAAGCACAGTGGTATCTCACATAAACCACCCAGCTACAAAAGAGCTCCTCCCTCCTGTTTACTCACACCTTTAAACCTCCCCAGTCAGGTGAACTGAGGATACTCACTGAATGTGACATGATCCTTTGTCAGCCCCTTTTTCCTGCTGGGGTACAAATTCACAGTGGGGACCTGAAGAACTTGACTCATTCGGTTTTGTTGATGCTGATGGGCTTTTGTGGTTTGGCCAATTGACCTCATGGGCACTGGAGACATTTCGGAGGATTTCCCTCCTCTTCTCTCACTTAAATTCTTCGTCACTGTTAGAGAAAAACTGCATATAAACATCTACCACTTTCAAGTGCAGGATTATTGCAGTACAACCATGCAGACACAGGAACCACTGTATAAGGAAGATAAATTGTATTTTCAACCATTTCTGGAACTGTCCAAACACTTACGATCTCATCACACTGAAGATGATATGTGAAAGAGCTTTAAAAAAAAGATGTAAATTCTTGAAAGTGCCACAGAGGTACTTAATCAAAAGATTAAAAAAATGTTGTTTATTTCTGTCACAAGCCCATATTTTAAATGTTTGCATGCAAGGTGCAATTGCATAACAGCAGCTCCTTCAAAATCAGGTAGTTTTGCAAGTGGCATCAAATGTTTCACTAGGTGGCACAAGTGATTTACAGCACAGGGCACTGCTTCAGCTTCTGCTTTAATCACAGAGCAATGCACAGACTGAAGTTAAGGCCATCTGATTTCTCCTTATAGTTGTTGGAAAATTCTGGATTGCTGCTGCTGCTGCTCATTTCTGCCACAAGCAAGGCCAGAAGCTTATTACTGATGTAAGAAATGGGGGAGCTGAACCCCTGAATGTGGGTAATCCAACCAGGTGGGGAGGGACATCCCTGGGACAGGTCAGTGCTCTCACTCCACCAGATTTAAAACCACGAGGGGCTGGCATCTCCCTCATGCTACACTTCACTCCTCTATTCTTTCTCCCAGCTCAACTGGATCTACTACCTGTGGGTTTTAGGGTTTAGGGCTTCTTCCTTACTTTTAAAAAATGGTACTTTTAATAATACCTCATACTACTATATAATTATTTGTATATCCATTTAAACTTCATTTTCCCTTCTGATATTTAAGAAAATATGGACTTGTTTGGTTAACTACATGAAGTAGAAAATATTCCCTATTTTTGCTAGCAAATATCTATGGCTAGTACTGCACAAATAAGATTTCAATTTATTTTTTTAAAACAAATAAAAAACAATATCATAACATTTATGTTTTCCTCTTGGGTCTGGTACCTGTTATGATTGCACGCAGGTCATCTATCAAAAGTTCAAACATGAAGGATTTAAGATTTTTTAAAAGGGAGTTAAATATGGCCATTTCCAGGTTTCCTGCTTCAGTGCAATTTAAAAGTAAACGCTAAAAGGAAATTTGCATAAAACAGCATCTTAGGGGATAATAAGGATTTGCATTCTTAATACTGGATAACGGCAAGGACTTAAAATTTTATCTTCAAGATGCCATCTCCTAGTCATCCTTTGAACTTACCTCATCAGAGACAAAACAGTATTTGAACACAAAAAAAAGCCTTAAAATGCTATACTTGGACAAAAGACAAGCAGGAAAGCATTATTTTGCTTAGCATGGTTGTTACCCATCTATTTTGAAACAAATCTGCCTTTCAAGAAAGTGAAAACTGCTGGAGTATCTAAATAAAATGCGATTATAATTTCTCATTTCTCAATAAGAATTTGCTGAACTGTGTAAGACAGCAAGTCAGACAACAGTTTGTTTGACAAGAGCTCAAATGATGAGAGCTGTCCTGTAGTCCTCAATTTGTGACTGTCAAGCCATGTCAAACTCATCAGTCAATATTGACTTAACTTCTCCTTCTCAACAATCTTCATTTATTCTAAGGTGTAATCCATTGCAGTTTCTATATTGATTTTGTCTCTTCTCATTTGTTGCTGTTCATATGGTAAACACTACTTTTATCTTTCCTAATTCTGCACAACGACAGTGGGGCACCAACAGAGCAGACGTGCTATTGAATTTCCTGCCAGACTGATGGAAAGACACAGAGCTTCAGGAACTAAAGGTCAAGATAAAAAACATCACAGAAGTTTTTCGAGCTCAGCCAAAACATGAACACACATGCTGTCTTGCTGAAGCTCTCAGTACATGAACTAACAAAACACTTACTGCAGTATTTTTACCTCAGAGGAAGAGTTTAAAAGAGTATTTCTGGAGAAGGAATAACATTTTTTTATAAATGCCATAGCACGATTGCTGCTGTTCTAGCTCATTGTACTTACAAGTGCTGTATGCAGGCTCACACTGAAGTGACAATATTTGCATCTTTTCTTCATCTGTCTCTACGCTGAGGTTGGACAGGTACTGCTTGACCTTCCTCGCCATCTGGGCATCCTCATAGAGCTTCTTGGCATTCAGCAGGGAGCTGCGGCGGGCACGCTTCTTGTGAGCACCTCCCTGCACGTCCAGCATGTTCGAGTTCATGCTGCCCTGGCTCAGAGATCTGCAAGAGAAAAGATCAAAGCAGTAAAGGTTCAGTTCTCAACAGCAACAAACAGCTACAGTAGCATAGGCCAAAGCAGATTAATACCAATAATCTTCAGTTAGGGCTAGTGCATGCCGATGCAAATGAGTTAAAAAAGATGAACAGCATTAAAACAATACTTGTCTCATATTTGGGAAAATTGAGAGCAGCAATTTGAGCCTAGAACATGACTGCATGTGGAAATGTGGAGCTGGGAAGAACATGGGGCAGTGCTGTGTGCGGGACTCATTTAGCTCCGTTAATGAGCCGCAAGACCCACAGCTGATGAGAAGAAATGGCCTCAAGATGTGCCAGAAGAGGTTTAAATTGGACATTAGGAAAAATTTCTTCATGGAAAGGGTTGTCAAGACCTGGAACAGCCATCCCAGGGCAGTGGTGGGGTCAGCATCCCTGGAAGTGTTCAAAAACCACGTTTAAGGCACTTGAGGACATGGTTTAGTGGTCAACATGGTGATGGTGTTGGGTTGATGGTTGGATTTCATGATCTCAGAGGTCTTTTCCAACCTTAACAGCTCTTTTAATTCAACAATGGATTCTAAAAGTGGACAAACTTGGTAACTTTGTTGGTTTAAGGAACTGGTACCCATTGTGTGCATCAGGCTTACAAAGAAACTTCTTGCACTTAGCTGAGCACTGAAGTGAGTGACCACTGCAATCCTCTTAGAAAGCTGAGCTTCTCATAATGGTTAAATAAGGGGCAAATGATGCTAAATGTACAAAGTGCATTCAATTACATACTTCTTTCTTCAACTAACTAAAAACATTTACAGAAGAGCAGCTCATTAAAAAATATATCCCAAGAAAGGTGAGGAAGGCAGTGACCATATACATATACCCAGACTTGTAAAGACTTGCATCTATAAAAGAGGATATTCCTCAATACTCCTAATTTTGAGCTCTCACACCTGTCAGTAACTGAAGCAAAAATAAATAATACTGTAATTGTTAAAGAACATGTGTTACTCTCCCTGACAGTCACTCCTATTCACACTGAGTGACCAAACAACTGATCTGGGTATAGTTTAAACACAGTCACCTCTGTTTCAACTGCCAGAAGTCCTACGGCCACACCAGTTCCCATACATTTTTAAATAAATGGAGATCACAGAATAAGTCACATGTAAATTCTAGTGGAAAAATGTCACAGCTGTTCAAAGCTGGGTTTGTGTGGGGATTTTTAAATTTCAGATGAATATTTTAAAAGCTACATGAAGATATTTATCAAAATCTTGTGTGTTTACAGAATCACAAGTGGCAGAATAAACAACATCAGGCACAGAAGAGTCATAATGGCCACAAGGAGTCAGAATGAAACATGTTAGAGAAAATCCAAGGAATCAAGTACACTGAGAAAATAAATGTTGGAAAACAGCTGACTGCAATATTTTCAAATACGGTAAATAAATAATTCTGAGAGCAAATATAAGCTTAAAAACTGTCAGCAATTTATAGCTCAATTAAATAGAAAAGTAATGTTATTGGAAACAAGGAGCAGCAAAAGGCATGATGGAGTGTTCACAGCTATTCAAACCAAGGGGACACTGTCTCTTTATGGATAAGGACAAAGCTATTCTACAATGATTAGGAATTTATGTTTATTTTTAATGATACAAATATTTTATCATTTCTGTACACACTGGGATTTTTTTCTTACATGTCTGGATTTGACTTTTTAAAGCAATTTAATTCTATTTCCTTTAACAATTATTTTTCCTTATTCCCTCGTGCTCACAGTAATTCCAAGGGTTAGAAATTACAGTAGCTCCATGGGTCCCGGCTATTTCTCCCCATGAGCTGCCTTGTGAGCAGCTGATTATTGAGCACCAAATGCTGCCAGCCAAGGGCATCCACAGCAGTATCAGGGACCAGTATCCAAACCTGCCAACCCCAGCAGGACCAGCCCAAGTCCTGGCACTGTCCCCACTGCTGCTGTTCAAAGGTACACAGGTAACACTTCATGGGCAAAACTACACGTGACACATAAAATATGGCTTCATTGGCAGCCTTAAAATCACTGCCCTGGGCCAGGCAGGAATTTTCCTGGCCAACACCAGAACTCTCATCTTTAGTCATTGCATAATCCAGTCCTCACACAACCAACAATCCCAGTGCTATCAGGGAGGATTCTGGTGCAGGAAATGTGAGATACATTTTAACCATATACTAAAAATAAATACTTCAAAGGTTGCCTGAACACAAACTTCAAGGAGGAAATTACTACATCATTACCACAATTCAAGTGTCCTTTTAGCTGAAAATCCAGAATGGCTTCAACTTTTCTGTAGCATAAGGCAAGCTACTTATTTCATTTACTTCCCAAAATAATTTGCCTTCCAACATAACTGCACAGCAGGATTTTTTCAGTGCACAAAGCCAAAACTCAAACAACTTATCTACTGCACAAAAGCAACTCAGAATTCTTATAGCTGCAGTAAAATGTTGGCTGTAACCCCTTACTCCTGTTTTCAAAAAAAACTATTTATTGCAGGGTTAATAAAATGCATGCTGTATCTCAGATGCATGCACTAACGAGGAGGATGCAGTATGTTAAGATTTGCATAACCTTTATTTATCTTAGTTGCATTCAGCTCTACACTTACCCCAAACTTCTCCACCTCTTCTTCCTGTAAGCAAGAGCCATATACATTGAAGCATGTATTTGAACAGAAAAGCACAGGAAAAAAATAAAACAGTTGAGAGTCAGGAAGAAAGATGTAGACAGGAAAGAACAGAAAAGAAAAATCTCTATACAGCCAAATTCTTCTCAAACAATAACACAATGTTTTCATGAAATGCAAGGGCAAGACTTGACAAATATTTTAATATCTATCAGTTTTTTGTTTAACCTATGAATTGAAAAAACCAAACTTACATTACTTTATGTAAGTCAAATTCAAATTTGATGCAGAATATGAAACTCATTCATATTGCAGAAAATAGGATTAAATGAATTTATTCGTTGCATTAGGCCTCCTGAAAGTGTATGAAAAATCATCACTATCATTATTCAAGTTTATGATATTGTTTCCTCTTAATTGTTGGCTGGAAAACAAGCCAGTTGCCAAATACACCTTGAAAGCCTAGATGCTCTCTATAATTGGTAATGAACTTGGGAGCAAGTCTCATGTTACCACTAACATCCTTTCTTGTTGGTTTTTCATCTTCAAAGGCATTTATTTGGTGCTTCATAACACAAACTGATAGATCAAACACGAGAGGCAATGAAAATTAATATAAATGACATGAAAACATGGAATTATTTTCTTTTAATCTTTAGCACTATGTCTAATATTAGATGCCTAAGCAGTTTATGGCAGTGTGCGTAATTTAAATTATAGTCATTAAAATGTGTTCTGTAATTCTGAAAAACATACTAAGGGTAACTCTTTACTATTAAATTTATTTAATGATTGGATTCCATGAGGTCTTAGCAAGTGCCTGAGCCATCAGGGAGATTTATTTATAGACTAATTTCAGCTATGAAGGCCAAAGTTTCCGAAAAGCAATCACAACTTCTCAATAACTGACTTTTATGCTAAAAATGAAATCTTGCTAATTCCAATCCAACTGTATAAAGGTGAATCTCCACTGTGAAACAAATCCATCTTTATATAACATTAACAAGGATCTGTTATTTTTGGTTCAGAATGGGCCATTTTTAGAGTCACAGAATCACAGAANGAACTGATGATCCTCTGTGAATCCTGACCACTGAACTACCACAGGGAACCAAATCTCTGTGCTGTTACAAATGCTTCCTATCCCTGCATGCCCTATTTCCTTCCACTGCACAGATGTAACTGAATTCACACATCAGAGAGAATCAGAACTGCACAGGCAACTGGAATTTCAGGCGGATGAAGCACACTCCACCCAAAAATTGTCAGCTGCATCTCCTACTTGCACTGCTCCCTCCAGGGTGTTCAGAGAGCTCTCTTCAGCTGGGGTGCACACAAGTACAGGCAGCTCAGGAGAGTATTTTGTCATTTTCTGAAGTTAGAGATATGTGGCTATTCAGCACCAGACATGAATTGTCCCCAACTCCCCACCCAAACTGCACCCTGAGGGGTTTTGCCCGGCCTTTGAGGCAGACAGTGAGCACAAGGAGCAAGGCCACCACCCATCCCATAGACACCTTAGCTCAGGACCCTGTATGGAGACAACAAAGCCAATGATGCTTTTAGTTCAGCCAGTGGGAAGAAAAGAGATGCAGGAAATAATTCATTACCACTAAATAAAATCTGGGGCTAATTAGCACCAGATTAGAAGCTATGTGTTGCATTTATTCTGCACTTTGTTAACACCAAGCCTGGTGATATTCAGCATTAAGATAAAAAGAAAAAAATAAGAAAAATAAGCCAAGAAAACACCCTCCACCTGCTGCTGAAGCCTGAACATATCAAATATTATGTAGGTGGAACAAGCTGTGCTGAGAACAAATAAAAAATATTTAGTTTGAATTTAATATGTTATCAGCAGGGTTTTGTTTTGTAACAACATTTCAGATCTGTACATCAGTGATTTAGGTGCTTTTTATTTCTCTCTCATATCTATAATATTATAACTCTCTCAGAACTGTACTGACACTAACATTTTATCTGGCAGAAATATATATCATTAAAATTAGAACTTATTCTTCCATGTTTTATAAAGGTAATAGATTTGTTTATTAGTCATTCAAAGCAGGTCTGGGAAGCATCACCTGTTTTGCCATAGTTTGATAAAGGTTGTGGTTTGATGGCGGATGTCAATGATGAGACACACAATGAAATATCAACGTGCTGATGCACACAGAGACCCAGATCCCCCCACAGTGAGACCCCTTCAGTGCTACTGCCCTTCCCACTGCACACCTTTGTCTGAACATCACAGCTGGATCCATGTTTGCCGAGGTCATTCGGACAACTTGGCGGATTTCTTTGGCAATCATCCGGAGCTTCTCGAAATTTACCAGGCCATCCACTTTAGAATCATTGCCTGCATAATTGAAACACACACATAAGAGGGGAAAAAAAAAAAACGAGTAATAAAACTTTCTGAACAGCCCCTGTGCTTCTAGTTCTTCCCTTGTTACCCTTCTCCCCTCCCTGTCTCACAGTTAACACTATTTTTTTAATCAAAGTACCAAGAAAACAGGATGCTCTTGCAAAACACTAATGGAATCAAGCCCATTTGGACTACCTTATATTCTTTTGTTCATCTATTTCTAAAGTAAAAAGTATTAGTAGGAGGCAAAAGAAGTAAGTGAACTATGCCGAAATTCACTGGCATAATGTTAAAATAATATAAATACAGAATTGACATTAACAACATTCACATTGGGAAAGAAGTCCAAATAGTTCTGAACCATCACAACCAAGAATTAAGCATATTTGGAAATGGCTCACCTCAACCAGTTGTGAACAGGACTTTGTATAAAGGGAACACTATGGAAACACTTAAACAAAATCCCTTGAAAATGCTGAAAGCAAGAATAGGAGGTTTATCACTGGAGCTGTGTGCATGCCACAGCATATAATGAAAACCTGGCAACATTACAGCAACAAGCTTTTTGTAAGAGAAAATATTTAAAGTAGTGTAGCTACCAGACAGCACATTCACCTCTGCTTCTACCCTAACCCTTATGGCAGCTGAGGAGGATTACAGCATGGCTTTCAAAATATGAAAAATATGTGGTCTATTTTTAATTTTTGTCTAGGACCAGTCTCTTCCATTAGACATTCCCAGTTCTATTTTATTTTACTCCTACAAAGGATCCCTCAAAAGCATCCTACTGGTGGCAGCTTCGTTAGACACATGTTGACACACTGAGCACTGAAGAAAGGGCTGAAGTACATTCAATGCTTCATTTATTTTGTCTCTGTTTGACATTACCTTCATGCAGAAATGTGATATCTTTCTTGACAACAGGGAAGAGTGGGATAATTGGAGGCTGCATGCTCTGGCTGCTGAGGATGTTGCGATATTTTGCCATGTTTCGAGATGGATCAAAAAGATCTTGAAGGTCTCTGAGGTGCTTTTCATATTTGCTGGGTAACTTTTCCCAAGTGCCTCTGAGACGAGCTACTGGTGCAAGATTTAACCCACTGCAAGGCAGAAAGGTTTCATTATAAGCTGTGAGTGCAATTGTTACCTTTCATGAGGAAGTGAAGGGTTGGATTGTTTTAAGGATTAAAAAGAACTTTCCAAAGGTTAACTGGGAAGCTGGGTGAATAGCAGGCTGCAAGTTCATCTCAAAAACTTATTTTGTATTTGGTTTATCTTTTAGACAAATTTCTCTCTGTGCTATGCCAAACAAAGCCTTCTCTGACATGAAAAAAAAAAACAAACATATGCTAGCCCACAGCTCCTCTTTTCCACACTGCATTAGGATGGTTATCTTTCTATTTCATGAGACATATGGCACCAAACTGCTGTGCAGGACAAGGCAAGGAAGAGAACCCCTGTGCCATATGCTAACAAAAACATATTATTCTGGAAATAAGAATAAAGCAAAAACTAAGTTATTTGCCCTTTTTCTTTTTTGGACAAAAGACCACTTTAGTCATGGACTGATTGGACTTAACTGAGAAGCAGAAAGAGTTATTTCTTTACTTACAATAAACCATGAAAAATTAGGGAGCAGAATATAAAAAATTATGATCAGTATCCATGTGTGTATTCCCACACAAATGAGTAGCCACAGTCTCAGTGACTGTCCAGTACCCTTCACATAAATTCATGAATTCTTTAATGACTAACCACAAGTCAATACATTTGTTGAACTGGTTAGACATGGGAGAAAATATTTTAAAATTGTGTTTTTGACAGTGCTGCTGGGATACAGCACAAATCCAGATCTTTGTCTGATGAATCACAGTGCCTTTTTTTTCCTACAGTAAAGGCTGGGTGTAAGATAATTGCAAATACAGGAAATGCTGAACTCATGCTGTTAAAGCAGCAGCATTCCATATAAATCAGAAGGGAAAGATTAAATGTGCAATTGAAGGGGGAAAAAATAAAATAGAGAAGCCAGCAGATGACAAGAAAGAATGAGAAGGAAAATGAAGCCAAAACAAGACTGATTTGAGGAAGTCCTCACAATGGAAGGAAGAAATAAAGTAACCTCATCATCACATATACGACTCGGTGTACCCTGGAAAAATACCAATGACTGACAAAAAGTAGGGAAATTGGGCGCCAAAGTCACAGAAGATGACATAATGCTCAGGCAGGTTTCTGCAGTTCATCCATCAAACAGTGCTCTGTACCCATCTTCTCTTTTCCTGCAAGGTACTGTCACAGCTGCAGCTGCACCCATGACAAGGTGCCAGTGGAAAAGAGACTGTCACACCCAGCACCCCAACAGGACTGAAGTGCTGAGGTGACAGTGCAGAGGCTACGCTGACAATCCACCTCTGTCTGGTATGGCTTTGGAAAACCACCCAGCCCCAACCACAGCCTGCTCAGGATATTCCCACCTCTTTCCTTTCCATTTGGATTACCAGAATTGCCTGTGACAGCACCAATCAGATCTGAGAAACGGGAAGTATTTTACCTTATCACTGCAAACATGGAATTGAAGTTCTTGCATTCTCGACAGTGGAGAGCAATTTTAATGAAATGCTTAATAATCTTCATTCTTTTGAGTTGGTTGGGTTCTGCTAAAATTTCCATGGCAACCCAGAAGGTCTCTTGATTTATGACATCCTCAAACTGTTTCAGGTGAGCATTCCCTGTTTTGGAGTCCAGCTTGTAGAGGTCATCAATGTATTCTGTTGGCTCGATGTTGCGGAATAATTCGAAGTCCCGCATGGAAAGCTGAGTGGCCACCTCAATGGTGCTCAGCTGCAGCAGGGAAATCTGGCTCTCTCGGAGCAGCTCTTGAGCATCCTCATCTGAGCATAAGGTCTCTGTTTCCATATTGTTTTTCAGATAATACCTGCAGCATAATTGAGTAACAACAACACATTAGAGATGCTCTTCAGAGGGTTTGCGAACACAAAGACATTGAACTATACCAATCCCTGTGAGCATTACAGAGACAAGAAGGGACAACATAACCTTGTACTTCAGTACTGTAAGATAACACCATTACTTAAGTAAACAAACATTTCAAAAGCTCTTTTTTAGTATTTCTAGACTGTACTCTGTAATATGCTGTAGTGTTCACGTTCAGAAAAAGGTCTGCTACTTCTCCATCTGTAAATTCAGCAGTGAAAATAGCATTTTAAAAATGCACTAGTCCTGAGAAATTTCCTGTTAAAGTATTTCTACATTTCTTACACAAATTTAGTGTGGCATATTAATACTTGCATGAGGCACAGAGTATTCAGGAAACAAAAATATATCTGGAAAATTCATTCCATGGTCCCAGGTAGATAAACTAAAGTTTATTACTCAAAAATTCCCTCTGTTGCCTAGCAAAGACAACTACAGAATATTTTACTTTAATGAACTTTCTTCTGGTATGGATCAGGTCATCAGATAAAACCAAAGCACTTAACATTTCAGGAACATTCAGAGCAGTTTACTTAAAAATGGAAGAATTTATCTCAGGTTAGTATCAGTTCATTGCAGCATGACACTGAGAAAGAAATTAATTGTATACTTTAATCCTCAAGTACATGTGGGAAGTGTCAAAACAAATATAACCTTTTCCTCTAAGTGTAAACCACTATATACATTATCCTGCTCTGCTAAATTCAGCTGTCATCAAGCAAGCTTGCTGTAGATTTAGGGAGGGATTTTTGGGTGCAGAAGAGGAAGGTGACCCAAAGAAGACAGGGAAGTGTAAGTTACTGGCATTTACTAGCTTGTGCTTCCAACAGACACCCACCAATTTTAATTACAACATCTCTCCCTGATGCTGGGCTTTGTTACAGTGAAGGTCTTTTCCAACATATGTTTCAATCCTGAGAGCCAAATAAAACCCAACCCAAACAAGGTGCATTCACCTTCCATTGAGCTGAATCCTGTCAGCCAGCTTGGAGAACTGGTCCGGGAGCCTGCGCTGTTTGATGACGCCCTCGGGGCTGACGGACACCTCACACAGGGAATAGGTCTCGGGGGCTCCTGTCAGGTTGAATTCATGCACAGCATGACTCACCACCTCCTTTGCTGTAGTGTCTTTGCTGATGATGATGTAACAGCTCTGCTGATCCGCTTTGAAAACTCGTATCACTTGATCTGGAATATCTAAAAAAAGAGCATAACACCTTTAATGTGTGAAGTCACTTTTCCCTTCAAAAGACACAAGGTCACTTGGAGAGATATTTCACAAGGGCATGTGATAGAACAAGGGGAATTGGGTTAAGCTGAAGGAGGGCTGGTTTAATTGGATATTAGGGACAAATTCTTCCCTGTGACAGGAGTGAGACCCTGGCACAGGATGCCCAGGGAGGTTGTGGACTCTCCATCCCTGGAGGTGTTCAACACCAGGCTGGATGGAATTTGGAGAACCTGGTCTAGTGGAAGATAGGGGGTGGAAGTAGATGATCTTTAAGGTCCACTGCAAGCCAAACCATTCTGTGATTCTATGATTTACTGTCCCATTTGATCATCAGGAAACAAAAACAACCAGCTTCTGGGTAAAAAAAAAAAAATACTGGACTAGAAAAATATTTAAAATACTCTGGCTTTTTCTTCATCTTTGTAAGGAAAAAAGAAGACTCTTCTCCTCTCTGCTCTTCTACAACTCAATTACTCTACCATCCCATGACCCCAGTCAAAGTACAAGACATACAGCTATGTAGCTAGACTGTGCACTGTTCCTTCCCAATGTGTTTTTAAAACTTTGGCAGCACCATTCCTTCTTTGGCTCTCTTGTGTCTGTGAGAGCCAGGGATAGGAAGCCACTGAGTATGGATGGATGGGCTTGGGGTGGGAGGATATGAAGAGGAAAGGGGATTTGGTTGCTCCCAGAACTAGGGAGCTTTTACGCTTGCTCTTTCCCCTGAAGGAACTAAGCTGCTGCCAGCAGTTAATCCTTTGGCTAGTGTACATATTTATGGCACATTTTATGTATTATAAATGCATTAGAGAACAGCTTTATCTGAGGCAGCTTACAGCAGGAAATAAGTATCTACAGAAACGTGTTTAATTCATAGCTTGATGACTGCAAATAATTTGCTCTATTATGTATTACAGAAAGTTTGATTTTCAAAATAAAACTGATTTAAAAAGAAATGTCAAGAGTCAAAATGCACAGTAATTTCAAGAACAGGGAAGCCCAGTTTTTCCCTTCACTGAAGTCTGAAGACTGAAATTTCACAACTTTTCTGCAGACCTGAGAAGGTGGGAGGCTGTTGCTGAACCCTCAGCCAAGGCTTCAGAGTCTGAAGCTCTCCAAAACCACACCAGAGGCAGATGTGCCATGACTCCCACATCAGAGATCCCCAGTGAGGGAAGGGAAGGGCTGTCATTAAAGCAACAGCCTCCCAAACAGCCCTTCCCCTCTCTCACTGCTATTTGCCCAGCCCTCAAAAACACAGTGGTAAGTGTCAAATCTGTGGACTGAGACATGACCCGCCCTGGAGCACCAGTGATGATCAGGTGTCCCTCTGCCCAGGGAATCATCCTGCTGGGCAGAGCATCCAGGCCCTTCAGGCACTCCCAGCAGCAGTTCTCTGAACACAGTTTTAGATGCTGCTCATCCTACTGCCTACACATTGATTTTCCTCCATTAAAATCAACTGTTTAAGGAGGCAACAAAGATCTTTGAGGGCAGCGACCTTGGGGTTACTCTTTCTTGCGTCAGGATTTAAGAGTGTTATGGGCACAAGTAGAAGGAATTTTAAGGTAAAAAGTAAGCAGTAATCTATGATCCAACACCTAAGGTCCCACCCACTGGAAAAAGGAAAGGCTCAACATAAGTTGAAAATAAATTTTAAGATGGAAGAAAACATGGGTTAAAAAAATTCTGATTGAAAGCTAATTCCTCTAACAGTTTAATGGTTATGATTAACACATTATCAGAACATTCTCATCAGAAGGTGGGCTCTAGCTGAACATGAGAAGTTCAATATGTATGTGAATAGGGGCAATATAAGGGAGAAGTATTTTGTACTTTATTTCAGAGTGACAGTGGTGAAAATGACATATTGAATAATTAGAGAAGTGCCTGCACACATAAAAGTAATAATAAAGAAACAGAAGAGGGAAACATCTATATTTTGGTATCAACATACCTAAAAAACAGAACACACTCAAGGTGTAATACTGAAAACTGAAATTTAATTGGGGAGAAAAAAGGAAAAAGTAAAAAAAAAAAGAAAAGAACCATGCAACCAAAATAATGTAACTTATGACAGGTAAGAAACATAAATTAAAGGCGCATTTCTGTCTTCATGGTCTTTGCTTTTAAGCAGGCAAACATAAATTATTAAATTAAATTTTTTATGCATTATTCAGCTCCTTTTGACAATACAAAGCACATTTCAAGTTGGCATGCATAGAACTTTAGTTATGAAGTACAACAGAACAACAAACTAAATCTCCAACTGTTATCCTCTGAAACTTCAGTTCTATGAAAGAGATACAAGCAACGTCATCCCTTTAAAGCAAGGCCACAGAGAAGCAGAGGAACCTGCCAGAGGTCATTCTGTGTGCTGGGGGCAGAAATGGGAATAAAATGCATGTCTCAGCATCAGCAGAGCACTGTGCCTGCACAGGAACCTATGGATTTGTTTTAGGGAAAATCATAGAGCACAGGGCCATCCAATGTCCTGCAGTAATAACTATGTCAGTGCAATGTCTGATAGTGTTAAATTTACAGGCAAGCCATGCAGTATTAAGGTCTACAGGATGCTTTACATGAGGATACTTACAGTAAAACCCAACAGCTGCACACAAGAGAAAAAGAAAAAAAACATATCAACACCAAATCAAGATTCAGATGCTTACAAAACTTATCAAGTGTATGCTGTCAGAAATAATTTGGTTTTCTCTGACATTCAAACATGGCAGCATATTTGTTATAGCAAGCTTAAAGTAAAGCTAAGTAAGCTAAGTGATCCAGCTGAAGATGTCCCTGCCCATGGCAGGGGGGTTGGAATAGATGACCATTAAAGGTCCTTTCCAACCCAAATCATTCTGTGATTCTGCCCAAGATGAACTAGTTACCACTTTTTCATATTAAACAGTAACTTGCATAGTATTAAATGAGGATTTTTAGAAAATTTTGTAGCTCTCATGCAGACAGCAAGGATCTGGAATTGTAGCAAAAAGGGAACTTTTTTGCTGTGAGTATTTATGCACCTGATAGGATATATCTTTGCACATCCCTTTTATAGGGAAAATTTGCAGGTTTATGTAAACATAAGTCACAGTCACAAAACACTTCACCGAATACATCATTATGTACAAAACTTACACTTAAAATAGGGAAAGAAAATCTGACAAGACATGTTTACAGGCAGCTGCATATTGCAACAAATGCCTCCTGCAGCCACCCCATAAACTAGACTCCTACAGCAGCAGCAATGAAAATCCAGACCATGTATCTCAAAACATTTTTTAGGATTTTAGACATACCATTGAATACACACAACGTTTGTAAAACATGAAACATGAACATCACTGTGCTGGTACCATGGCAATCCTATTCTATCCACAGTAATGCTTGAAATATATACTGACAGATGGAAGGATGGACAAGACAAAGCAGCCAGGAGAGATGGCAAAGGAGAAAGGGGCAGACAAAGAATCCCCTTCCACCAGAGCCAATTTACTCCAGTAAATTAAAGGCTCTCAGAAGTGGCAAAATACGTTTCTTTGTAAAAAGTTAGTAAGTCCCACATTACCTAAAAGAAGTAGGCAGGTAGTAGAGGTAGGCAGTGTGGATTTTCAGTACATCTCCAGTTTGGCCCTGTTAAGCCCACAGGATGCACAGGCAACTGCACTCAGCAGGAACAATGCTAGTAAGAGTTGCAATTTTCCCCCTGACCCAGCTGCCTTGCTAACCATCCTGTAAATCAACCTCAAGCTGCCATTTTACCTGAAGGATTAGAGAAATCCAGAATGCTGGTTGTGGGCTGCAGCAGGTCAGGGCTACTAGATGAGAGGGTGCCTGGAATGGGCATGATGGCCAGGCTGTGCCGGCACTGCCGGGTCCCCACGATGCTGTCATCCTGTGACTGGCTCACGCTGCCATCACTGCAAAACAGTTCTGGTTCAATTATCTGTGTTAAACTCCTTCTATTCAACTTAGGATGAATGAAACTAAGAAGAATAATGGTGTTCAGCTGTTTTAATTACATGCTGTAGACAGGCTTTCAAAACAAGGATGGGGACAGGATTTCAAAGCGTTCATCGGGAGAGAAATGATATTTTGGTCTTGTTCTGCATTCATGGGGCAGATGCCATGATTTTTTAAAAAACATAAGCAACGTGGATAAAATGATTAGAAATACTAAGCCATTGGTATCTCTTAATGGCCTGAGGCTGAACAAGGGTAGGTTTTAGGTAGGTATTAGGGAGAAATTCCTCCCTGTGAGGGTGGTAAGGCCCTGGAACAGGTTGCCCAGAGAAGCTGTGGCTGCCCTGTCCCTGGAAGTGTCCAAGGCCAGGCTGGATGGGGTTTGGAGCAACCTGGCGTAGAGAAGGTGCCCCTGCTCATGGGAGGAGTTGGAATGGGATAGTTTTTAAGTCTAAGTTCCCTCTCAACTCAATTCCCTTTCAACCATTCTATGATTTTATGATTAAAATATCACAACCTAATAAGGACCCATTACTTTTTGACAGAAGAGTCTGACAAACCTGAACAGTTTTGGAGGCAAGATGCTGAAACGGGTCTTGTCTAAAATTTTCCTGATTCTATTTCTTCCACCAGATACAGTGTTTGCTTTCATTTTCTTGTTTCCTTTTTCACGAGGAAACATCTGTTCCACATCTCCAGGCATATCTGGGATAGAATAACGGTTGTTTTTCTTTTCTGCAATTTTTGGAATATGTGGAATTCCATTCTTCTCCTGTCCTATCCTGCAGAGCAGCTCCTTAAACACTGTAAGAGAAGATACAGTTGTTGTGAGTAATCTTTGCACACTCAGAACTTCACAATGAATTCTTTTCCCCTCAAACCTTTTGCTACCCACATCCCAGAGGGAGAATAAAGAAACACTGCATTCAGGGCAACAAGCACTATGCATTTATTGGCTTTTCTGTTTGCATCTTTTAGGTAATGGAGTGCACATGCTTCTTCAAGAGTAACTGTAACATAGACTGATTTTTTTCCCAAACTGACTTCGGTGGCTTCCACTAATACTACTGAACAGAAGCTGCATCAAATTTCCTATTGCATTTATGAAAACTAAGCTAGTCTGTAACCCACATGACATTCTCAAAGGTAGAATTTCCATGGAAATTAGAGGGGTTTTGTTCTGTTTCTTTCCACATATACAAGGTGAAAAAAAAAAGTTCAAATTGTCTTGTCAACATCAATTATTTCTTTAAAGATCCTTTAAAAATATTTTGAAAATCTTTCAAGTCAGAAATTCAGTATTTTCTGTTGAAAATATGGTGATACTGGAAGAATGCAGAACTGAAAACAAAGCAAATTACTCAGACTGTCCCTATGAGCAAGACAACCAATATTTTCTGCACAGAAAGTCCAATTAAATGGTACATTTCTGTTGTATAACAAAAGCTAAGGCTACAAGCTTTCCCAGTATAGATTTGAATACCAAAACAGGAATTGCTCATAGTCAGTACCAGACACTTAACACTCACAGTCAGGATAATAACTATCACTGTTGAAAAAGGCTTCGAGATATTAATTAATTAAAATTTATCAGAGAAATCACCTTGAAATTCTATCAGCTACCAGGAGGAGATTAGAACCCACTTGTAAATGTATGTTGCTCACATTTATAATACAAATGAACAACCTATCACTGTCTCAGTTATTGTGATGCTTCATTTCACATCATTTCACATTAGTCTGGACCACTGGTGACTCTGGTTGTTTCAAGTTATTTTTAATTATGCTAATAAGCAACTGCTAAGGGCTTCAACCTTTTTAGCTGCACAGTGATAAACATGGTATAATAACTGAAAAGAAGATCAATAATGAGCAAGAGCAGGTAACTGGAGGAATGAAATAGGAAACGAAAACCATCAGTAAATATGGCTACAACTATGGAAGAAGGGAGTTATCCTGTGCACAGTCTCCTGCTTTCTGTAGCTCTTGTTATTGTTTCCTGAACAAGATTATAGAAAAAGAAGAGATGATTTGACTGAGATTTTAAAGAGGTATTTAGGTGTTTATATTCATGATGACAATTAAAAGCCAATATTTATATGCCATGCCACTTTTTAAATCCCCTTTTTGATCATAAAGGTAATTTATCCTCTCATTCTTACAGTCATTAAAAGAAGTTTTACAAAATCCCAGTCTTATATTTTTGCTGTTTCTTGGCAAAAATATTTTGGTCCAGATCCCTTGGCTTTGTTTCAGCCCTACTGCATGGAGGGACACTAAATCAGCTTAAACATTCATCTGAGGATTTCTCAGGGAGTTGAAGAGCTGCCTGTGCTGGCTCTGTGCCACTCCACATGCAGCCCTTGGCACATGAGAATTTATCCAAGCAAACAGAGGCACAACAAAGGGGACTTCTGCACAACTTCTCACCTCAAGAGCAAGATGAAAAAAAGAAGGTAGAATTCTATTGCACTTATAAAGCCAGAAGGAGTGGAGTTTTTTCCTTCACACATAAAAATATATCATATATAAAGTCTACTCACCAAAAATGTTTGTTTTTACAGTAATGGAGAGATGTGTGTTATTCTTTAAGATTTCCAGAGCTTTTGCAAAGGTAATGTTCTCAAAATTCTGTCCATTTACTTCCATTATCTTTAAGAAATAAAAGTTGGACTATTAGGAGAATATCTGACAGACTTAAAAATACAAAGGTGATAATAAAGGCATAGTAAGAACTTCACAGAAATTACCATACTATCCTTTACAGCATCTACAGAATGAAAACATTCCATGTAAAATGCTATTTTCATCACATCAGAGAAGTTATATCACATAAATAAGTCAGGACTTGCATTTTTACTTGAAAAATACTCTAAATAAGTTTATTTTCTATAACATGACATTCTTGCAATTAATCAAAAATGGTGGATCATAAACCACAGAATTAATATTACTTCAAAAGTTGTATTTTCACTGACTATGACCTGCCACTGTTCCATCTGCCCCAGTGAGCTGGGATCAAACACATTAGGTGAGAATCAATCCCACAAAACAATCTGATGGTTTCAATGAAAAAAATAACCATAACTTGGTTTCTCTTCCCATTCTGTTTTTTGCATATTTAAATATTTTACATATTTTGAGAACTACTTAATAGAAATTCACTTAACATATACAAATGGAAGCTGAGCTGTGGCATTTCCACACTTGCCAGCATGTCCACAGCATAACATTTCTGTTAAGAACAACCAGGAGTGGGTAAAGCAAAATATTTTAAATTAACATAATTGCTTTTACCTGATCACCACGCTTAAGTCCAGCTTCTGCTGCTTTACTGCCCATCTCCACAGTCTCTACAAAAATACCAAACCCCTTGTCACTGCCTCCAAGAAGGCTGAAAAACAGGGGAGAATCTCTGGAAGGTTTTTGCAGGGTGATTTGTCTCCATTTTGCCTTGGCAGCACAGGCAATATTCAGCAATCTGAGATGGCCTTTCATTTTCTGTAACACAGAAGACACAAAATGCAGTGCAATGTTTCTTTTATCAGAAATGGAACAATTGTTATGAAAAATTTCCCAAGTGATAGAAAATAGATTTTTGATGCCAGATTTTCAGATCTTACTAAATAAACCTTGTCCTCTTTTGCAGAAATGCAAAAACTCCTGAGTGCCATAGGTATTACTTTATATGGCCTTTATATCTAATTTATACTTAAGAACAAATACACCCAATGTTACAAGCCACCTGTTAACTGTTACACTTAGAGACTACAGCTGTCAGGCACTGGTAGCACTCAAAAATTGAAATATGTAGTACCAGAAAATGTGACACTCATTCTTTTTTGCTCCTACCGTATCTTCCAAATTCTTTTCAAATTCTTCCAGGAATCGAGTCATGGCAGGATCTCCTTCAAAGTCATTAAAATGATTGTTCACCCACAGCAACACTACTCTGGTAACCTGCAAAGCCAAAATAAATTATGTATGTATGTATGTGTATATATATATATATATAAAATAAGGTACCCATGGTTCTTCTGCTATAATCTTTAATCTATAAACACAGAGGAATATTTGGACATTGAGAAGATCATAAAATAGATTACTGTATCTGATAGGAAAAAGACATTTACACTTGAAATCATCTTCTCTTTCCCTTTATTTGCGAAGCAAATGAAAAATTAAAAAAAAAAAAGTATTTTTATATCTAAAAAACTAATGGCTACATCACCTAGTACCTACTGGTGCATAAATCCACCTTCAGCTAAGCCTTCCTGACACTGTTCATGAAAATCACCTTTTAAAGCATCCTAATGCTTTCTTTAAAGGAAGTTCTAGTTGTGATAATAGAAAGTTTTCTTCCAAGAAATTTTAGTTAAATATTCAGATTGCTTCTGTAGGCGCTACAGAGTCACTAACATTCATGATAAAGTCAGTCTGACAACTATATTATCCACCCATATTATAAAAAAATCCAAGTCTATAGCAGTTTCTCTTCTAAAATTACACAATTTCTGCTTTGGTTTGATGACACACTTCTCTTTATCTTTCCTTTTATTAAAAGCCAGTACTTGCCAAAATGAAAAGCATGGAAAGAGGTAAGAAGAGAAGCAGTAACCACAGCAGACCCTGCACAACTTCCTACACAAACCATCTAGTGTTTTGACAGTATGTTGGACTTCCTCAGCTCAAGGCTAGAACACATAAAAACACTGGCTAAGAATCAACAAATTGAAATGATACAAGTACCAGACTATCAAGGTTTTTCATGAATATGCACACATAGATAGAGTGGAACCTGCTTTTATTTATCCTAGTTTATCAGCAATACAAAAAGGGATCAATTTAAATACACTTTCACCAGAAATATGTATCTCTTAGACTCCAACCAACCTTGTCCCTGAGGCTGTCCACTGTGAACCATTCCAAGAGTTTATTTCCAACTTCCAAGGGACTTGTTAGAAATGTTCTGTATGTTAAAAGAAAATCTTCGATGTAGGTTGGATCCACAATAGAATGTTCCTCTATTAAGTGCATGATGAGTCTCTCAGGTGTTGCCTTAAAAAAGCAAATGAAAAAAATAACTGGTATCTCTCATCACTACCTCTCCCTAAAGAGTAATTCTACATAAACCCACATGAACAGTATAATGTCTTTAGAAAGTTCAGTTATGGCCAATTCAGGAGAAAATGCACAATTCAGGAGAAAATGCACCAAACATGTTTAAATCAAATCCTCCTCCTTCTCTCAGCCCTGACATTTTGCATAGGTAACATCTGGCTAAAACAATTAGTAACTTCCCTTCATTTTATTTTTTAGTAAGCACCTTAAGTTCCTCTTTCAGATTACAAAAAAAACCAAAGTCATAAAGACCCCAAAGGGTGTTCCCAATACAAAGCTCTGTGTATGTATTGAACAGGTTACAATCTATGTAACTTTGTTAAAGGGGAAATGGAGGTAAATTTGGGATATAATACACATTCCTTCCAATCAAGTTTTTTGAGCTGACACAGACAAAACTGAGTATGTATACTTGATTTTAAAGTGCAATTGTATCTATTTACTAATCAAGAAAAGTTTAATAGATTAATGGAAAGCATAGAAAGAAATGCACCTTGATAACTATGTGTCCTTTTCTCGTTCCACTGCGATCCAGCTCTCTGTGCTCCTTTACCATCACAATTTCTCCTTCTTCTTCCACTTTATGAGTGTTTTTTTCCACATGGTTCAGAATCCTCCAGTAGTCTTGCTGGGCTATACATACAAACTGTCCCCAAAGCAACAAACAGTGATTAAAGTATCTAAAATGTTAATGTATCCCCATCTCCAGGCTGAACAACCCCAACTCTCCCCAGTCTGTCTACACAGCAGAGGGGCTCCAGCTCTCAGAGCATCTTTGCAGCCTTCTCTGGACCCATTCCAATCTGTTTTCTTTTATTAGATGCTTAAAAATAAGAGGCAGATATATAGAATTGCAACCTTACCTGACAATCATCTACTTTGGTTCTGACCACTCCATTCATGTACTGTTTGTCCAGAGAGGGAGTAATCCCAAAACTATTTCCCATACAGAGACTCTCACTCTTCCCATCAGGATAGCTGATTTCTACTGTGCCATTTAAAATAACATACCAAGAATCAAGCTAGAGGAAGCAAGAAAAAAAAATTAAAAAGTGAAGCTAATTCAGCAACTTTTGTAAGCTCTTATCTCAGAAAGGCTCATTCTTGTAGCCTCTAGTTTGTTGTCACTACCTCCCTGCAACACTTAATTCATCAAAACTGCACTGTAAGGCAAGAGATGGAGACTGAAACAGGAATGTTTTTCAGCTCTCTTCATTCACTTCAGAACTGATACTGGAGGAAGAAGTGCTGATGAATAGATTGCTTTCTTAATAAGTAGGCTAATTGCTATGATAGATTTGTACCATTTAGTGAGAATTAACTTTCTTTCCCTGGGTACCCATTTAGCCACTACCAGACATGAGTCTACCTCACCCCTTCCTGGAGGGATGAACAGCAAATGCTATTTCAGATCCCTTGATCCAAGTAGGAAGAGAGAATTCAAGATTCAGGGCACCTGTCAGAGCCTGACTATTGACTGATTTAACACCTCTCCTGGAAGCAGACACTTACTTCCTGGCCGTCTTCAAGTATGATGGCTCCTGCTTGCTCTACGACTTCAAATATCATCACTGAGCACAGCTCTCTCCTCACAGACATGGTCATGTTAGCAAAGGCAGGGAGTTGATGCATGAACTCCAATAATTGTTCTGTTGGACAAAGGAAACATTGGTATGATGACTGCAAGGCCCAGGGTTTCCCTGGATTCCTTACTCTCCACAGGTATATTAATCTCCAGTTAAATTTATCTGAAAATTGTTCAGTAGTGTTACACTTCCCATTAGTGCCTGTAGCTAAAAAGCCCAGTGTGCACTTTGTCATCAACAGCCAGAATTCAGCTCCACAGCCTTGTTGGTGCTCTGTTGGCTCCCAGGGCAGCAGTCTAGCTCAGAGTAAAAGCACTTCAGCTTCAAACATTAGGAAAAATTAAAAATACCCCTAGGTACAGTAATTATAAGCTAGACAGGAGCATGAAATGATTTTCCAGTGTTCAGAGACGCAATCTGAAGTACAGCAGAAAGCAAATTTTGCTATTGAAATTCATGCCAATTTCTAGTTAAACGTTGCAGTAAATTATCTTAACTGTTTTGCAGTTTACAGCTAAGTATACCTATATGCAGTAATAGTATGTTCTCTTCGCTATTTAGTAACTAATTCAACAGTTTTAGGCAGTCGAAGTTAACTTGATTAACCTGTCCCAATACATCAACGCATAGAATGACTGGAATGACTGTAAAACCTCACATCTTGTGCATCACAAAGACTGTTGTTCAAAATACTTGGATTCTCAGAAAAAATACTCTCTCAGACAGCAAGAAAAGTCATCATTCAATTGACAGTATCAACAGAGCAAAGTGAGATATCATTCAATTATTAAGATACACATTGAAAATTAACTTATTAAACAGTTTTCGGTCATACTTCTCTTACAGATGTTATATTAAGTAGCCTTATGCAAATTTTACTACTGTATTTTTTCTCCTCACCAATGTCATCATCAGTTTTATCTGCAGGCTCTTTCTCAAGGCACTCTCGGACAACATCTCGCCCTAGAAGTGGATCAGAAGTTCTGTCAATATCTTCATCCTCCTCCTCTTCTTCATCTTCAGAGTCTACAGGTGCTTCCGGAAGACCTGTTAAATCAACATCTCCCATCTCACTTTCTGTAGCCTACAAAGGAAATATCAGACAGAGAGTTCAATGTCCTCAGTTCAATGATTTATGGTTGGAGGTAGCTAATTTAAAAAAATTAAATTCTGTGACCAACAAGTCTAACTATCACACAGCTCCCTTTATGAACACTGAGGAACACACTCTATGCTGAAATCTACGAGATTCTTATTTTATTCTCTTTCTTGTGAATTCATGTGACATTGTTTTTTCACAATTTGAGTCTATAGTATTAACAAAACAGTAACATAGTTTAGTAATACCATTGGTTACCCAGTGCCTGTGGACACATTTCTACTGTCAGCAATAGATGGCAACATTGACATCACACTGAGCAGACTCACAAGACAAGGGAGAAAGAGAACAAAATACCAGCAACAAAAAGCAGAATCACATAGGAATCATTTGCACTAATTCCTTCTGTACAGTTTAAATGACGTAATGGCATAAAAATAAATTTCCAAACAGATGGAAGGGGAAAAAAAGTAGTTTCAAAGTCTCAGTTTCTACAAAGTAGTTGCTCCATCACTTTTTTTAAAGCTTAAGCCAGAATGCAAATCATTTTTCTGTTTAAATTCAGAAATTTGAACAACAAGATGTGTCACTGAAAAGTATATGGCAATTATATAGAAACTTGCAGAAAATGGAGTTTGTATTTAAATGAGCATATTTACAACACTCACTTTCATTTTGAAGAAATCCTTGAGATTATACAAAAACACTGAACCATCAAGTACCCTGCAGGTTCAAAGGATGAATTTGAACACTGTGTGGGGCAGAGCACAGCTTCTCTGGACAAGCTTTGCCAGTGTCTCAAAACCCTCACAAGCAAGATTTTCTTCCCTATATCCAAGTTAAATCTACCTTTTTCAGTTTAAAACCACTGGCCCTTGTCACAGTAAAAGGTCTTTCTATTAAATCAGCTTTAAGTATTGACTGAGTACAATAAGGTATCCCTGAGGTCTTATTCCCTTTTCTCCAGTCTCTGGGGACTTTATATGACTGCCAGAACTGCCAGATGGAGAGGACCTCCACAGTTCCATCAGGCCAGTCCCTCAGGACCCACGGATGCATTGCCTTGGGTCCCATGGACCTGTGGATGTTCAGATCCTCAGGTGGTCTCAAACACGACCTTCCCTTCCCATGGGAAGGATTCTGTTCTCCTTGTCCCTGCCTTGATGTTCAGGGAGTAGAGATACGTGGGAAGAGCAACCTGTGAAAACTCAGACAGAAATTGCTGAGTGCCTCAGCCTTCTCCATGTCATCAGCTCTCCTGCCTTATTTAGGGAGGGGAGTGAAGCACAATTGCTATCTGGTTTTTTGTTTTGGTTTTTTTGACTAATGTACCTGTAGAAGCCCTTCTGGTTTTTGTCACATCCCTTCCCAAATCCAGCTTTAATTCAGCCTTACCATTCCTGATCCCAACCCTACATGTCTGGGCAATGTTCCTATATTCCTCCCAGACACTGATTGTTCCTGATTGTACAGTATGCATTTCTTGCTTGTGCTTCATTTTGACGATCCTTACTTGGTCACTCTTCCCCTGCTCTTGAAGTCTCACATAAAACAATATTAATTTTAAGTGATTAAATCACACCAGACTGCACTGTCTCCACATGCCTGCACACTCCATGCTGATGTGAACCCCAATACCTGCACAGAGGAACAGCTTTGTCTTCGCACATCAGAAAAAAAATATTGGGGTTTAGATATAACCTTGGGCCTTGGAGCTCATCCTCATTTTTGTAATTAGCCAGCAAACCTAATAAATAAAGCTTAAACGATTTAAAAATATGTATTTCTTTCACAGGAGAGTAACAATATAGAGAGGGTTAAATCTGTTTTACATTACATCACTTTACTGGCTTCTGTAGCTCACATTAACAGTTTTGGAATTAAGCCCAAGCGCAAATTGTACTTGGAGAGTCTCAGCAGCACATGATCAGTACAGCATTTATTCAAGGACTTTTCTAGCATTTCTTCATCTAAAGAGTCACAATTTATACCAACTTCTCCATGCTAAGACAAACAGCAGCACCAATCCTCACTTTGATACGCCCATGCTAAACCAGAAAAACTGAGGCTACAGGTTCTACCATATTTTTTATATCTGATATAGGAAAATAGACAAATCAATTCCTTTCTTGATAAGTAAGTTACATTTTGATCAAACTATGAAATAGGAGCAGGTCCTCCAACTGTGTTTCAAAGATTCCGTGCAGATGGTTGACAGAATGCTGGCAGGTCAGGCCGTGCTGGAAGGAACAGGAAGGATTTTGCTCATAAAGCCATCTGCAGAAGTAGCTGCTCTTCCCAACCATGATGCTCCAGCTGTTTCCATTATCAAATATAAAAATCATTCCTAACATAAACACTTATGAACTACTGATGTAAAAATCAAACCAGAAGCTGCAATCCTCAACTCTCACACAAGTATGGATTTCCAGGATCAGCTCCGTGACACAAGGATATCTATGGAAATACATATCCTTGATAAATATTTTATAGATAATCCATTTTAATATCAAAGCCTTAACCACAATTGGAATTACTGCTGAACAATAATGTTGCTGGCCACAAAGAGTACATACTCCCAAACTGATAAATGAAGGATTTTGATGAAGTGAAAGGAGAGAGAAACCTTCAGCACTGTACTGGCAGAAATAAACAGGTAGGAAAAAATTGATGCAAACTGGTTGGTCACTAAGAGAAGATCATTTCCAGGTATTGATACAAGAAGTTAATTTCTGAGAGTAGGGGTGAAACCCTGTCCAACCACATCTAGAGAGACAACCTGGATTCCCTGTGTGACTCTGGCTGAGCACCTTAGACCCTATCCCATAAAAGGGCAAAGAAAGATGTCTTTCCTGGGTAACACCTGTTGAATTCATTTTCCCTGAGGACCCCTTGTAACAGGTCAAAGCAGCTGCACAAGCCTGCATTTCAACTGCTGTATGCACAACCAAACAGCTTCCCTGACTTCCAGCCGAAGCCCACGGTTCTGAAATTAAACATACTTTCAGAAAGGGGTTGAAAGAAAAAAAATAAAAATTTTAGAATCCCCTTCAAGCAAGAAGTTACTTTAAAAAATTGTAGGGAATAACTTACTTTTTCTTTCTATAATTAAAAAAGGTCTGCAGCACAACAGAAAGACAACTACTCAAGCAAGCTGGAATTTACAATATATACATTTGGACATTTTGGTGTCCATATTTTGGACACCAATACACTGAAATCTCCAATAGGGAATAGCAAAAATAGTACAGGACAAGAGAGACAAACAAATTTTCATCACTTTTAGCAACTAACCCAGGATTTAACACAATGTCTCCACAGCAGAGCTTACAGGCAGGAATCTTCTTCTGCTGATCTCACCTTAAGCTTTATGTTCATTATTTCCTGTTTAACTGGAAATGGGCTTTATTCTGGACTGAGAGGCAGCTGGAACAAGTGAAACCTCATTTCAACACTATCAATGAATGCAGTGTACACAAATGAAGAGAAAATCTTTACCTATCTCAATAAAACATTGTTTCATTCTTTGGTTCTACCATTCTAACATGTTTTCCAATTCTGGAATGATGTTTGTACTACTTACTGTAAAAGTTTATGTTAAGATACCATTAATTCAAAAGGTCATTTCAAGACTACATTAACCAAAATTATTCAGAATATTAGTGATACCAATGATATTCCTAAAGAATTTGGCATGTGAAGGTTGGCATGATACATATCAAGCTGACTTGAAAAGCAAAGCATCATTTCCCAAATACCTTATGAAAAGCTGTATTTTGTTGTACCAAAAATGCTTTCAATTACAGAGTCAATATATCACACTCAAAATGTAAGTTTATTACATATCAAAGATATTCTCTACCTTCATAATATGATGAATACTGGGGGAAAGCATTTTTTTTTTGTGATTTCAAAATATTGCTGTGTTACTGCAATATAATGCTGCGTTAAATATTGTGCAATGGCATTATTATACAACAGCTATCTATTACTAAGCAGTATCTAGTGATCACTTATAGATTTGTGACAAACAGTAAGAGAATTCTCCAACACTAACTGTCACAGCTACTGCAATAAAACCCATAAAATACATAAATGCACATAAAATACATCTTTTAACAGGTTACTATTTGCACATTAGGCATGTATCAGAACTAGATACTAAAAACTCACTAAAAAAGTAAGGGGGAGAAAATCCCTGTGTGTTGTTGAGGATTTTCCTCCCTCATGTCTGTAGCATGTCTTCTTTTCACCCACAGCTTATCAAATGCCTGATTCTCTAATGGTATCTTGCACAGTTAATGTCACTGTAGCTCTGACCATACATGGTTGTAAAATTATCTTTCAAGACCTCACTTGTGTCTGACAGTGGTGACCTGCCTCAGCATCAACCTGGCCAGAGAGGAATTCTCTAACAGATGTCCTCATTTCCTTCAGGACGCAAAACCAGACAGGTGAATGTCACTGAAAAGGAAATTCATACCTAAAAATTCCTAACTCCTAAAAATTAATATAAAATATGCAGCCATTCTCACATTAATTATTCCTTAGTGTACAAAATACCTAGCACCATGATTTATAAATATATTACTCCATAATTTATTTTATTTACATAATTTTTATTTGTTTAGCAATTATGCTCTTTTGTCATTTACGGATGAGTAGACATAAGGCAATTACCCACACATGACAAAAAGTATTTACTTATTATAAGATATCACTGCTAGAGTGATATCTTTGTTATCAGTAATATATTTTAAGTGTTTTTCACTTAGAGTAACCTCTCCAAAGTACTCAGGCTGGGAGCTCAAGCACCCTGCTGTGATGGCCTTACAATGCCTTTTCAGGTGCCAGTGCCCATGCAGCTGCAGGATGTGTGACACTCCCAACCCTAATCCCAGCCCTAATGGCAGCTTGTCACTGGGGCTGAGGTCCCCAGCACCATGGCTGGACCAGATCAGAAAGGTGTAGGAGCAGCAATTTTGTGTTCCTGCTGTGATGTCCCTGCCAGGCCTTTTCCAGCCCCACTGCTCCTGGAGCTGCAGGCTCTTTGACTCTCTCAACCCTAACCCTAACCTAACATCAATTCTGATGTAGTTCTGATTCAGAAAATAAAAAAGAGTAAAAATAATCAAGATACAAAACACCATCTTCCAGCACAGCCTCTCAAAGTTATGACAATTCACAAAGCATCTTGGAGAGACTCTCTCAGGGATGCCAGCTACTCCTGATCTAGCTGGCAGCAAGCAAATCTAAAGAAGTAGTAAGGTTGTAGATTAAATAGGACAAAAATGCAGAGATACTTTTAATGTTCTAAAATAATTTTTGCTTTAATGTCTTATTTTTCAAGTTCCCTAAGCAATATATTGCTGTAAATAGATATCATTTTAATCTGTTTCCAGTATAGAAATAATATCCAGGCAGCACCTAAGGAAAAGGAACAGGTGTCTAAAATCAAGTTACACCTACACCATGCTAAACAACTGCTGTACACACTCTATTGTGGTCAGATTGCAACTTGGAAGTGGAAAAGCTGTGAAATTACTGATCAACACAAACCCAAGCTGAGGCCCCCTCACCAACCAGAACATAAACACCCATGAAACAAGCTCTGTGATTTGACACAAGTCAAGTAACTTATTAAGTGTATTATCAGTAAACAAATGAAGCTATCTCTGGCTTTCAGCCAACTTCTACTCTCAGGAAGCCACACCAGTATTTCCACAGTCAATTAGTGCAAAGTGGGTTTATTACCATGCTTTTGTTTGCAGAACTGAACATCTGCTATTAGCAATAAAGACAAATAATCAAGGACAGTATTAGAAACACCAGGATGATTTCAAGAGATTTGTTCCATCTCAGAAAGGAAGATGATCCCATGCATCAACAAATGTTACTTTTAGAAGCCACAGCATACTTGGTGGTACAGAAAGATGTGAAAAGCAACAAAAGGAGCTTTACAAGCAGCTTGTTGCACTTCTGTGTCTGTGGGAGTGGTGAGTCCCATGGGCAGCAGCAAAGTGATAGGTGGAAGCATCAAGAGGGTTTACCCAAAGATTTGGGTAAAGGGCCACTCTTCCCGTTTATGGAATAGTTTTAACATCAAGGAAGGAAAACTATGAAACCAAAGCAGTCTTACCTGATAAATGTCAGACAGGCTGCTGCTCCCAGAGTCACTGGCAATGCTACATCCTGACTGGCTCGAAGGGACGTGCGTCACCTGAGGGTGAGGGTTGTCAGTGAGATGCATCTTGGTAAGGTCAGCTGGAAGCTGTAAATAAAATGAATTTGGGGAAAGGCAGGAAAAAGAAAGGAAAGCAAGATGTGTAAGTCTGATCTGAAGATGAAGTTTTTCATAAAACTTTAGTTACACACTTAAGTTTGTACTTGAACTGCTGAATTATTGACTCAAAATCAAACAGAATTTGAACCTGTAACTTTGAGAACATAGATTTTTGAGAAAAAACTAGTTTAGACTAAGCTGACTCAATCATGCTTCACATTTCATAAAACTGATGGAAAACAATGCACTTTTCTATAAAACAAAGGCCTGGGCTATTTACAGCTAACTGATGTACCACAAAATTACAAATATATGACATTGGCCAAACAGCTCACAGTATTTAATCTTAGCTTATGTTGCAATCCATTATGAAGAAGCAGGATTCCCCTTTACAAGTTCAATTTATGCACCTTAGTTCAGGAATAACCTTTAGAAAATATCAACGTAGAACAAAAAGTAATGTAATCTAAACAAAACGTTTGATCTATAAAGAACTTTGAACTTCCTTTAAAGAAATGAGTACACAAAGAATATCATGTATTTTGGGTACAGCTATGTACAACAGCACCCCTATTTTATAAATCTATCTGTAAATGAACACGTGCAGATATCTAATTTTTAGTGCATAATTCAAGTTCACAAACATATTCTTTCTACTGAAAAAACCCCCAGCAGTAGTTCAGAAAAGTATAAAATATCCAACCTGTAAATTCTTATCTATGGTCACATGAAAAGAAGAAAGTCTTAAAGGTTGCTAAACTCCCAGAAAATCACACCAAAAACCCCATCTGAGCAGCAGGGGGAAGAAAGGGGGTTGGTAGAAGAAAGGTTAGCAAACTTAAGTTGTAGTGAACTTATCTAAATACAAAGGAAACACAACACTTTGAAGCCTATGTTTAGCCACCAGAGAAAGTTTTAAAGGCTGAAAATACCTGTTTTCAGGATTTGAGAACAGTAAAAAGGTCAAAGCACTCAGGTGACAAAATTCAATCCAGTGGCCAACAGGCAACTTCTCTGTCAGCACATGGGGAAGAGCTGACATACACCAAGATGTGACCTCTCAATTACAACAAAATGTGCAAGAGTGAAGTTGAGATTTGATTCTGATTTAATTCTGGTCTGGAGCTGGTTACTTTTGGAATCCAAATGGCACATTGCCTATAGAGCCCATTTCTGTGCCACACACAGACGAGCACTGTCCAGGCTCTGCTTCCAATGGGTGCAAGGCAGGAAGCAACACGTTCTCCTCCCTGAAGCCTTGGACACCTGGATATTGGTTGAGGCACCAACACTTCACGGTGACACCTGCAGCGTGGATGGAGGATGTTCCTGTGCTGCAGGGTGACCCTGCTCCTGGAGCACCCTGCAGTGCTCCCAGCCAAGCTCTCAGAGCCACAACCCAGCCAGGTCAGAGCATCACTTCCCAGAGAGGTCACATCCACCAGCACTGTGGCAATCACTGGCAAATGGACAGGGCAAGGCAGCTGGCAGCTGCTGAAACGCTGAATGTCAGTGGAACTGAAACATCTAGCAGTTTTAGGAAATTACAGAGCAAATCAGCCCACAGAGATTCACTACCTCTAGCTTAAAGACCACAGGTTTGCCACAAATTCTTAAGCCTGCCCCCACCTTTATAGCCTCCCTATATTCCAACAAATACCTCCGACTTCAGCTTCAATACTTTTGTCCAAGAGCAAATCCTATGCTGACTGTGGTAACACTGACACAAGGAAATCTAATTTAAGCTCCCTTCTATCCAGATTCTCAAACCTTCAAAACAGCTCCAGTAAAACAGTGAGCAAGAGCAAGAGTAGAACCAATTCTGCAGGATTTCCCAGGAGAACAACAGCAGGTGCCTGCTCTTTACCAACAACTGGTGCTGTTAAAGCCTGTCCTGACTCAAGACATCCCAGCACCCACACATACACACTGCCACATACAGTTTGTCTTCTCCAATTTATGTGAAATTTAAAGATTCTTGTGATGAACACTGTTTTCCATACCTAGACAGAGAAGTGGGGTTCCATCTGGTGTAGTGGAAGGTGTCCCTGCCATGGCAGGGGCTTGGGACAAGACAGGCTTTTAAGTCCCTCCCAACACAAACCATTCTGTGAATCTGTAATTCTAAGTACTGATGGAACGAGACATGGCTCTCAAAATAAACAGGTTATGCATTATTCTGTGTGTCATTTTCACAAAAACCCACTGATGACCAACTCAAAGTACTGCCAGCCTTCCCAAACAACTAATTAATCAAAACTGCTCTTCAATCCCCCAGCCAGCACTCCCCTTCACTTCCATCACCTATAAAAGCACATGGGTATGAATGACGCTCCTGATGGACTCTGCAATATATTCTTGCAAAAGACATTTAATGCAAGTTAGATGCAAGGAAACATCGCAATATCTCTTTAAATTCGAGAGAGAGATAAGGTTTATTTGAGACAAGTGACCTTTAAAGTACGGCTTGCCACTCTACTCGATCTCCCAAAATAAATCACAGCTTCTGTCTTTTGTATGTCATTTTTATTACCCAAAGTGATTGTTCTTTCTTGCAGAGCTCACCAGGCAGCAAGATACAGAGGGGATGCTTCTGTACTGACATGACGGAGGACACGGGATGCTCTTGCTGGTTGTGGCAGGGAAGTTGCTGGAAATGTCATAAACTGGTCTTAACTATCAGTGACTATGACTTTTTTCTGGAACTTAGAAACTCTTGTTACAACAGCATCAGTATCTTAAAAAAGCCCGTGTTGGGAAACAAGGTCCACATAGCCATGTTCAACTATGCCCATATTAGATGCTTTTGGACACAGATGTTTCTATCTGCAATATCTTCTGGCTAATTGTGTGTCCCAGCACCTCCAGACAGGAAAACCCCAAACATGCACAACATTATGATAAACACTACAACAGAGTACTTAGTTGCCACTTTAAACCACAACCATTTCATTTTTTCACAAAAAGGGATAATCTGGAATTGTAATATGAGTGCATCTGACATGCTGGCACAGCCTGTCCCTGCATCAGTGCCAGCATATCCTTGTGACTGACCTTTCCCAACAAAGGGATATTTAGGAACAAACCCCCCGCTGAAATGCCACACTGCAATTCAGAACTGTACCAGAAAGAAAGTTAAGAAAATAGAAGTTAGCGCTGGCACAGCCACCTACAGCTCTGCACGCCCACTGAGTCAGGAAAACACTCTCGGTGATTGCACCAAAAAAATCCTGGATCAACAAGGAATTTTTAAGGCGATATTGCAAACAGCAAGAGGAAAAAGGAGAGAAAAAAAGACTAAATCCTTCCGAAGCTCATCCTAATGGTAGCATCAGCCTGACATGCCACACAAACCCAGAAGCACCAGCAGCCTGGACTTGTTTTTGTTAAAGGAATTTGAAATTTTGCAAGAGGGTTCACAGGCTGATCCCATCTCATTTGCCAGGAGATAGCCACAGCCAGTCACCCCAGCCAGGAAAGAGAAGAGGTGGGGGAGAGGACACAGGAGTGTAAAAGTCATCACTGAGTAACATGTAATGAAAAATGACACACATAAAATACTAAACTCTCCCCACAGAAGCCTTGAAGACCTGAGGTGAAGACTCAAAAGTCCATCAGGACCTGGGCTTTTTCCATCAACTTCATGGGTGGAGCCACCTGCCACCTAGCACCAATGCAAGGGGCAGCAGCACTCCTGCTGCCAAACCAGAGAAACTCCAAGAACCTCTGCAAGCCCCAAACTTGCTCTTTCTCCTGTTACATAATACAAAGTTTACTTAAAATAAGGGGGTTTTTTGATTCTTTTTGTTTGTTTGTTTAACAGACATCAGGACATCGTGGTTTCATACAGAATTACTGACTTTCTAAAAGTAATTTGTTAACAAGAGCAGAACAATGATGTGCTGGTTTTCCCTGGAACAGCTGAGGTTTCCCACTGTTCTCCAGCAAGAATGGTATAAAGTTTAACAAAGGTGAGTACAAGGCTGTGTATCTACACCAAGTCTCGTGTCTGTAATTTTGAAATTAACTGGCGTATAAACTCTGACCCATGGTACAACTCACAAGCCAGCAGACCAAGGACGGTGCGTCTGCAATGACATTTACTTCCCACGTAAACACCATTTACTCTCAGCAGTGAAGTCACACAGAATAGTTGGGAATTAAATTAAAACCTAATTTTGCTATAACAGACTTTCAAGATTGCACATGCTCTGTCCAGCAGAGCAAATGACATGACCTTTGATGAGATGACCGCCCACCAACTTGTCTGAAAAGGACACTAAAAAATGGTCTGCCCAAGGACAACCTCCCTTCATGTGCTCCCTAGGAAGGCTTTGCTAAAAATAAAGGCTACAGAAAGTCATTGCAAAGTTGAAATAGAGAGAAAGGCAACCACAAAAGTCAGAAGTTAAGTTTTGTCACAGACTGGCCAAACAGAGACATTTTTCTTTTCTATTTCCTATTTTTTTCACAGAAAGGAATCAGTAGAACCTCTTTTGGCAGGGACCATGCTCTTCATTGGTTATTTCCATAGTGATTTACTTTAGGATTTGCTGGTATCTTTGCCATAAGGAAAATCTGTGCCTTTGTGCTACAACTTTTGAAAACAAGTATCGGTGCTTACTGTTATACTTTGGATAACCAAAAAACACTGCAGTAAATTGTACGTTTAACCTGCAGTTAATTGTATGTTTATTACATGTATTCCGAAAGATCCCATAATAAGGACAGTGGCCAAAGGACTCATCATGAGGAAAAAAACTAATAAAGGAAGCATAACCCACTGAACATTTCTGGTCCATTCCAAATTCAAATTAATGGAAAGAAAATGGGCAATAAAGAATCAAAAGGTTTGCCCCTTTCTTTAATACTCCATGATAGCAAAGTTTTTGTCAGTTTTTCTAGGAGCCCATATGGATGTTTACAACCAATCGATGCAGTCTGGACACAGCAGAAGCACCAGCCTCAGAGAACAGTCTGTCCTTTTCCAGGCTGTATAAGCAAATTTTCTGTCCTTGGTTTTACAGGCTGTCAGTAACCTTATACCTTATTTGCTTTTCTGAAGTTCCCTGAAATGTTGCCAGCAAGACTAATATTCAGAAACAACGCAGGATTTATTTTCCGTGAAACGCCCGAGGACAAGCGCAGCACAGCTCTGCGGTGTCAGGGCACACGTACGGCTGCTGGGCCACTGTAAAACCCCCCAGCTCAGCCACCTCACTGTGAAAAACAGCTCTGTGAGACAAACAGCCCCAATTTTAAGGCACATTTATTGAGCATTTTGTTTATTGAGGCTTTCCATTAAGAGGTTTTCACTGCTGTAAGCTGGAATACATTAACACACACTTGGAGCAGTAACTGTGATGACACTGGGTAACCTATGAGCCTAAGGAAACACTCCTGCTCAGACTCCTTCGTACCCAAAAGTGGTTTAAGGACAGCAATTTTCCTTTCTCAGATGACACAGAAAGCTGGACTGTTACAAGAAGCCAGTTTAAAAAACAAAAAGTTTGTCTTAAGTCTTAAAAATTAAACCAAATTGCCAAACTAAAAAGACCACATGATCGAAGAGCTGAACACAACCCCAGTCCTGTGAAACAAGACTTCTCCAGCTCCCACCTCTCCCTTTCAGCGGCCATATCCTTCCAGTCCCTTCAAACATCATTTTCTCTTTGATACCCTTGATTCAACACCTTTCATACCTTTAATATTGAACTAGTTCTTCAGCAAATTCTACATTCCACCATCTTATTCGCAAGTTGCTTTGATAGTCTCACTATGTGCTTGTGTTTCCATCATTAGCTTGTTCATTTACACAAGATAACTAATTTATTTCATTAATTCTGTTTCTTCTTTCTACAACCTACTGAAGGATGAGCAGGACTGCTCACTCCCACTGACAGAGGTCTTTCACCTGCAATCCTTTCTATGTCCCACTTTTTCATCTCTTGAATCCCATCTAAGAAATGAAAAAGGAACAAAACCTCTTGGATGTTTTTTTCTTGGCATCAGTAAGTTATTTTAATCATCTCATATATCGTGCCAGTATATCAACAAGAAAGAGACCACTAAAACCCACGACTTCTCTGAAATTATTCTGTAGAATTTTCAGTAACCTTTTTCATAAGGATTTGTATAAATTAACTCTGCTTTATATTAACCTTTTACATACAAGCTACAATTCTTCTCCAGGTCAAAATACACTTAGAGCTGTGTTAATGGGAGAGGAGAAAGTTGCATCTCTGAGATACAAAGAGAGGCCACTTAGGTGTCCACAGAGATGATAAGATGAGCCCAGCTGAATTACCCATGCTGACATCAGTTCTCAGACTTAATGCAAACAAGACTATTTCCTCCTTGAAGACCACTGATGGCTCACAAGTGGCACAAAAACAGATTTCTTCAGGTTTTTAAAAAGCACCGATCATGTCTGGGGGCGAGTTTTTTATTGTTTTTAAAGTGATGGCTCAAGCTTTTTCCCCAACAGGTCCAGATAAAATCCTGAGCCCTTCATTATCATGATGCAAAAAAACTCAGTGACTATCCAACTACACAAACTTCACTACAATATTTATTTCAAAATATGTTTCAATTCACTATCTACAGTATCTGCTCCTGGTTTTTATCAGTACTACACACATGAAACTCAAAGAAATAAGGACCAAGTTGACATCACTCATGACAGCCTTGCAGTGCCTCAAAAACTATTCCTGAAGCCTTCCTAAAATATCTCCAGGCTTACAAAAAGGTTAAAAAAGTGCACATAACACAAAAAACCATCTAGAAGAATTAGTAATCCCTAGAGGCTGTTCTATCTCTCTGGTAGCCAAGAGCTTCTTGGTCTTTGTGGCTCCTATAGCCCATAGAAATTAAAACTCTCTGAAGTATTACATTTCCTTAGTTAAAATAAGGTGACATGAGGACAGAATTTCAAACTAAATTCTGGTGTTGCCTTAAACCACATATGTAATGCAATTTTAATTTGGTTTTCATATGTCTAAATTATAGATTACTACTATGCCTTAACTCACGATAATGTTAAGTGTCTGACACGCAAACATCTCAGCTCTGGGGAAGAAGTGGGTCTGAAAAGTCCCCCACAAAAAGCTGTACCAGTATTGATGGGAGCTCCATTATAAAGAGAATATCCAGCCAGTAAACATAATTGATGGTTGCAAAAAATGTAACTTTTTTAAGACCAACTCTTCTCTGGTCCATTCACAAAGTAACATATTTAAAAATGTCTAGACTTGTGAGTTTGTTATTTTGAATATGGAACCAGAATGTTCAAAAAGACTTATTTTCAGTGCCAGAGTTCAAATTTTACTCTTTGTTCTCACCACTGAAAACTGATACAACAGTAAGAAATGCTTTGTCTAAATAATTACAGTAGAAGTGTGACAGGGACTAGTGATGCTCTGAGTTCTACAAGGAGCCCAGGAACGCCAGCAGCCACCAGCAGCCACCAGCAGCCACCAGCAGCCACCAGCAGCCACCAGCAGCCACACGCTGGGGAACGCTCATCCTAACACAGTACTGCACNAACGCCAGCAGCCACCACCAGCCACCAGCAGCCACCAGCAGCCACCAGCAGCCACCAGCAGCCTGATGTTTGGGAACTCTCATCCTAAGCCAGTACTGCAGGGCACATAAAATTCCACATCTACTTCGAGCTTCATCAGTTAAATTATTTATCAACTCCTAGATGCAAGAGTTGATAAATTCAGCAGGAATTGGTAAAATACAGCAGGAAAACAATCCCTCTTTACACATCCTCATGCTGCTAGGGCTGCACATCACAGCAATGACAGGCAGGTGACAACCAGCTCCAGGGATGCACCGAGCAGGGCTCCAAGGACTTGGGAGCATGGCGAGCACACCAATGTGTGCATCACCTCTGAGCCAGCACCTGTGTAAGGAGGCCCTCAGACACTGTACATGCAAAAAAACCTAAGGAACACCAATCTTCCATTGGTGCTTCCATGTTTCCTTTCTGTATTCATCAAGAAATGCATTCAGGGAAGCAAGAGGGGCCAAACAGGGTGGTCCTGACCTAGGCTACAGATGTAAGGAGAATTCTAACAAAGCAGGTTTAAACCAAAGTCTAGGAGGAAATAAATAAACAGATAGGTGTTTATTTGCATATTAAGAGCCAATTTCCCATAAAAACAATACTTCAGGAAAAGGCTTTTTCTGTTGAGAAGTAGCACAATGTGTACTTGCAGTTAACTTTACTGTATTATACACCAGAGTATAAGAAAATCCAAGTTTTCTGGAGTAAATGGCCACACAGCTCTCATACTAAACCATTTTTATCTTAAACTATCAAGAAAAAAAATGCATTTAAGAAGTTTTACGTAAGGTATTCTGCAAGTGGTTACAGAGAACAGAGTTAAAACTTGTATCTAGGTTTAAGAAAAACAGTCATTTGTCAGTCCAAGCCCTTGCTCACCAAGTGCTCAGGGATCACAGTACTGAGGAACGAAGAGGTTATGCTCCTACAGACATCATAGAGAATCAAAACAATCCTTATGAGCAGTGAATGAAGGGGAAAGGGATCCGAAACTATAGGGCAGGAGAGACCATGAATACTTTGAGGAGCTGGCTGAAACTCCAAAAATTCCAAAGAGGGCTAAACCATGCAATGCAAAGCTCCCAGGAGGGAAGAGAACCATGAGGAGCCAGGAGAGGAGCTCAGAGAGCAATCACACCGAGGGATGACAGGGCCCAGCTCTGTGATGCTGAAAGCTGGGCTGGAAGCTACAGGCACAGACAGAGAGAGGCAGTGGGAGAGGCAGAACTAAGGGGAAGAGAAAGACCTTATCAAAACTGACTGAAATAATAAAGCAAAGGATCAGTTACTCTATTTGCTCTGAAAACATTTAAAATTCCTATTACTGGGGCTACTTTCCATGTAAGCATATTACCAAAGATAAGGATGACATCGAATCAAATCAGGGACACACTATCAAAGCTCAGTTTTTCTTCCAAGGAACTGAAATTAAATTTTTAATTGCATGAAGGTTTCAACTCAAGATCCTGGAGATCAAGTGATGCCCTTTGGAATCAGAAGATGAGGTTACACTGATTTTAGTTATGAATAACCAAAAATTGTATCACATCCATCTGAGACAACACCAGAAATAGGAGTGGGATTGAAAAATGACTCCAAGCCTTCTGCTCTAACCCAAACACAACTTTTACAGAGCGAATGCATCGTTATTACACTTCACATTATTAGATTTTTATCTAAACAGCAGAAGGAGAAGAGCACAGAAGCCTAGAGAAAATAAATTACCATCTACTGCCATAAGGTAAGTTTTACATGCACCTGGGATCTTGAATTAAACTAACTTGCTTCAGGAAAAAAAAATTAAAAGCTTAAATGTTAATTCAAAAACTCTTATTTTCTATAAAAAGTACATTATCTCAAAAAGCATCCCTTTTAAATATCCTCAACAGAAACATTATCCAATCACTCCATACTCCCCCCATCAGACCCTCATGCTTCACAAACAGTAACTGTGGGTACATTCCAGGTTTGGAAAATTCTGAAGATGTGCATAAAATTTCTTTTGCAGAAGAACCCTCTACATCTAAATCATTAAGTTTAGAGCTCTTCTTCATAATGACTTCATAGCACAGCCACAGTTAAGAGTCCAATACCAACGTGCATCACAGACAGCTGAACAGACAAAGTTATGATCAGAATTACAAAGACAACCAAAATCTTGCTGAGATATTTGAGAATTATTTTTTTGCTTTAAAATACTGCACTGGCATGACAGGAGTCTGTCCTTGCCAACACAACCAGCCTGTGAAAAGAGATCTCCACAAACATGATGCAAAGTCCTCTATCTTCCCTCATCCTCTTCCAGAGCCACAGTGGTTTGACAGCTGGCACGGCTTTGAGCACTGTGCACCACACTCCTCACTGCTTATCATCCTCACCACGTTTCCTTACAAATGCCTGCATCTATTTATCTCATCTTCCACAGTCTATCATTCCAGACAGGGTATGGTCCCCAGGATAGAGACCAGCCCTTACAATGTGCAGCTCTGCCCCTCTACTGATTCCTCCAGATGCAACCAAGAGAACATCATCTCTTCCTGCCACGGAGAGGGTGATCTCTCTTGGACACATTTCCACTGATCAGCAGAGTCCTGAGAAATACTTTGACCTCCACGAGAACCTGGATGAAAGGGCACTGCAGAAACACGTTCACTGTTCTCTCCCTCTGTTCATTGTCCTTTTACAGCTCTTGATGCAGGGAAATAGAATGCATTGATTGCTTTACACAGGTCTACTCTGCACCTTTACTTTCGGAAACAAAAAGCCATGGAGTCTCTGGGGATGAGGGTAAGTGCAGCACTAACCAGTGTGTGCTATGGAAACTGGTGTGGACACCAGTACTCAGAGACACCTTGGACTTGGAAAATGTGTTCCAGGTGCCCACAGAGCTCCTAAAGCTGCCTTCTGCTCCTCCACAGCCACACCAATTAACCTCCCTAGGCTGAGGTTAACCTTCAGAAGTGTTCTACCTTCACAAAAGGCTACCTTTATGGTTAGTCATAAGAGATATGACTTCATCTTGCTCTGATTCAATCCATGGATCATAACTGTCACATCCAGAACAGCTGTAATTACAACTGAGTCAACAGCCCATTTGCAGACTACTGTCCTATACCAGATTAAAACAATTCTGGCACAGATCTACATAAATCTAAGTCCCAGTTTCAAAACAGTATCACAAAATACTTGACATTTTCAAGTCATAAACTTACATATTTAAAATTCTCAGACTTATTTTGCTGTATTATGTACTATTATAAAACACTTGTCATAGAAACAGATTTTTAGTACAAAGCTCAGCTAAAACCAAGATGGAACAAACTCAGATCTGAATCAGCTCATCAGTTTGCTTTATCCTATGCACACTTCTCCTCAGCATTATCAAACAACATGAACAGATCCCTTCAAAAGTTTTGGGGGGCTTGTGGGTTTTTTCAGAAAGGAATAAAAGTGCTTTATCTTCTGTGGCTTTAAAGGTAAAGAACTGTTAGCTATGGACTGGAATGCAAAACCAGTTAATGGGTTCTCATAAGTCATTAAAAAAAAAAAAGAACAAACTTTCCCCTTCCTAACATTTTATACCATTTCATTTATGAATAGTAACTGAGTGAATAAATGGCTTGGCTGGCAGAGGAGCAATCCACTGGATATTGTCCACAGAGATGACACGGGGTCAAAAAATTTTTTTCAATGTTACTATTTTACCCTTATGAAGCCCTTATTTGAGCACAGGCTTTTTTGTGGTTTCTCACTTCAGCCCAGACTCTGTGGAGAGTGCAATTCCAGCTGAAGTACCAAGGTGACTAAAGCATTCCCAGTTTTTAAGCAGTATTACAACATTCAAACTGTCTGAATAAGGACAGCGCAGGTAAGTCAAGCTTAAGTAAACTCAGCCTTTCATAATTAATGTCTGCAGAGTAGGAAGGGAAGAAAAAGTCTACGTGTACACTGGGGCAGGGATGATAACACAAACAGGCCAGGATTTGTCAGCAGGAACTCCAAGGTGAGGAGCTGCAATTACCTGTCTGAGCACACAGTGCCCAGCCACCCTCCAGGACGGTGGGTACCTCCACTTCACCTGATGATGAGGTGGGCTCAGCACACATGAAACAGCCAAAACTCAGCCACACATCCACCCACACATTTCCATGCTGGTTTTGGCATCCACATGGGGAAACCCCCCAGCCCAGAGCTTTCACCCCCATACACCACGAGCTTCCCTTTAAATTACACCAGACATAAAAACCAAACAGGGGAAATCAGCCCGGACAGGGATTCCACAGACACAGCTGGCTTCTCCCTGTGCCTTTATACACCATCATGTCATTGAGACTAAACTTTTTGGAACCAAAGTCAAGAGTGATCTCCTGCTCCAAAGTCAATGCTGTATCTCACACTGCCATGAGCACAAGGCTTTTGCCCACTGTCTCCAAATGTCAGAAAGTTGCACAGCTCTTTTTCTACCCAGTAAATACAAAATTATAATAAAGAAGTAATAGTGAATATATGCCTGGCCCCAAATTTATAAGGTGATTCCTGTGTCTGAGGTGACTACTTCTTGGTAGCAGCCTTAATAAAATACCAGAAACTCAGCTAATTTTCTGACTGAGCATACCAAACAGTAAGACTCTCATAAATATTGTATTTTTAATTTCTTTAAAGGCTTTTATCTCAAAGGTGGGTTTGCTCGAACATTCTAGCTTTCATTATGCCACTTAAAAGAAGCACCCTTCCCTCCCCAGTTTCACAGAAATACTGCATTCTCAGACACAAAAAATAATTTGTGTCCTTTAAAGCAAATCGTAATTACATAGTTCAGCTAAATAATTAACCAATTCCATGCTGCTGTACAAAGGAAACAAGCAGTACAGCTCCACACAGCTTAAAAATTAAAACATCAGTGGGTTTCGATACCAATATTTTCAAGTTAGCAAAATATGCCAGCAGTTATAAAAATGTTACACTTCGATAATATTTATAGGCTTCATATACACTTCAAATTTATAGGGTAAAAACCAAGCTTAACACATTTGATAAGCAAACGGCATTTTTTAATACTTGCTGGTAATTTTTAAGCTGTTGGTATATAAAACAATTCCATGATTTCTAGCTCCCCCCTTCCTGTTTAGAAATGATTCTACAAGAATAGTTCATGCATAGCCAGGATTCCAGTGCCTTCAACCCAGCATGCTGCTGGGGTGAGAAGGGAACATACAGCTAGCACCAGGGCTGTCAATACATGTCACAGAAATGCAGCACAGACAAAAATCTTACTTACTTTGGAGGCCCAGGGCTGTAGGCAGTTGGCGTAACATCGAACGAGAAAAGCCATTTCTTAGGCTGAGAAAAAAAGTTTCCTTTCTCAAATAAAAGCCACAGGGGGAAAAAATGAGAAAAATCCCTTCTGCTTTCTCTTTAAAAATCATAAAGCAGCAATGTACATATATGCAACTTCTCAGGCTTGGATTTCACACTGAATTCGATTACAGCTTCCACTAGATTGAGGAGTTTTCAGTATTGCAGGGAGTTAGCAGCAGCAGCAGCAATTCCTATAAAAATGTTCCAGTTTTAACAAGCACATAAATTCAAATCAAAATGTTTCCTAGCTTTTCAAATACAAATACCCATACGTTCCTCCAGGCAAGAGGTATGCACCCATAAAGTGCTGCTTAAATTGAATTATTCAGAAATGGATTAGAACTGCAGGTTAAAGCAACAATACATTAAAAAGCGAGGTATGAATTCTTCAAATTTCTTTTTCTCTTCTAGAATGCGTTTACAAGTGGCTTATCTTCGGGTCCACTTTTCAGAAACTTCATACTAATATTGTAGATGAAATTTTGCAAAGGTTCTTCAGCATCTTAGGTGATCCAGGATTCCCACACCCTGGGATATTAAAGTTTCTTCTTTATACTCATGTCCATCACAACTGCAGAAATTGAATTCGCATCCAGACTGTAGCTCCAGGATATATGCTCAAACAGGTTTGCACTGTGGAATGCATTAAAAGCCTCTGCAATACAGACCCTTTTCTCTTTTGCCCCCCCTCCTTCTTTTTTTTAATGCCGTTTACAACTCTGCAGTGTCGCTTAGTATTCTAATGCATCAGTCAGATAGCACGACTAATCCACGCCTAGCTTTTCCAATTAAAACATTTCTGTAATGCCAAACAAAACAGGACGTCCATAGCTACAGCAAGGCTGACTGCTGGAGTCCTAATTCCTACTATCTTTGCTTGCTTCTCAGCAGCTCCCTCAGGAGAAGCTCCCATCGATTGGATGCTCCGCAGCAAGATGAAATATCTAATAAGGAGGAAAGAGAGTGGGAGGGGAACAGAGCTAAAAGGATGACATCACCTGTATAGAAAGCCTTTAGAAACTGCATTAGATCAATTGGCTACTGGATCTGCAGATGCAGCCAACAGAGCATCTTTATTGACCTAATATAAACACACATATCAGTACAACTGCTCAGCAAACACCCTGCTCCACATCAGCTTTTATATCATTTTATATTTATTCAGGGATGTGCTGTAACTCTGATTATTTTCCTTTTTCTAATTTTTTTTAAATTAATCATATGTATCTACTAGCACTTTCAGCAGCATTTGGGTGGATTATTTTTCATCTCTGCATTCAGATTTAGAAATAAGTAAAATAAATATCTGCAGTCATTCACATGCACACAGATACATATACCATCGGCTAAAGATAAAAAAAATCTGCTTTTATATATGTGTCACACTAGAGATTGAACACTTGAATCTCATACTACACAATACAGAGATTTTATTGAGAATGAGAAAGAAGTAAATTTCTTATTAAAAAGTGAGGTTTATAATCCTCATAATTTTAACGGTTTTGAAACACTTTTTAGAAGTTTTGGGGGGTGGGGTTTTTTTCCCTGCTCAGTCAAGACCAATTCTATTTCCAACCCAATTTGCCTTAATTCTGCAGTAGTTAATTTAGTTCTATAATATTTTTTTGCAACTAAAAACCGATATATTTGAAAGAAGCTTAAGAGTCTTGGATGGCAGCCCAGTATGCTGGAGAGATGATCCAAGGAAGGATCCCTGAGATCCCACACCTTTGAGCCGGGTCTGCCGTGATGCTTTCGGTTCCTAGAAGGCAAATGACTTCTGCTACTGCGCAAGGGAGGAAAGGAGGGAGGAGACAGGCAAGGGGACAGAGGGTGCTGGTTCTGCTGAAGCCATTATTTTGGTCTCTGGATAATTTACTTCAACTGCAAGAAGGGGCACTCACTGTTACCGTTTTCCTCTTTTTGGAAAGAATTTTTGTCGCCACATCAGACTTGAGGGTAGTTCTCCAAATCAAAACTATCCCACGATGTCTGTACCTCCTATGTGCAAATGGAGCTACCAAGGGGGGGCTGCTGGTAGCGAGAACCAAAACCACCTTGTTTGTCTTATTTGCTTGCTTATTTTTGAATATTGAATCAGACAATTTGAGCAATACACAGAAAGCTCTTTTTCATCTTCTGTGCCAAGGGACATGTGGAAGGAGATTCTCACATTTCTGAAGCCAAGTTGTACCAACAGGGCACCACTCTCCATCTCACATCAGTAGCTCCTCAGCAATCATCCACAAGCTGAATTCTTCCCAGTATATAACCCAAATTATCACAGAAACATAGAATATCTGGAGTTGAAAGAGAAATACAAGGATCACCAAGTCCAACACTTAGGGTGGGAGCTGCACCTTAACCAAGGAAGACCTTCCCCTGGTGCCTTCCAAACCTACCCTAAAAGGAAAAAAATTGGCATCAATGTCTGAATTTACTCAACCTCTTATCAAACAACAAAAATAATAAACGCAGCCAAGGTCCATGAATATTACTGGATTTAATTTGTATTTAAACATCAAGGACAATCTGAACTTCAATCCTGCGCTTGCAAAATTTGCAAACACAAAGTCTATTTGATTTTTAAAAGCTGAAAGCATTCTAACTACTTAAGATTTTTACAAAGCACTACACAGCTACACAAATAGCTGTTTCTTTTACTGCTTTTCCAATACTAAACAATAGGCTGGATATGTGAGCTTCATCTTACACACGACTGTATTGCCTCTTTTCTAATAATTCATAAAATTGTATTTAGAAGCATCTTAAATGTCTGTAATGCTACAGGGATAAATCCTCAGCAGCCACGAACACCCAAACACTTCCATGTGGTGTTACCTGCATTATGGTTAGCATAATCACAATTTATATCAAGGAGAAAAGAACCCATGCAGCTGAAAGAGCCCTCTCCCTGCCTGCCTGCCCCTGATAGCTCTCTGGGCAGATCTCCACCTCCCAGATTCATCCTGCTGCATTGTGCAGCAGACCCGATCCAGCACGGATTTTGGCGCGGATGCCATATTTTACAACTACTGTAAACACCAGCTCAATAATGGGAACGAAATTCTATTTCCTCCTAGTTTTGCCTTCAAGTGCAGATGACATCATCGCTGTGGCCGCGCCGCCAATGAGTGCGGCGGCAGCAGGGGTCCCGGGGGGCTGCAGCCCACGCTGCGCAGCCCTGCCCGCCCAGCCCCAGGCGGGGGGAAAACCTGACCTACTTCCACACCCCGGCTTTTGGGGCATCCCCCCACTCCTTTCTGCTTTCATTTATTTATTTTAACGCATGCCTCTCTGCAGCCCCAGCTCCCTGCAGCACGGCGCTCTAAGTTTTTTATACATCATCTGTTTAATGACAAATCTCAAAACTAGAGCAACTCTGAGATGAAAAAAAAAATCTGATACACAGGCTTGGTAGTGATCACATTTGAAATATTTGAGAAGAGCTGCAGCATTGAGCAGAATCACAAACAGAAAATCATCAGTCACATTCTAAGCCAGAATCCAAGTTTTAGGAAGGTCTTTAGAATAAAACAGTATACAATCTCTGTATTAAAGGGAGTCTTTGTTCCTTAACACTGATTTATTTCCATGCGGAAATACCACTCCATAGATTGCTCTGCATCATTGTCTTTATCCTCCCATAATGCTACCTGAATCCTCCAGACTGTTAACCAAATCTGCACGTTCTAATTGTCTAACAAGAGTAAGTCACTGAAAAATGGGATGTTTTTAAAAGGATAGTGAAGTCTTTCATAATTTAAATGCACATTCAGTTCGGCAGGATTAGAGTCTTCCCTTATTTAAGGACACCACAAATGCAAGCCCTGCACAGGCTGGAAGCACTGGCAGCTGCTGGCAGAAGGTACCCCACAAGCAGCAGGACTTTTTTCCCTGATCACTCAGAGGAAGAAAAGCCCATTGTGCAAGTCCAGCGGGGAGGACAGTGACAGCCTCAAAGCCACCAGGGCCCTGGCTGACGAGGCAGGAGCTGCGGGCCGAGGGGCCTGGGGCTGCGAGCTGGGCTTCAGGACTTGCGTCCTTTTGTCCTCGGAGCCAGGCGGCCGCTGGCACACTGTCCCTGCCACGCTGCTCCCCGCAGCGCTCAGACATGAGCAGGCACCTTCACTTGCCCCCCCATTCCCAGTGCAGCAGCTCAGGCGCATCCTGACTCCAAGCCCAGGTGGGGGCTGGGGAAGGCAACCGCTGCTCAGAAGGCGATCTGTCATTGCACACACTCAGGCAATGATGTTTCAGGCTAAAATTAATAGTTTTCTGAGTGGAAATTGCCAAACACAGCAGCATAATGCAGAAATATTTTAGCATTAAGGGCACCCGCATCAAGGTTATTTCTGTAGATTTGAGTACTTTACATCTTTTTGGACAGACAGGCAGTGGGGAGCGAGGGGTGCAGAAGGCAAAGCCTGCTGCAGACCCTGCCATGCTGGCACAGCTTACTGGATTCAGTGTCACTGCCATACTGCTCAGAGGTCCTCCCCACCTCTGAACTTAAACATCAAAAACAACTCATTGTATTTTCATGGCAAGGTCAGCCACTCATTAGGGCTTCTCAGGGAAAAAAGGAAAAAACATACAACCTCCACCCTGTTCCTGACTCTTTTAGGGAGGAGAGGCAGGGAAAGCAGCACCACAAGCTCCTGTTCCCCTTCAGGGCGACATTCCGTGGTGCCATCGCATCCTTGCCGCTTTCCACGGTAGCACTTACTAAAAAGGCTGTAGAAAAATCCTTCCCAAAGACCTGTAGGACTCATAAGTAGTATGAAAACATGATCCATCCTAAGGGAAGGAGCGAGGGAGAGCAGGGGGAGAGCAGGAGGGGGAGGGCAGAGACTGTCATCATCCCTTAAGTGATGTAAGCTTCTAAATATAGCACCAGCAACACAGGAGGAACAATGAAAAGGCACCATGGATTGAATTTCTCCACTGCTTTCACACTACCCCGACTCTTTTTTCAGCTGCTGTGTTAAGCAGGGAAAGGTCATCTTCTATTTGCAACAATTCAGATTTATATGGTTTATAATACGTTTATAAATTACAGCTCTCTCCTGCAGCTCTGTCTCGCGCACACACTCTGCAGAGCTGGGCAGAGCATGATCCGCATCACAAACAGGGATGACGGCAGTGGTGGGGAAGGGGGAAGCCCCCTCTGCTATGGACTCAATCAAATATAGTTCCTTTCAACAGTTTGAACTGAGATGATTCATATCACACTCCTCCCTTCCTTCCTGACATCTCATTTCGGCAAGGGGTGGGGGAGTCTGGGAAGGTCTGCAATCCAAAAATCCCTGGTGATGAAAAGGTGTGGATATCAACCCCAAGAAGGTCAGTCTAGGGGACTGAATCTACTCAGAGACACAGAAAGGACAAAATAGCTAATATCCCAGAGCAAAACTTCCCAAACACATTTAGGATTTTGCTCATTAAACATAATCTCAATCTAGTCTCAAATCTGCCATCACTTCCCAAACTTAACATGGACCTGGCTGTGATTTTTTCAGCTGACAGTGACCTGGGAAGCAAGGTGGGGTCTCCCATTTGCAAAGCCCATAAAGTATGTATATTTTTCTCATTACACAAAAGTTGATACAAAAACCCATACAAAATACCACTTTTTCTTCCCTCAGTTATTCAAAACAGCATCTCAGGTTAAACCATGTACATTAAGGCTATTTAGAACATAAGGTACTACCACATCTTTCTCAAGAAAAGGCTGCTGATTAAACAACCTTGAGAATAATGCATTAAGTCCACAGATGAGGCTAAAAGATATGATGGAAATGCCACTGTTAGTATTTCGTTTGTCTTTTTGCTTGAGGATTAACACCAAACTGGAAGCCTGCACGTGGGAAGAGAGGAGGGATTTGACTCCTCCCACCAAAATTTCTCTCCCAAGCAAGGGTAATTTTGAACCGTGCACTCTCATTTATTAGTGGTCAGTACATCCAGCTTAGAGTGAAGGAGTCTACCCTGTGTCTGGAAGGAGTCCCACCCTTGCCTGTGCTCAGGTGTAACTTCATGCAAACAGCTCAGCTAGCCCCGGACCCAGGCTGGGACCAGCCAGGCTCAGCACTATCAGTTCTGTACACAGTGAGCAGGGAATGAGGGGGAGGCTACAGGCACTCGGGGTCTGCAGATTCTGGGATCTGGATCCCCAGCCCAGCCACGCTGGGGAAAAGCAGCTCCGCAAGGCTTCTCTGCAAAGCTTCTNACCAGCCACGCTGGGGAAAAACAGCACAGACCCTAGAGCAGCTCTGCAAGGCTTCTCTGCAAAGCTTCTGTCATCAGTACAGTGATTTCTAAACTCTCTCATTTTCTGGTACAATCCAGCCTTTATCACCTTTAAAAATGCAAAGCTGAGTATGCTCAGAGAAAGTTTTTCCCAGTGTCATTTGGGGTCCTCCCCCCACTGAGGGCAAAACAGCAGGAAAACCCCAGCTACTCTCACCCAATCTGAGAAATTCAACCATCAGATAAAGCAAGGTGTAAGCCAGATGCCATACCTGCACTCCAAGTTGACAAACCACAACTGCTAACCAAACTACAAAGGAAACAAAATTAAAATCATAAAGACAATACAAGTATTGTGGCTACTTTACCTCCAACTAGAAACTTCATCACGTAAGAATAAAACCCATTAATACTTAGCGACAAAAAACAAGTCTGACTTGCAAGAAAAAGGTAAGGAACAGTGACAAATTAAGATACAATGATGGTCCCATTTAGTCTAGTATTTCATCTATCAGATATATCACTATTAAGAAAGATGACACATATCAAATATAAAACTAAAAATGCTGTTAAATTTCATTAGCTAGTAATCAGTTATTGCCAAAACCAAAGATACTTATCTAGCTATTCTCTGGTACAGGCAGTGGTTTTCATGCCAAGTTTTTCCAAGGAAAACAGAGCATCCAAATGCTTTTAATTATGCACTGACATTTTCTGATGGTGATTTTTACTGAGAATTGCTCAGGATATTCTCCATCTCTAAACTGGTCTATGAGGCTTACAAAGAACATGATTGAGTTGATGTGAATTTCCATATTCTAAATCAGAAATCCATTTTACCTTGAATACAAAGTTGGAGACAACACCATCACAGCGCTTTAAAGAAATCCTTCAGCACTATGTGACATTCAACCCAACAACTCCAACTTACAACTTTACAAGGCTAACATACAAAATAACCCTTCAAAGGACTACTTTCCTCTAAGGCAGGAGAAACCTAAACCTAAGTGAAAGGTTCAGCTGGCTACAAGTGAGACTACAACCAGGCTGTTACATTTGAGTAGAGCATATTGGACAGAAGCAGCCCAGATGGAAGACAGGAAATAAAAAACAGATTCATGCATGCTACCATCTCTCTGCACACAGTGAGATCAGCTTGCTGGCTACTACCCTGTCACATTCCTTGAAAGAAGCCACCTAGTATGTCATTTCAAGAGACTGAAATAATGATGTTAAAAACAAGGATCAGAAAAACAACTGCAACACATACACAAAAGATTTTTAAGTCTCCAAAATGAACAGAGCATCTCTCTGTTGCAGAGCATCTTTTACCATCAACCCCCAAGTGACACAATGCAGTTTGGAGCAGTGGGCAGAACCCTCACACATCATTCTCCATCAAGTTTGCATTAGAAGTTGCTTATAAAGAATTAATGACTTGGAAAATGCCACCCAAACCCTTAGGGTCCATCAAAAGAGAGATTAACTCTCTGAACATGCTACATAAAATATTTTCTCAGGCATTTTCCAAGAAACTGAGTTAATTTCTACCATGGTGTAAATTTGTCTATGTGGTAAAATGAGAAAGAAACAGATAACTGGTGTAGACAGTACAGTAGTGACTGAATTTTTACTTCTTGTGGTGGCAATTTGCAAGATATTTAGAAGTTTTGAAAGGTTTTTCTGCCACAAGAGTACAGCCCTCCCACAATGCTGTCAGCACAAGACGAGGTCAAGGTTTGAGCAACTCTCCAGATTGATCCCAGTCTACAGAGTGGGACAGATTCCCTGCAAAGGGCAGACAGTGCTCTGGATCTGCTTCCAAACTGCTCCAGACTTCCTGGTGAAAGTGCTCGCCAGGTAAAAAGACTGATGTACTTGGACTGCAAGTAGGAAATTAGTGTAAAAATATTCACAAGTTTTTCATGAGTTACCACAAACAAGTGCAGTTCTGATGCCATGCTGAGCAAGGGGATAAAAACATAAACTTGCTGTGGGATGACCCTGGGGTCAGGGAGCCCATCATCACCCCAACACCTGGGGAGGGAGCAGATGTACAGCTGACTGCTGAACTTATTCAAGATGGAGAAAGGTTCAAAAACAAGTCTTTGAGGCAAGAATCATAGAACAAGTTGCGAGGGACGTTAAAGCTCATCTCATTCCAACCCTCTTGGCCATGGGCAGGGACACCTTCCACTAGACCAGGTTGCTCCAAGCCTTGTTCAGCCTGGCATTGAAGAGCAGAAAAGATGGGTTCTATTACCAACCTCAGAGTACAGCTCTCCCTAACAGCAACTCAGTACCTTGTCCCAGAACCACACTGTCAGCCTGGCAGGGCAGGACAATGTCTGTCCCTCTGTCCTGCAGCAGAAAGATGCCACATCCCAACAGTGTGGCATCACCCCCCACCACAGGCTTTCCCCAGGGCTATGAGAAGGGGTGCAAACTACTGAGAGCAAGCAGATTTCAGTAGGTACAGGTGCTTGCTTAAAATAACCCCTCCCGAGTTTCAGTCTGATGTAGTTTCATTTGTGCATCACTCTTAACTGCTGTTACACAGCTGCACATGTCACCTCCAAACTGAGGTGATTCCTGTAAATCCCACTTTACATGTAACCTGCTTGTCATGTCCATGAAATCTTTAGGGAAACTCCTGAATGTATAGTCTGAAAAATAAGCACTTTCATTATGGATAAATTGGGGTTGACATGTTGCATTACATTGTTAGCTAAAAAAAAAAAATCTGAAAAATGCAGATTTTAACCAAAGGGCAGTATTTTCATTAAGTATTTTCATACTTTCTGCACAGCCTATTGAAGTCATTAGTCATTAATTGGATTGGGAAACATCAGTGGTGTATGGAAATTCCTAGGAAGATTTTTAATGCACAGTACACTTTGAGGATTGGTGTTTTGCTAATGACCACCATAACCAGCAGCAGACTTTCAAGGAGCCCTTGAAAGTAACACCGCTGACAAAACGAGCAGACAAAATCAATATGTAAAATAAAGTATGAGAGAACATGCATTTGGCAATTTTCCCCTTGCTTACAAAAGCAGAAGGAAGTGCCCGAGGACAGCTTGGCAGACCAGGGCAAGTTCCAGATGCCGAGCACAGGTTCCCATGCTGGATGCCAGTGGGACCCTGCCAGAGGGTGCTTCCAGCTCCACCACTGAAGCAGTACAATCATACAATCACAGTATCATTAAGGCTGGAGAAGACCACCAAGATCAGGAAGTTCAACCATCAATCCAACACCACCAGCATGTTTACCACTAAACCATGCCCTCACTGCCATACCCACAGATTTTTTTCACACTTCCAGAGACGGTAGTTCTACCACTGCCCTGGGCAGCCTGTTTCAATGCTTTACAACCCTTTCTATGATGAAATTTTTCCTAATATCCAACCTAAACAGTCCCTGGCTCAACCTGGCGCAGTTGCCGCTCATTCCATCACTTGTTACCTGGGAAAACAGACCAACCCTCATGTGATTCCAGTCTCCTGTCAGGGAGCCAGCTGTAGAGCATGATAAGGTCCTTTCTGAGCCTCCTTTGCTTCAGGCTGAGCCCTGCCAGCTCCTTCAGCCCCTCCTCATCGAGACTCATGCTGCAGACCCTTCCCCAACTGCCTGGCCTGGGAAGCAGACACCTGTACACCATTTATTAACAGAGTTGCTTAACCACTACCTGATTCACAGCCTCTTCCCCCGCCCCAAAGCCCAGCCCAACAGTGATTCTCATTTCCAGAAAGCAGGGGCCTCCATCCATGTACATCTCCTCTCCTCCACCAGACAGTGCCGGATCCACACCCACGCGCCCTTTGTGTGCGGCCCACGACAAACCAAACCCACAGGGGCCCACACAGGAAGTGAGCACGCTGCAGATGCTGCTTCTTTTGATCACAGAAGCAAGAAAAATAAAAAACTGCAGGAGTTCAGGAGAGCTGTAAACAGGGACAGCATACGTGGGCTTTTCCAAGGTGCTGTCCCACACAGGGTGCCTGGCTTACAGAGGCTCTGGCACATGCTCTGGAACCTGAGCACCTGAGAGCTGGGATCTCACCCAGGCCAGGCAGATCTAGAGATGGACACTACAGAAAAACCTCATGTTGTTAAAAAACAGCATCAGGAAGAAGGAACCTGCATTATCTCTTTGTATCACACAACACCTCCAGAGAGATAATGACAACATTAATTTCTATATCCTCTTCGTGCACTGCAAAGACTCATGGATTTCAGCAAGACCTGAAATTTCTTTTGAGTCATAGAATCACAGAATGGTTTGGGTTGGAAGGGACCTTAGAAAATAACCAGACCCAAGCCACTGCCATGGGCAGGGACACCTTCCATTATCCCAGCTTGCTCCAAACCCCATCAAACAAGGCCTTGAACACTTCCAGGGATGAGACAGCCACAACCTCTTGGGGCAACCTGTGCCAGGGCCTTACCACCCCTAGAGTAAAGAATTTCTTCCTCTTACCAATCTAAACCTACTCCTGTCAGCCTGAAGCCATCCTCCCTTGTCCTGTCACCTCAAGCCCATGTCCAACGTTCCTCTCCAGCTCTCTTGCAGCCCCTTTAGGCAGTGGAAGGTGCTCTGTGGTCTCCCCAGAGCCTTTTCTTCTCCAGGCTGAATAGCCCTGTCTCAGCCTGTCAATGAAGTTAAAATTCTGTCAAGTATTTTTTTAACGTGTCAAAAAGAGGAAGTGTGGACACAAACACAGTAAAAAGCAATGAACTGCAAACAGAACCATCCCCCAGCTCAAGAACTAATCATTTCAGCCACTCACAAGATCAGTCACAGTCTCATCAAAATTAACTGATACTTCCCATAAACAGAAGCCAAGGATGCTGTGTTCAGGTTTAACAAAAGGCAGCTGGAGACATGCTCTAAGTCAGTCTTACTTGGTTTACATCAATAAAAGGTACCATTTCTGCAAATTTACCTGGTAGTTAAAGTAGATTATAATAGACCCACTGTGTTTTATAGCTTTTAAAAAGAGAAGGATTGGTGATGGTAAAGCACCTAATGGGTTTGATCCAGTATAGTGAAATGTGACATAATTCCCTCCAATTAGGAGATCCCCCATTCTACCTCCAGCCTCTGACAGGATTACATTAAGTAATGATCAAAGAACAAGAAACTTGCCACTCAAGCAGTCTGCAGCGACAGACTTCTCTGAAGATAAATGCTTCTACAAGGCTCCAGGACAAATTTTAAGATGCAAATATTAAGATACTGTCCATAAAATACAGTATTATAATAAATCCTTTAAACCTCATCATCCTCTTACAGTAGTTTAAAAAAATTGCATCTCTGAGGAAGTGGATTAGTACTAAAGTTTGGTACTAATTTCTTTATTCTGCTCTACAATAAACTAACAGGTGAAAAAAATCAGTATGTTGTCACAACTCCACAGAAATAGGTATTAGATCATACATGCATTATTTTAAAGCTAAAAATATTCTTCATTTGAAAAAAAATCATGGAGACTTGTCAAAAATATATGTGGGTAATAATTGCATAGAATCTCAGAAGGTTTGGGTTGGAAGGGATTTTAAAGATTATCTTGTTCCAACCCCTCAAGGCAGGGACAATTTCCACTACACCAGGTTGCTCCAAGCCCCATCCAACCCGGCCTTGAACACTTCCAGGGATGGAGAGTCCTCAAATTACTGACCATAAACATGAATTAGAAAAATTTTACTGAAATGAAAAAAAGATTTGAGTTTACAGGTTTGAGTCCCATGGAAAATTGCACTGAATTGTTAAACCCTGTCTGGAATTAAACACTTCCAGAAATACAAATGCAAAACTTACTATCTCAGGTTTTATTTTTTTAACTGTGAAGATAAATAATTTAACTGTTTACTTTCCTATTACTTGATCCAAGATCAAAACAGCAATTTAATTTTTATAAAGCACCAGAACTATAATTAATTTTTATTTTTTAAAAAACGTTATCATTAAAAAGTCACTTGCTGTTATTCTGGCTGCAGTTTTGCAAGCTCCTACTGCATGAGCACAGAAGTTTGGGATATAGATTAACAGAGATGATCACAATTACTTCTTTCTTTTGTAAGTAAAAACATGGTTGCATTATTACTTTCTTCTTTTGTAATCCTAAAACATGGCTGCATTATTGATTGGGTTGAGAAACAGACTAAGAATAGAAATGACTCACTCGTCTCCATTGTGATGCTGCCCTGCTGCAGTGACCCCAGCTCCTGGCTGGATGCTTATCACCACCAAGATATGCAATCATGCTAACAAATCAGATCTGAAGCAAGAGCTGGAATAATTAACACCAATGGCACATTTCTTTCTAATCCATTCATTCTGAGCAAGAGCTTTTGCCAAATGTGTCCAGCCTCACTTTCTCCCCCACAGTCAGGATGCTACTGTGGGGGTGATGTGCAAGATGCAGAATTACTAAGTGACAAAAATGGAAAAGGCCAGAAATGCCCAGGGATGAAGAGATCTGATGTAATTATGGGGATGCTCAGACCTGCCCCAGGCAGACTGACAGCCACACATATTCAGGCTGCCACTGGGGCCTCACACGTGACCCACCATGACAGAGCCACCTCCTCCAGCCCTTCACAGGCAGCAGTGCTATTGTGGAACCTGAAAAAAAACACTGCTAAGTGTTTTGCCAAATACACAACTGTCCTTGGGATCTGGCTGGCCTGCTGCGCTGTAGAAGGGAAGAATCCCCAGCACCACCTCAGTGCTTGGGCGCACTCTGGATGTGGGGCAGAGCCCAGCCTGCTCATCAGCCCGCCAGAGCAGTGCTGGCATCCCCTGCACAGGGACTGCAAGAGCAAAGTCACATCACTGCGCGCTTTGAAGATAGACAGAAACAAAAACCTGCTCGCTTTGAGGGAAAAGAAAGAACACTGCCAACATGTGTTCACTGTATTTACCTGGAAGGAAAACAAACAAACAAACACACACCACCACCACCACCACCCAACTACAAATAGTTAATTCTGCAGACAACCAGTGCTCTTGTGAAGTAACACTGTTCTATGAACCACAAAAATGTAGCAAAGGAATCTAAATGGTAACACCTTCACCAAAGAAACCAACCAGACCATCCATTCTTAACATTAGCTCATTTGAGGGAAAGCAGGGAGGGAAGAAATTTAAGATACCCACAATAATTTGAATGTCAACTATCCTGAAGATAGACAGTTGAATCAAGAACTAGAACTCTTTTACTTAATTAAGAGGCATAAGAGAACAGAAGAGCTTCAAGGATAGTAACAATCATTTAAAATATTATTTAAAGTATCGGCATATGAATCTTAGTTTTGTGGCCAATCAGGTACTTCTACAGAACAAGTTCCAGCACTAACAAGAAGTACTCCATGTAAGAAGCAGATGTTAGTTCATGTCACAACCCAATAGGGAATGTTTACAATACACAAATTAACCTTAATCATAAATATAATCACAGTATATTTAATGTGCAGAGATTTACATTCTAAGGAGTTAATGGAGATTGCATAGATAACTCCCCTTAAAAGCAAACCAAAGAAACCTTATATTTAAGGAAATATTCCTAGCTGGGTTAAAAAATACTGAATTTCAGTACCTAAAGGATCTGAGTTTTCTTTAGAAAGCGGAGAACTACTTGCATATGAGGGATTAGGCATGTAAAAACTTAAATGGTGTCATACTAAGTATCCCATCATCAACCATAGGAGACGGACTGGAGTCCATGTGCAGGCTGGAAAGCTCCAAGCCCTCCCCAAGCACACAGGACTCACAAAAGCTCCATGAGGCTGCATTCAGCATCTGTCACAGAGCACTCAGCAACCGGCTGGAGAGTGAAATACAACTCTGTGCTCATTCATTAGCATTATGCCACACAGGAGATCTGCTGGAGAGTTTGTAAACACTTTTCCCACTCTGGCAGAAAACTTATTTTAAGTTCCTGTAAAATGGAAGTTTGATTTACCCTCCTCCTTATCCTGATCCCCTGCCTATAGTAGAAGGCTGGAACTAGATGATCCTTTCAGGTCCCTTCCAACTCAAACTATTCTATGATCCTACCCTTCTCTCATGGGCTACATAAAGGGTTACACCATGAAATCTGTTTTTCAAGAAGGTATGAGCACATTCATATAGGTAAGGAACTTAACCATACCTAAAATAAATATATTATTATATTAGTTTATAATGGAATATGGAAAAATATAGGGACCAAACTTTTCCTTACTTGCCACACAGGCAGCTTGCTACCCTTTTTTGATTCCTTAGCTATGTGTTGAGTTACAAATTAATTTTTGCTACCTTAAGTACTCTGAGTATGACACTTTCCAATTAGGAGCTTACAGTCTACAAAGCAAGGATTGGTATTTCAATTCAGATTGCTGAAAACCCAAAATCTTGGAGATTTGGTAGCAGAGAGGTGGTCATTTAGTCCTTGCCACTTAGCACTCATCCAGGAAAACACTTAGTGTTTCAGGACTCTTCTTATATATTCCTAATTAATAGACATAAAAGCAGATTTAGGAATGTGCTATTGATTTAAGACGTTTATACCATTTTCCATCAAATACCTCATGTGTGTATACATAAATATGTGTGTGTGCATGTACATATATATATATATTTATTTTTTTTTCCAAACCTGAGGAAGCCACCAGGTTTGCAACAAGCAACTACAGGTACATGAAATAAACCAGCATGAAGAAAAATAGACCAACTTGAGGAAAAATCTTAATGAGGACATCATCTGTTTACCAACCAGTCGTGTGAGTGTACCATACTGGCTCCTCACAGCAATAACTGACAGTCCCTGAAATCATTCAAGAAGCTGTGAAACTTGGTCTTTCCCAGAACAAAGATGCCAAGTTCCTTCTCACGCATCCCTCCAGGCAAGTTGCAGAGGTAGCACCAGCATCAGCTGTTCCTGGGATTCTCCTACACTCAGCAATGAAACCTGAGAATTATTATCTGTGTGTTTATTCACCAAAGAGACAGATTCTGTCACACACAGATTGGAATTTAATTCCTAATAAAGCTTTATGCACACCTGCCCAGAGTGTGCAGGTCCAATATCTCATTTCTTCAATAACTAATTTAATGTCTTACTAATGATAAAATCCAACATACGTGACAGTTCTAGAAATGAGGTGGCAGAGGATGTTAAACTTGAAACAGCACATTCTCTTCCTGTCACAGACACAGTAATGCTGTGCACGGCCTAAAATCACCACCTGTGACCCAACTGCTACAAACACGCAGAAAAAACATCAGTTTACATAAGTTATAAGCTCACATCTGACTGCACACATCAGATATTTTGAAGCCTATCAACTGAGAATGTATCTCTTTTGGGGAGATGAAAAGGAAGATGGGGAAGAGGGGGGAAAATTGGTTTTTTCTCTTCTGAGCATGAATACTATTCCAGGCTTGTACTTCAATGTTAGTAATGGTTTTAACCTTTGATTTTCAAAGCAGATCAAATTATCCAGAACAATTATTTTCAATTAAATTATTTTTCTAGATCACATATATCCTGTTACCAAGCAGGAAGTTTGAACAATAATGGTGAAGAAAAACCTTCACATATGCTTTGCAGCCCTGAAACCACAGAGGTATGTGCCTTCACACAATGCAGAGTCTGTAGTCTCTGCTGCTATTTAAGACTAGCAGATGAGTTGCTACTCTTTTTGATGCTTGAACTACCACTACACTATTTTTAAGCAAGTAAACATAACCAAGTACAAGAGCATTAATGCTGTATTGATCTGCATTTGCAATTAACTCAGCTCTAAACCACAGTTCAAATTCATTAAGGGAAAAAAAAGAAACCCACCAATTCCTACATTTTACCAAAATAATTCCAGGTAAAACCAACAAAAAATGAAGGATGACCATTTCTCTGTCCAGTGAGCATGTTAACATTTATTTATAGTGCTCAGCTGAAGATCCCTAAACCAAAAAAACCCGTCTTTTCCAATTACCACCTTCACTTCTGCCTACGGTGTTCCAACCCAAACCACCTCACTGCCCCTCAACACCAAAGAAATGTTCCCAACAACGGCAAGCATGGACTATTTTACCTCACCAGTTTTGTCACCAGAAGAAAATCCCAGCCAGCCATGCAGACATCACAATGCCAAGGAGATGGCCAAGGGAGAGCAGACTCACCGACATGTAGCTGCTGGAATCCACATTGTCCGTGATAGTCTGACGTTCTCCCCTCTGGTTGATCTTCCTGTACCTCCGACGGGACTGCCGCAGTGGGACTTCTCTTTGCAAGATGTTTTCCTCATTGTCTTTAGAGTTCTCCACCTGAAACACATGTTCAGGCTCCTGGTTAAACATCCAGTTCTTCCATAGCACCGAGAGCCGGTGGAGCCGTATGAAGCTCATGTGGAAGGAACAAACATAAGTTCAGGGCAGCTAAATTGTTCTGGAGAAAACAACCATGGTTGTTTCAGAGAACCACTGCTGCAGATCTCAAAAGTGCCTTGTTACAATGAGCCGGAGGCCACAATTTCCTTCCGGGAAACAGTGTATTTAAAAAAAAAAAAAAGTAAAAAAGGCACACATATCCTCTAAACAATGTCACTCATCAGTAAAAACCCCTCTGCACCCACATGTACCATGAAGGCGTTACAGGCACTGCTCATTTTAAGTCTATCTTCAACACAGAAGTCTCCATTTTTTGTGTATTTACAATCTGGCAAAAATATTGAATTATACCCTATTTTTAGTAGTGTAATTTTTAAAAGCATAATTTCTTTCTGGTATCAGTCATAGCTAAACAACTTTAAATATTCCAGCTTTTTATAAATAACTACTTCACCTATGTCATATTGTCTTCTAATCATTTCCAGTAGATTATAGAGAAATGGCTGGAACTTGATTCATATCTTGATGTCAAATATTATTTCTGACTAAACATTAAAAATTAGGTAAATTTATCTTGTTAGTAAAAGCTAATATGAAACCTTTTATCTCAATAGCTACAATTCTTTTTTTTCTATAAAAAGCGGTCTCATCCTTTCCCATTTCCTTCTGATGTTTTGGAAAAATATCTTCCAGCAGGAAGCAGGGCAGACATGCATGCAAAAAGGCTGCAGCAAGCAAGAAGCTTCTCTACAATATATTTACTATGCAGAAGTTTATACTGTCTTCAATGGCTTATTTTTAATCTTTTTTCTCCAAATTTCACTGGAAAATCCTAAACATTAATACTATACTACTGGAACAGGAGAAGAACCTCTGTATGGTCTTACACAGCATTCACTTCACATACTTAAGTAAATTATCTTAAAATTAAAATCCAAAAGATACAAAGAAATGAAACCCAGAAAGACTTAACAGACAAATAGGAAATTACTTTTTACAGAAATCACTTTTCTTTCACAACTCTAACTGAAATCTAAGACATAAGCATAAATAAATTATTTGATAGCAGTAAGTCAAAACAAACAAGTGGTGGAAAATGAGACCACCTGCTTCCTTTGGTCAGTGAACTGCTGTTGACAAAAACAACAGGGAAATCAGAAACCAGGAAAGACCTCCATGTCACAGTTTCCAGCTTAGTACCACCAGCACAAGCAGTTTTTGAGTCCAGCTGACCACCAGGTTGTCAACACTTACGATTTACAAGAACTGTTTTTGACGTGCTGTGAATCAACAGGACAGGCACACCTGGGCACCTCACCCTGCTTTCACCTGGTTAAAACTAAAAATTCCTGTTGGCAGAAAGGTGTCACCCTCATCACACCCCTCTGGAGGCATTCAGCTTCTCTGTGGATGCTGTGAGCCGGGTCCCAGCACGGGAGCAAAGGGATGACAAATTCCCCAGGCCACTGCAGAGCCAGGAGAACCAAGCTGCCATCAAGTCAGATGGAGACACTGTCCCACAGACTGCTTCCCACTATTTCATTTTCAATACAATATCATAGAACTGTCAAGGCTGGAAAAGGACTCAAAAGATCCTCATGTCCAACCATGCCCCTAGCCCTGCCAGGCCCACCACTAAACAAGTGCCACACCTACACATCCATGATGGTGACTTCCAGGGATGGTGACTCCAACACTGTCCTGGTGCAGCAGCCTGTGCCAGGGCTTAACCCGTCCCATGAAGAAAATTTCCCTAATACCCAATCTAAACCTCTGGCACAACTTGAAATGATTTCCTCTTGTTTTATCCTTTGTTACCTGGGAGAAGAGGCTGATCCCCACCTGGCTACAGCCTCCTGTCAGGTTCCCTATTGAGCCTCCTCTTCTCCAGGCTGAGCACCCCCAGCTCCCCCTCATCAGACTTGTGCTCTTGTGCCAGGTAGTCTGGAATAGCACATTAACTGGCCATATCCTGATCAAAGTTCTTTATTAACTTCAAACACTGGCAGCAGCAGGATGCTCCACACCAGCAGCTTCACCCAGGCACTGGCTGCCACACAGAAATCAAGGAGAACCATTAGGACTGCCCTGTTCCACTCTGCAGTCTCAACCAGCAATGAAATATTTTCTACCTGCAAGTATCACACTGCTCTTCTGAAATCGTACGCTTAGATCTGAAGAAGAAAATAAAAGCACCAAGGAACAACAGTAATGACACTTCAATACACCAAGATATGCTGCAATTCTGGGCCATCATCTTAAATGATAAATGGGGCTATTATTAATTCAATAGATTGCTCAGCCTCCAAAAATATGAGTTACAATGTCCATTCACACACTATCTGTTATCCTCATTAACTTAAGTTGACCACATTTTATGGCCTTTAAAATGGGTCTGCTCCCAGAGGATTCCCACTACAAAACTGATTTACATTGTAAAATGACAGGAGAGAAGGGAAAAAAAAAAAATTTAAAAAAATCAGTCCCAGCAGGAAACAACAGAGTTCTTTAACTCCATTAAAGTGGCTAACTAATTCTTTTGCTTGAAGATAAATATTCATTATGTATTAAACCTCATTAGTATGATGCAAATTAAGAACTAGAGAAAATAAAAGAATTAAGATAAATTAATAAGAGTTAATCAGGGAACTGAAACTCAAGTACACCTTGTGTCAGTGAAGATCATTAGCAAGGTGCATGCCACCCCACTGATGCTTTTTTCTCACACTATTTGAAGTGCTTTCTAGAAAATACAGCTAATAGTACCTTTAGCTACATTTACCTGTAAAACACGATCATAAATATAATAAGGAAACTATTCTGCACTTTTAATTCTCTGATTTTCCTACTGGAAAATTATACTGAAGTTCCAGAGAAGGACATAAGATACTTCCAAGTGTCTCTATACTCTCACTGGCATTTAATCACAATTAAAGACTATTCAGGAGATTAAAAACAAGAGAAAAGCTGTCTGGGCTGTGCCTTTTGTCTCCAGGAACACACAGCAGTGTGTGAGGCTGCTGACATGGTCAATGCTGGCTTCCCCAGCTACTGTGATACCATGTTCCTCTGAAAACACTCATCACAGTTGTGCCTACTCAAGTTACACACACAACACTAGCTCCTGCAATAAATATTTCAGTAGGGTCAGTTTTTCTCGGGAAGCACACACTGCACAGAAGCTCCTCTTTTATTTCCATCTTCATTTTTTTTTTAATTGCAATGGTGATATGACCAAAGAAGGATGTAGGTATTTCTTAAGATTTCCTTTGCCCATGAAATATTTTTCACGTAAACTTACAAATGCACTTGCAGTGAATCAAGTCACCAGCCAGACCAGGCTGGTCTAGTCTTCCACTAGAATAGGTTTCTCCAAGCTCCATCCAACCTTGTCCTGAGCACTTCCAGGGATGGGGCATCCACAGCCTCTCTGGGCAACCTGTGCCAGGGCCTCCCCACCCTCACAGAACTTCTTCCTAATACTAACAATAGATATGACTGGATGAGTGAGTGTTTGTCACTCTGCTACAGGAGCACTGAGGTGCAAGACTCAGCTCAGCCCAGGCACAGCACTGGGGCACACTGAGTATACCAGATGCTCAGTTCAGCACAACAGATCCTTGGCAGCTGCAATTAAAAAGTAAAAATGCAAATCAGCAAATGCAAACCAGAGGGTCTGGGGCACTCCCATGACTTGGCTGTACACATTGCCACCAAAATAGCCCTGTGGCATCCCTCCAGGCATGAATCTCTCCCCCCCAACCCCAGAATTCCAGCTTTCAGAAGACACGGGACAATTTGGAATAAAACAAATTAACTGTTTCACTCCAGAGCATGAAGACAGGTTTCTTGCACTCTTAACCTGTACTTCATGGCAGAGTGTAGCTTAAAATACCTGCTGCAGCACAGAGCATATTACTGATGCTATCAGGGCCCATGAGCAGTCAGACTGACATTGCACAGAGCAAACTGCACAAAGGACAGCAAGTGGTGGACTTGCTACAGGACACTGCTGACATCCCTGCTGGTAATGCACTGTGAGAAACAAATATTTTATGGAAGCTGAATATTTACATGCTCAGTAAGAGATACTGTCAAATATTAGTTTTAATGTTACCATATCTAGATCTAGGGCAGCTAAATCAATAGCAGTCTGGAGATCAGAGTCTGACTAACAGACAGGTGGGTTCTGAGCACAACACACAGCTTTGTTTCAGCTCCATTAAAAACATCTGAGGTGAAAGTTGGAAGAGATCTGCCTGTGTCCCTAGGCACACTGCTGGGATACAACGTCAGTCTTCACTTGGGAAAAGCAATCCGAATATTCCAACTGCTCACAGCCTGTGTAAAACAACCTAGGAAGGACTAAGCTACACACTCTAAGCACATATATATGTACCTATATATGCACTTGGCAGTATCAGTAAGTATTCTGAAGCAGCAGAAGCAATCCTGGATATTAAGGATGGTGACAAATCTTACCCTTCAAGCTTGGCTACGCATTCTCATATTTCTTCTCCTACCTACAAGCCTTCACACTATGTGGCACTGGAGGAAGAACATTTTTCCACCCAGACATGACCAATAAAAGCCATGAAATGTGGAATGGGGGTGTAAATAAAACACTCAAGATAGAAGACTGCCACAGCCTGACTCAGGAATGCTCAGCTCAGCCGTGACTGCTAGGCTTTTGAAACTCAAGTAAGCACAATTTTAGAAAGAATGACCTAATCATCATCATCATTTACCCATCCAGATTAAATTTACATAGCTACCGCTGTTACCAGAGCAGCCATAGGAATAATTGAAATCAAGGCAATTTCACTGCAATTTCATAGAATACTTTACAATAAGCTTTCTGCTGTAAAAGAGAAAGAATTTGCTGAAACCAGCAATAGATTTAAATACATGTGAAAAATATCTGTCTTACCACAATCATTTCTGAAGGTTCCAATATGATACATTCACATCCTCGCTTTCCTCCAGACTGCTTGCCAAAACTAGAGTGGGATGGAAAAAAGGAAACAAAAAGGAATGAGATGAACAGCCTATTTTACCTTTTCAGTAACAAAAATAATTGGCAATGGTCCATGTTGTTAAAAAACAAAAAAAGAACAAAGAAAAATTGATGAAAACTATTGTATGAAAAATGCTAATTAGACAGTATCATTACCATAATATTTTAATTTATTCAGTGCCCCTCATCACAGCCGGCTATGTAAAGTCCAAATATAAAGAATGCTCTTTTGTAAAATCATTACTACTTGCAGATACTCAAAACCACTCATAATACATTTCAGTTCTGACAAGAAAACCTTAGTAAATTTTAATTAAACATTTAACAGGCCTTGTAAAAACAAATATACATAAATTCCAAAGATTCCAAAATACTACTCAGTACACAGCATTTTTAGTGAGAGCTCCTTCAATTCTACGTCACTCCTTCATCCTTCCAGCAAAGGGGTGGGGCAGAGAACCTCTTCTCTAATGCTGAGCCTTAACTTGTGACCTCTGTCTTTATGTTGCTGCTTGTACCATCACAAGGAATGGGTCATGGTGATGGATTCTGTTTAAGAAGTATGAAAGAACACAAATGTAACAAAGCATGATGGGCAGTGTAATACAGCAGCTGAGGAAAGCAGCTGAAAACAACCTTATGTGCTTTAGCTCATCGACTCTAACAGGAGACTTCCTTCAGGACACTGAATAACAGAGATGACTTTAGAGAAATCACCTCTGGAGAAGGAACCATGCAACCAGATCTGAGTTGCAGGAGCTACCAGCAAAAGAGGACTGAGCTGGACACTGCTGGGGGATGTGTGGGGTGTGTTACAGGCCAATAACCTCTCGAATCAATCTGTAGTGGTAACTGGAATATATCTGGCTTCACAGATTAAGTAAACTAGTCTTCACTCCTGACTTGTTAGCCTGAGGTGGGGATGCTTGACCTACGCACTCTCTGGGCACAAGGGAAAGTGATTCCATAATCCCAGCACATAAAACTAATCCTTGATGAGCAGCAGAGTGGCTGGATTAGCAGTTCAGTAGTTGTAGCTGCCCTGTTACAAACTCAGACTGTCAACATCAATCACGTTTTAGCACCTACCAGCAGGTGAGATAACTGAAGAACTGGTTTATGCAAAGCAGGGATTAACACATGAAGTAGAAGGAAGTTAAAACAAGAGTGGAGACAAACCCTTAAAAAGTGGGTCAGCTCCATCTGTTTTCACTGAGGTTATGTTTAAAAAGTACATCTGAAACTCCAGCCACCAAGACTTGAGTTACATACACTGTCATCTTGATGGCAAAGATCCACTGAAACCACCACCACTTTGTACAGAACACTGAAAAAGACTCATGTTTATAAACAACACTCCAAAACGTCTGTGGGATATATGCAACGATGGGAAAAGAATTTAAAGAACTAAACTGAAGCTAAAAGACTAACTAAACTAAACTATGCTGAAGAAGGGGAGGTTTTGATTAGATATTAGGAAGAAATGCTTCCCTGTGAAGGTGGTGAGGCCCTGGCACAGGTTGCCCAGAGAAGCTGTGGCTGCCCCATCCCTGGAAGTGTCCAAGGGCAGGCTGGATGGGGCTTGAAGCAACCTCACCCAGTGGAAGGGGTTGGAACCAGGTGAGCTTAAATGTCCTTTCCATCACAAATCATTCTGTTGTTCTCTGAAACTGTGAAGTTATCAAGTGAAGCTTCAGATTATTGCAACAGAGAAATTATCAGTGTAATCCAGTTAGGATAAAGAATTAAATAGGAGCACAACAGCTTCCACTGCCAGGTTTTGATTTTGCTAACGGTATACTGAGGGAAAAGAAAAAAAATATTTAAACTACATGACTGCATTATAGTCATAAATTACAACTTAAGCTTTCTCATCCAGACCAGACAAGCACAAGTTTCACATAGAAAACTGGTATTTTCACACACCTATAGTAAGAAACTCAGAGTTCAAATTTTCATGTCTTCTTTTGTGCTTTTTCCACACAGCATGTGATGCAGACATATGAGTCTTGTGTTTTTGCAACACATAAAAAGAATGGATAAACTATTCTCACTCTTACGACAATTAGTTCAGTTCAGAAAATAGAGAACTCTCATTTTTAATGTCAGCTTCAACACTGAGGTGAACTGAAATCCATATCAGGATTTCTCTACAAACTAAAAACCAAAGTGAGATCAACTTTGCCACGGGATTATTTTCAATTAGGAAAAAAAAAAGTTAAATAACTAATAATTCTATTCCTTACAGTAGAAAACTAAAGACAAGAATTTTTTTTTTTCCAAAACACCAAAATCACAAAGGAATTATCTGCAACTGGAAGTTTCAAGTTTCGCACGTTTTTAAAACCAGAAATAATCATTATCAGTTTTATGACAAAACAGATTACTACTATTACTACATCCCCTGTAGTTAGGAAAACACGCCAATTTCCTGTTCCAGGTTGTTCAAGTGAAGTATTTTTCTTGTGTAACAACATTTTATCAAACTCCTGGAGGTCAAGGAGGACTTGTTTTCTTTTACATAAACACATTCCTCAAATTCAGCCACTGTCCAGCCTCCCTCTGCTTATGTTGCAGCGTTTGCTAATTAAGTAAGGGCAGTAAACACTAATGAGGATAAGAACAGTGCTTGAACAAAGGTCACGGTCTTGGCCCTATCATTTCTGCTCCATCAGGCACTTTATAACACCCAAACACTCGGAAAAGGATCAGGTTCCAAAGACAAAACCCACCCAGCTAATCTTAAAGAATAAACTACTGATATTTACAAGTCAATAGGTCAAGTTTCATTATTTCCTGGTACACACCATGGATGGTTTATCAATTATTCCACAGCAGAGCTCCTCTCAAAGGAGGAGGCTGCATATGATTTTCCCCCAGCCATAACTACCACTATGTCTCGAAAATATCAACTTTTAACATTTTTAATTAACATACACAACAAATTTTAGAAACATGGGTTTTAAATTTCTTAACGACTTATTACATATTTTTCCTCTAGAATACAAATATTTAGCTTCTCTATCAGTTAAAAGGTTTGCTGACATCAATATACTTCACTAATCTGCCAATTATAATCAAGCCTTCAGAACGACATCCATTCCTAAATATTTGTAAATGGAAAAGGTTCAGTTGAACAAAGCTTTGAAAGTAGAGAGAGAACCCACTTGGGAAGCGAGCAAACTTTGACATGGAACATTCTTCCAAAGAAGAAGGAACATTTCTGTGAGAGCAAATTACTTGGAGAGGTCTTTAGCAGGTGATTAAAGACCCACCCAAATCTGAACCATGCTGTTTCTCAAAAGAGAGAGCACTGGAAAGTACATCTAATTCTGGAAGAGATGGGACAGTCTTATCTTTTGGTACCAGAAGACGACTTTGCTGTGGCATCAAGAACACCCAGTGCTGTTTGCAGGAGCTGTTATTAGTCGTTCTGGTTACCCAGGTTGGCACCCAGCAAGACCATGACCACAGACATCGTTTCCCAGGCTCTGGGAAAAGCTTTGCTTCCTGGAAAGGTCCAATCCAAGAAGCCCATTTCACTTCTGCTTATCAACCACCACAGCAGCTTCCCCAACCAAAAGCACATCTCAAAAACACTACGTCCTCCTGATGTCACATGTGGCAAGATACATAAGAAAATCGGGAAAGACTCACTAAGGTATAGCACATTACACATGCTTTAGTCCTTTAAGCTGAGTGGGGAAAATAATCTAATTAAAAATTTAAATTAACACTGAAAGTGTAAGAAAACATGAATCTAATGTAAATTAAGCTCTACTTACAATAAAAAAATTGTCAAAGGACATACTACCACTGGTATAACCATTAAAGTTTCAAATGATCCAACAATTTAATCGGCATTATTAACACATATGTAATTTAAATAAGTCTTAAATTTAATATCATTCTATAGCTTGCCACTGCTGGAAGCCTAGAAAAAAATCAGTACTATAAAACTGCAATACAATTTTTTTTAATCATTTTATTGTATGCTCCCGTCACTTAATTTTCATATATTTCATCTGCATCATTAATTTTCACACACTCACTCGATGGTCTGCAATGCTGTCAGGGGAAAAAAATGTCTTCCATATACCAAAGGCAGTTTTGTTTATCCTTGACTTATGGATGCCTCATTTGCAAGAAACTGTGTTTTCCTTCTGATTCACTGCTACTCATAATTAAAAATGCTTACGCAGTTGCATCATCTGAGAAAAAAATATAAGTTAAACTGGCATGATCTCCCATACCAACAATGGGTGTTGAGGCCATGGGATCAGACTGGAGCTACCAAAATGTAAAAGCAGGTAACAGTTCTCAGGCCAGGCTGGATAGAGCTTGGAGAAACCTGGGCTAGTGAAGTGTCCCTGCCCACGGCAGTGGGCTGGAACCAGATGAGCTTTAAGGCCTCTTCCAGCCCAAACCAGTCCGTGATTCTGTGACATTCCCTGGTTCATCTGCCCCTTTTCCACTGTGTGATTTGCTCATCTCTCCACAAGTGCTGAGTGCCTTAGAAGAGCAGGCACCTGACTTCACTGGTAGATGGAAGAGAATAAAATTATATCACTGGAGGGAGCCTTCTGTATCTGAGAATACTCCCATTTTCACACTGATGCTCACTCCCCAAAACAGGAAGGTGTTAAAACTTCTTTAAGGTTCTGGACCTTTTATAACAAACCTTACTTTTATAAACTATTTAGAAACTGCTCCAACATAGTGTATTTTGAACATAGCTCTTGAAACAAAATATGCACAAACACAGCTTTCTGAAAACAAATGTTTTGAAAATTCTCATATCCAGCTGTTGCCCAACCTGAGTATTTGGTGATGAAATGCATCTGGAATGGCAAAACTGACAAATTTAAGCAATTGCCATCACATTTTACTCAAACATTTCCCGATATCAATATGCTCAAGTTATTCAATACTGATAGCTTCTCATTCTTCATTACTCAGAATATTGTACATACATTAAAGGTAAAAACACAGCCTGTCCTGAAGAGCTTTCAGCCTACAAACAGAGGGAGACTGAGACTGTCTTATTATTTGTTTGAACACTAATCAGCAAGCATCTTCAAATTTACAATAGTCTACTATGTCCTAAAAGAATACTTGCAGATATTTCAGACATCAAAGCCATCAATGGCAGGATGTCAGGCACTTTAGGTTGTGTTCTGTATTTTCCAGGAACTACAAAAGCCATAACATTGCCCTGTCTGTGTAAACTGGTGCCAATAATGCACAGTTATCTGTGACCATCAATAAAGGTACCTGCAGGAGTTATACCACAGTAACACTCAGTACTGTATTACACATAGAATGGGGCCAGGTCCCTGATATACCAGTTTATCAAGATAACAACCAAAGGGTTTGCAGGTATTTTGTTTTTATGAATATACCTGTCTCTTAAACTGCCTGTCAGCTGCTTTTAAGTACATAATGATGAAGATAAATTGTACTCGCCACTGCAAAGTGAATCCCATGACCCCAGTTATCCAGTAACCTGGATGCATTTCTTCCATGCAAAAATATTTTGTACGGAAGGGCACAACTGGGCCTGGAAGAGACAAGACGCATAAGGAATAAACATGTCGTTTTGTTGGTTTTTTAACAGATGAAAATGTGTTCTTCTGCAAGTCAGGGGGGCTACAAGGGTATATATAGTGACAGGACAAAGGGGAATGTTTCTAAGCTGACCTAAGTAGGTTTAGATGAGGTATTAGGAAGAAATCGTTTCCTATAAGGATGTGGAGGCCCTGGCACAGGTTGCCAGAGAAGCTGTGGCTGCCCTATCCCTGGAAGTGTTCAAGGTCAGGTTGAGTGGGGCTTGGAGCAACCTGGGATTGTGGAAGGTGTCCCTGCTCATGGCAGAGGGCTGGAATGAGATAAGTCTTAAGGTCCCTTCCAACCAAAACCATCTGTGATGCTATTAAAAAGCATTTCCTTTTTCCTCTCCTTGCAGAGTACCTCTTGTGCAGAACAGTTGTTCCAACAAACCCCTGGATATCTACTGCAAAGTTGCTGTTGGTCAGATCCAAGATAAAATGCATTCCGTTACCAATGAATGCACCACACAAGTATACTAATGGCTGGAATAACCATTAGTATTACTGAACACCAATCTAATTACTCTAAAAATGTAATTTTGTACTTAAATTTCTTTGTCATTGTTTGGGAAGTAACACTGAGGGAAACCTCATGAAGCTGCATAACAGGCAGTAACAGCTGCAGTGACTTCAGATGGAAAAGTCAGGATTCCTGCATTGCAGTCATGACACAGGAGTATACTCAACACCAAAATCAACACCAAAATCCACCAAAATCCTATTATTATAGGAATAACCTGTTTTTCTGGGCCTCTCCATGGAGGTCTCAATTTCACTAGCTTTGTCTCAGCCCAGCCATGATCTGAAGAATGGAGTTGGTTGGTGAGGAGTTGCCTGAGGCTCACAGGTGCATGAGGAGGCCTTGCAGCAGCTGCTGAGCAGCCCCAAATGTCTGTACTTGTGAAACAAGACAAGGAGATGGGAAAAAGGGCCCGTCAGCACAGACAAAAAGTTTCAGCAAATGCAACTGGCAGAGTTTGCATGATATCATATGCTGTGCAAGTCCTGAGCTCTTCAAAGTAACTTCATTAGAAAAATATTATAATACTTAACTCCATCAGGAAATGGTTTAAAGGAAACCAGACACCACAAGATACATGGCTGAATGCAAAATACCTATTTCAATTAATGCTCAGTCATCAAAACCCATTTCTGCATTAGCTCTCAATAACAACATTTAGCAGGTTTATCTCTTAAGCCTGCTCAAGTTTTAATTGGAAATTATTTTGGAGGCTGTGTAACATGCTACTCAATTTGCAGGCTGCAAGCTCAAGATCTCTGTATTAATTACTTTATACTCTGAATATGATGACCCTTTGAAGAAGCCTCTGTCTCACCTACCACCTTCTGTGCAGCTTTCCAGCTATTCTACATCATGAAATTGCAAAGTTTTAGTAAAATTATATTTTAGTTATAAACAAACCATACGTGACCCCGTCCTTCTAATTTCCTTTCTCTTGCACTTCAGTTTAGCCAACAAAAAACACTTTCTGTGGCACAATCAGCATCCCTTGCAGTCCATAAAATTTCTAAAGGGCTGATGCTGCAAGGAACCATGAATAGACCAAAAGGAAATTATTGGTGTGGGGGAAATATGGACAAGATTATTTGGCCATATAGTTGTGACATGTCTGAACATAGTCTTTCTTCATTTTTTGACTTTCTTAGAAGATTAGGCTATATCAAACAAGATGCACCATGTACTCTTAGTCTGCAACACCTTCCCAGCCCTTACTCAACATCAGCAAGCCCAACACAAGTTGCTGCACTTAGGGAGACCAGGACACAGCTTCTCACCAGCATGCTGCCTCTTGTCATCCACATTCCCTTTTCCCTCACAACGTTTTCATGCCATCACTAGCTCTGCCAGAAGAATTTAAATCTAAACAACTCTATCTGAATTAATTAGTTTTACAAATAAATTTATTGGGAGCATTCCCAAGTTGTTGCTTCACTTATTGGCTGTCAGGCACTGCTACAAGTTACAGCCACCATTTAACAGAAACATCCAGGGAAAACATCACCTCACCCAGAGCCACAAATGCACTGAATAACCACTGCTTTTATCCTGTGCTGAGTATTAAATCTTTCAGACTTGATAATCACAGGGATGTAAGCCTGAAGCTCGCTTCAAGAGAGCAGAGAAAATAATCCACATCAGTTAGCTGGGAAGAGCTTTCCAGTGAAGCATACACTCAGAGTATTGTATTGTGACTGCAATATTTACAGTCACACAGTAAGAAACTTCAATCTCAATTATGGCAACTATTATCACAATTCAGAACCTTATTGGCAACAGCCAGTTTGTCAGAAATTAGGTTTCCTGTATGGCAGCAGGGGACTGGCACACACGGATCCAGACCATGGGAGCAAAGGGAGGAAAAACACTATTCACACTCCAGACACTGGGACTGGGATGGAGATAAGAGGAAGAGTTTGAGAAACACTGAGACAGAGCTTGGATACAGCAGGTGCAGTCTAAGCAGAAGCAGTATTCAAGTTAAACCTGAAAAGGAAGGATCAGGGGACAAAGAGACCAGTATACCTTGCACTGGCAGAAGCTGGGAATACAGGAGCTCTGAGCCACTGCTTTACTTCTGCAGTGAATGGTACAAAAATCACAAGTATTTGCAGAAAGCAGCACTCCAGGCTTCAGAAGGCAAACTTTAGATGGTGCATTTGAGGTATAAATATGTTTGAGAACAGTTACATACATCAAAATTTAAATTATGGCATTTTGTTAATCTTTAAATTCTTCAAATTGCAAGTCTTTAATCTCACATTCTTACTTTCCAACATTAACAGTCCTGTAAAAGCACAGCATTTTCTGTGCTTCTGACACTTCACACAGAATGGATGCAAACACTATTAACAGTCAGTCACTTGCAAAATACCGTAAAATATTGTTAACTCACAAATAGTAAGACAAAACAAGCAAAAATAATTTCAACCCAAGCTGTTGCTCATGATGCAAAACTGGAGTTCCTCTTTCATTATGACCATTTTCTTGATCTAAGTATTTGGGTCTTCTCCTTTTACTACAGAAAAGAGAAATGGCCAATTGAGTACCTGATGCATCTACAACTCTCATGAAAAGATACTACACAACCATGAGGCTATTTTAAATAAACTAATTGTTTTTAGCAAAGAAATGCACTACATGAGTAGAACTATGATTCCAATTTTCTCCACTTGAGAGATTTTGGAAGGACTGGGAAAAGAGAACTGTTGTTTTAGTGAGACTACATCTTGAATGTTTCAAGAGTTCGTATTTTTCCCTTGGAGGTTCAATTCTCATAGCTGTAGGAGGCTGTCAGCCACATAATTGGCTTCAAAAGTTCCTCCAGGTCCTTGATATATCTCCTATGGTTAATCTTGCTGTGAGTAATCTCCTTCAAATATCCTGTTCACATGAATTATCTTCATTAACAAGCAAGGTTAACACAAAATCTCTTTAACTTGCTGACATGATTTTCCTTCCACAAATCCGTCACTCCTGTTCTTTCATTCTGGCCATTGCTTTCATGTTAGAAGCAAATTCTTCTTCTCCTATGCCAAATCTATTAACAAATCCATTCTCCAGGCAATAGGGTAATCAAGATTATGCCATCTTTGTACCTGGTGTTACTGACTGATCTGCCTCTTTCCTTAAAAATCTTGCAGGGCTTCTCTCATCATAAGCACCCGCATCAGAATATTAAATAGATTTATTGTACCTGGATGTAAGTTTTACTCCTCCAATTTTTAAACCAATTTCTGAATTGCAACTTGAATACAAGTTCATCAAGTCAATAAAAAAGCCCTTTTCAAGCACAGTGAACCCCAGTTTCCATCCTCACTCATTCAAATATTTAGACGAAGTAAATAAAGCAGTAACTGCCCACCTAATGTTTTCAAGAGGCTAAGCCTCTTTTAGACTGGATTCCACAGACTATTTTATTTCAAAGAATTCTGCAGAAAAAAAATGTTCCCCAAAGTTCTGATAGTGGATGAAAGGGGGCATGCAAAAAACAGGATAGCATCTTCTCCAGGTTAGGTTTACTATAATCTCCTCCTATCTATCAAGGTAATCATAGGGCAGATGACAGAAAAAGGACAAGTATTGTGAGGATGTCCCAGGAAACAATTATTAAACCATAACTACCTTCCAGTGGCAACAATTATTTATGGAGACTACAAGGATCTCACTAAGAATCAATTGTAACAGCAGTTTCTTATATAATTGTTAAGCAAAGTCGCTGGGCAGTTAGTTTCTAGTGCAATGTTGAATTTTGAAAAACGATTGCTACTGAAAACAATTTTACAAGAAAAAGGGGCCTTAAACCCCACTATTGCCTAGAAAAAAGCTTCCTCTAATTGAGAAACACTGATATCCTGCTTTTACAACGCAAACTATTTTATGAAAACTGTTCCAGTATTCTGGAAAGAACCCCAAAATGTACAGACATTCTTTAAAGACAAAGTGTTTGTCAAATGTTCCAGAGGACAAATATGAAGCTGACATCAGTAACCTGACAGAGAGGTAACTGGGGCATAGGGGGGGTTCTGAAGTACACAAGGACTGAGTTTCAAACTAGAATCTATTTGCCAACTATGATCTGTTTTACATAATGCCTCCATCTACCCAGTACTTCCAGAATGACAATTATTCAAACTTGGCTCCTGACCTTTTCAGAGTTCTAGGTCTCCAGATTAAAGCCTAACTCCTCATCTTTGATAGTAACCACCTTCTTCCCACCAAGGATTCCATTTTGGTCCTCTTTCATTTACCCCCTGGACAACCCAAAGCCATCATTAGTCTCCTGCATCACTCCTGTGCAGAAGACACCTGTCTCTAACCTAACCCACCTCTGCTCACACGTTGATGTATTTATACCATATTCAGCAAGTCAAAAAGGTAAGATTTATCTAATGGCATGTCTGGGCAGCACTAAGCCTATCAGAAATCCAAGTGGCTGAAGGGATGTGTCCATTCCCTTCAGCAGCCTCAGAATACTTCAAGCGTGGTTTCCATTTCACTCCCTACTCTTGTCCACTACTTTCCTGCTGTGAAAATTTTCAAAAACCATGGATAAAGCAGTATCCCACACAGCATACTCTCCATAAGGTTTATTTCATGAATATATTACAGGTCTAGGATCATAGGCTCATCAGGCAAAGAGAACACAGCAACAAGTTCTTATCTTTGTTTCCTGTGATACGGAATAGCTCTGTAATACCCGAGGCAATGAGAATAAAGGCAATATTGAGCTTTCTTAGAAATGTGTAGGTAAGCCTCCTTTCAGAATGACTCACATAATCAGGAACTTGGTTGGGGACAAAAAATAAAGAGTGACATTAAGTATTACTTCATATGTAATTAAAATGCTGCTAATTACAATTATAAAAGAATACTACTAACTTATCCAAGGCACTATTTCATATGAAATTAGCCTGTGTCTGGTGTCTAGCTGACTTCCTCAACTAGAAATGGGACAGATAAGGTATTCAGAACAGGGAAAGTAACTAAAGCTTATCCCACTCTACTGAAGAAAAAAACCAAAGCATTCTATTTAATGCACGAATATGACTGTATTTCAAACGAAATGAGAGTGAGCTGAACACCCTAGCTATCTATCAGGAGTCCATTCTCTTCCTTACCACATGATCTCACCACCTAAGGAGACAGAATATCCCAGGAACCACACTTTGTAAGCTGTAACCTGCTAGCAGCTTGACCCTTTCACCATCCTCATTATCCATAATAAATGTAGCTGTAATCTTGTGAATTAACTATAACAAGTCTACTTTACCTTTTTTTTTTTAAAGGCACAGGAAACCTTACAAGTGTTGGTGTTTATAAGTGACTTACTCCAGGTTTCACAAAACAATGATTTAACAGAGTTTTTATGCAAATACCAGCATGTCATGTCCTCACTTCTGGTACTCCTGAACTTTTAATTGACTCATCACAGTATGATTTTGGTTTTAAAGGACCTTAAAGCACATCTTGTTCCATCCCTCTGCCATAGGCAAGGACATTTTCCACTAGACAAGACTGCTCCAAGTCCTGTCCAAACTGGCTTTGAACACTTCCAGGGATGGGGCAGCCACAGCTTCTGTGGACAATTTCACCCAAGGACCTTCAGTCACTCTAGGAGCATTAAGTGGTTAATATCCAGCCTACGGTTAACTGAGTTGAAAAATTCAGTCCTATATGTTCTTACTAGTACTTACTAAGAAATTCAAGTATATGGAAATGTATGTAAGCTGGAGTTGGCATTAAGTCTATACACTCTCAGTCAGCTCATGCTGAGTCAAGTGAAACGCAGTGAAATAAAAATGAGTGATGTACAAGGTCAAGCAGAGTATTTCTCTGGGTACTCAGGGTATTACTTGCCCCAGTTCAGCTCAAGTCCAATACTGTGCTTCAATGAAAGCATGTCAGTGTTCACTGTGTCTCAACCCCGAGACACAGCCGGGCTCCTGGCACAAGCTCTCCACAGCTGATGCTGCTGGCCCCTTCTTACTTCACATAAAAATCATATGTGCCATTAAATACAGCCTCCTACCAAATAGCAGAAGCTATGTGATCTGCAGTCGTATTTTTGCAATGGGAAACTCTATCCCGAAGTCACACAGCACAAATTATTCAGAGACCCCAAGGTAATAAGCTGACTATAAATTCTCTTATAAACTTAAAAAGCCAAACTAGATTGAGTGCAATATTTCACAAAGAAATTTCAATGTGCAGAAAAAGCCTGGGAAAATTTAAATTGAATAAGCTGAGTATTTCTTTCACTATCAAACTTTAGAAAAACAGAATTATGAAATTATTTTAAAATGCTTTAAAAATTACAGTAACACAAATACATAGGAAGCGATTATTAAAAAAAATTGCCTTAAGTAACTAAATTATTTTACATACCTGCAAGGTGGCAAAAACATTGAATCCTTCATGAGCACAGATCCAGAAAGCAGGATATACCAGCATCTTGCAATAGTTTCTGAGCTGTAAGAAAAAAGAAATCACTGATATGTACTTCTCCTTACAGACCCTTAGAATCATGTTATCCAAAATATTATTGCAGTAAAATAATGATTTATTATTCTACCAGATCAGTATGTAAGAACGTGGGAACTCCAGCTGGACCAGGATTTTTTTTTTCAAACATTCACATAAGGAATGCTTCTTATACTGTTCTTTTTGACATTTAACTCAGCTTAAAAAATTGCTTTATTAAAATGAATGTTTTAGTGAAAACATTTTATTCCAGTGAAAGTATTCCCAAAGGCTACTAATACAGGACAGCACACAACCCCACACATAGATATTGACCTGCTACTGGAGCAGGTGAGTGTCACACATACCCACCACACCAACTAGCAGGTGGCATCTCATTTAGACTCGGGTGTGCTGGAAGCTGTGCCTTATATAGAAAGCTAGGACTAGTTGTGAGGCAATAAATATGCCATAAGCAATGCTAAAATATGAGGAAAATAAAAGTATATTTGCCTCCCACACAAACCTAGAGAACCATAAGCTAAAATCCTAATTTTTGCAGTGTGAAGTGATGGTGTTTGAGCTCCATCCCTCCCCAGTACAGGCGGCTCTGACAAGGAGCTGTGCAGGCAGTGCCAGCTCCAGGGATACAGTGCCACCTACTGAGTGTCACCAGGGCTCCCACCACGGCAGAGGGGACACTGCCTGCCTTTCAGTCACCTCGTGTCACTGACACACACATACACCCCCTCTGCTGCCCCTGGGAGCCCAGAGGAAAGCCGTGGGCACCTCTCAAACATCAACACTGCACTACTGCTACGAACACCTCTGCCTAAGCTTTTAACCAATTACTGACAATGACTGAAAAGCAAATGACATATAACAACATGCAAAACATTGGGTTTGCTCACATTTCTGCTGAAGAACTCCAACAAGTGACATGTACTCACCAAAAGAGAACTTGGTTGCCCTTGTACCTCTCATAGCGGGCACTTGACGACATTATTCTGAGGGAAGAGGAAGAGAAGTTTAAATTCAATTTTAATCCCCAAAGATCATAAGCCATCAATCACCACATTTCAGTAGAATCACTTTCAGGCTCTAAGACTTAAAATTACATTATTTTTTTTTTTTGTTCTAAACAAAGGATGTGCTTAACCAGAAAATTCAAATTATTATGGTGTTCTTCATTATCCAAATAGATAATATACAGCATGTTTTCCAAATCTTTAAATCACTCCCACACACTGAAATTACCCATAGCAATGAAACTGAAGGAACTAAAATACTTCCAAAGCACTTTTTTTTGTGCTTTGTTGGCCTTCCATTTTATGGATTCTGAGACCATCTGAATGTCTGAAGCATTAAAAAGCATCTGTAATCTGGAGTTAAGTCAGGGCACTGTCTACCTAGTCCTTTGTAGGCAAACAGGAGAGCTAATTAGTTTAGATTCTGTGCCACATTTTTGCAGTGACTTAACTCAGCAATGGATTTGGCCAATGCTCTGCCACCTCACATTGCAGGCACACAAAAGCTATGCTTATCTCCACAAAAAAAGTCACAGATATAAGTGTGCTAAAAAACACAAACTGCAGAGTACTTCACCTTAGCTGATGTTCCCTGAAATGTGATAGTATGTCCAGTCCATGAAGGAAAGAATAGATAGTATTCAAGTCCTAAAAAGGAAAAAAAAAAAAAACCATAAGCAATCTCATTCACATCTCATCACTCATTGTTACTTTTCAATTTCTGCAGGAAATTACACAAAATTGTACAAAGCCCAGATTAATAGATACGTCAGGAAACACCAGACTTGAAGAACCCTGTCTACACTGGAGCAGTGAAAGTGAAAAGAGTGAAGCGCAACTGATGCATAAACACTGACCTTAAAAAAAAGATTTATTAAAAATATCCCTGAAAATATTAATTATGTGAATGAATACAGCAGCAAGCAACAAGGGGAATAAGACTGTTCACTCACCCAAGGTCAAAAATTGCTGAAATTTTCTAAGATGTCTTTAAAGAAAGAATTTTTCAAAATCACTGAAAACCTAAGCCACTACATAGGGTGCAGAGAATCACCAGAGTGCCTTTTCATAGCAAAGGGGTTATATTTAGAGAAGAAAAACTCCTTCATGTCCACCTCAGACCTAGCTGGCAGGCCCACTACAAACTACACCATCCTACTGCCTCTCTTGCTCAGCCTAGTCCATGTCTGGAGGGAACACCAAAAAGTACTCCAAATTACTCTTTGGCAAAGATGAAAACAATAAAGCTTTAGAGGTCTCTCACTCCTACTACCACTAGTCAGCAACACATCAGTGTCATCCACTTGCAACCACAGAAACAAAAATATTAAAACATGAAGATTATTTTGCTTTATGAACTGAACTTTACATAGAAGCTGTAATTAGGAGATACAGCTGTTTAAACTTCTCACTAGACAGAATCCTCTTCAGTCACAAAAATATCTGTGCTGATGGTGCAGACCACATGGCAGGGAACAGCTCACTAGGGCTATTCATCACTTAATTTACTGTCCTGAACAGGTGGGCTGTTAAGAGTCAAATACACACACAACAAAATCTTTATACACCACAGGGCAGTCTCTCCAGCTTGGCCTTGAAAGGTATGTTCTGAATTTCCAAGTGCTGCATTTATCCAGTGTTTACATAAGATAAATCAATATGAGTGCTGGCCTCAGAATTTACAATGGATTTACTTCAGAAAAGTTCCTTGGCTTCATAGTCCATGCTTAGCAATAGAACTGATATGGACTGATGTATCAAATGAAAGGTCAGACATAATTGCACACCATATAAAACCAATAAAACTCTGGGTTGTTTTTTTTTTTTAAATGTCATTACCAAATCCCATGAAAATTAAACAGAAGGCCTGAGTTTGTAACATGTTTACAAAGCGCTCATTCCACACAGTGCAATCTAATTTTAATCCTCCAAGCTGCCACAAACACGATTTTATTAGTAAAACTGTCCAGGAGCACTAGCTATGGGTAGACTCCAAGCACACCACAGCCTGTCAGAGGTGGGCACCTAGCAGCCAAAGGGTCATTTCATATAACCAAAAGCTCCATTACTGAGCTTTCCTTGTTTCTGAACAAGGAACTACCTCAATTTCTCCACCTGAAAGCATCGGGCACAGAAATGCAGCAACTATACACTCAGACCATACATTGGCTTAGAAGTTAATAATATCTGACTCTCCCAGGCCAAAAGAAGGATACTCACAACTCTTGTAAAAGCTGAGCAGCCAGGAGAAAAACAGTATTAGGTATTAAAATTAAAGCTGAATTTTTTAAGTCTTTATAACTCATTGTGTCTATATAGGTTTTCCTATATTTTCCAGTACTTTTTTACATAACTGTGACTAAGATATAACAGAACATCTTGAAAATGTTTTAACCAGTTCTGTAGTTATGAGTTACAGAAAACTGTAAGCAGAACGAGAGCCTATGTTACCCCTCTATCAGAAAGTTTTTAACTTCTGCATATGAAAAATGACCACATCCTGACTTGTAAATTATTTTCTACAACTCCCCAGAATGCAAACCCTTTGCAAGCTCACTCAGCCTGGACTGACTGCTGCACTCCACCTGCAGCACATAGGACTGCTGTACAGACCCACTGAGGAGCTTGATGAACAAACAGTTGGTAAATTAAAGAGATAAACATTTGCTTAAAGAGATACATGTCTGGAAAGCATCCCCCAACTCCAACCTCATCTGTCAGAGAGGAGCAGCAGCAGAGGCAACAGCTGAGCAGAGCACAGCAAAGGGAAGGCAAAGGCTCCTATTCCCCCACCCAGCAGAAGGCATTTAACTTACACTGCCCACTAATGCTGCTTTAACGTTGATAAATATAATAAATTACATGGTAATGTAATTCACTACCCAGCCAGGTGATGCATCAACAAGCTAAACACATTGGCTACTCACACAGCAGTTTCTACAGGTGGTTTTAAAACAGGATCTGTAATGCTTTCCGTAAAAATACCTGACTTTTAAAGCAAACCCCTCTCCTAGTCATACAGAGAAGGTGATTCTGGGTGCCACTGAGCAAAAGAACTCAGCAATCTCCTGGATTAGGGCTGCGAGGTGCCTTTTTACACCAGTACCAGGAATGTAGCCATCCAACATCTTTTCCATGTCTTGGTGAAAAAAACCATTTTTGCTTGTTTAAAAGATACAACCAGGTAGAATTCTTCCTCTCCCTCACGTGCCACTTCAGATTCTAACACAGGAGGATATAGTACATGTGGTGCATATATCCCAGTTTTTCCCAGTAAAACGAAAATTACCTATCAGTGGTAGTTTGTGAAGTTTTCTACAATACTTCCTTCAGACTCAGTGCTTAAAATAGCACTAAAATTACATTTGACATACTATATTTAGAGTCTCATTCTATATTTTTACTGGCAAGGAACATCAATTAATCCGAGGGTGTCCAGACATGGGCAGGGACTGTGGCCACCTCGTGGACAGAGGCTGAAGTCCAGCTGCACCACGCTCCCAAAAACCCTCCTCCAACAGAGCTGAGAGCATTTGCATTTATTTCTCTAACTCAAAGTTTACAACAGCTTCTAGTATGATTTTCAGTTCTATTTTTAGAAACAGATTAATTTCACTGCAGCAGTTATAAAACAGTGGACAAGCACATAAGCTCGGTACAAAGGGTAGTGAACATTTTCACAGATACTTTCTGATACTCACTATGAGAAGTGATGCCAAAGGGCAACACATTCAGCTTCATATCAGCAGAACACAAAACATTTGCCAGAATTTTACAGTCCCTTCCTATATCCTTCCCTATAACCTCTTTACTCATTTTTTCTGTCAAAACACACCTGAGACACAACTACTGATGAAACAGAATTTCTTCACATTCTCTAAACTAAAGAACGAGATCAGTATGATTTTATTTTGCAATCTTTTCTTCACAGCTTTCCATCAGCTGAAACTGAAGCTGAAACTGAAGTGCAGGATCTACCTGCAAATGCTATGCCCACAACAGATTCTTCAATCTTTGACAAAAAACAACCTTTACTAAGGTTATTTACAGAGAAAGTAACTAGCTAAAACTGCAGCTCCAGCAACTCAAGGGAAGGTGAGAAACTGGCAGAGTAATCAGGTAGTTGTTAATCCTGTTAGAAAGGAGATTTTCTACACCATAAAGAGGAAACACGACCACCACAACTGCAGTGATCCTGCATCAAGCTGCCAGTGACACATCATTCTTTGCCTCCAGGACTCACAGCAGACGTGTTTAAAAAAAGCAGAGGATATTTGTGTCTTCAAACTCTTTCCATGACAGAATACACTGTATAAAACAGCGTGTGCTTCAGCAGCAGTGCAGAGACCAAGGGATGGCCCTGTTATCACAGAAACGTGGTCACCAGCAGCCTCAGCTTCCTTCAGCACCAGTTTTTATCATCTCCAGCATGCACATTGTTCCAACAAAAAGCTTAACCAGTTGCTAAAGCAAAGGTGGTATAAAAAAACCCAGAGATTTTAGTAATAATATCATGTTATATAAATATATATTCTTTTATGGCAACATCCTCATCCCAATATAGTTAAATTGAGCCACCTGAATACCCAGACCACTTCTCATTTTCCCTGCCAGATGTTAATGATCAGAGATACCATAAGAGGGGAAAATAAAAGAAGCATCAGCTAAAAACGCACTACACAAAAGTAAAGCCACCAGCTAACTACCACCATCACCCATTTATCCCAAAACATTTCTCTGAAAATAATTTGCTCTTATTTTTTTGCAAGGATGGTGAAATATTAGTTTCTTAATTGTTAAGATGTAACTTTTTAAAATAAATAAATAAGTACATTCAGCCAGAAAAATCATCAGGAGAATATAATCCAAACTCAGAGTTGCAGATGGAGTGGTGGTCACCCTTTAAGTCTCATTACTGGCATCTTTTTAAAATATGACCAAGATCTGGATGCTTCTGAACAAGCACCACAGTGCAGCAACACCAATGATGAGCAAAATTCGCAAGCAGCTATTATTTCCTTTCGCTTCACCCTCCTCTCACCCAATCTCTGCCCTTTAATCCAAGAAGCATCTTTACAAAACTTGCAGTTAAGGCTCTAGTGGAACAAAAGTGGTCTCAAACATGAAGTTTTGACCACAAAGTTTCCCAACCAACAACTCCAGCCAGCACAACTGTAATTCACATGAGCTGCATCCAGATGCTTTAAATCCACCATAAGGTGCAAGACAAATCCTCATACAGTGTTAAAAGGGGGTAAAAGCAATGGAAAAAAAAAAAAAGAAAAAGAGGCAGCTCTGAAACAAGGATGGAATGATTGTCAAAAACACAAAAAAGCCCCGAATGCTTCACTGGATGTGACCCCAGCCAGGTGTTCCCGTAATATACTATTATTACTGTTATTATTAAACACTAAACAGGAAATCTGGTCTATTTCTAAGGAAAATAAATTGTTCTGGAATGACCTCATAGTTGCAAATTCTGATTAATCTCACATAGAGACAACCTCAGCAACTGCAATCAGGTATCAGGGATGCTGAGGAAGCGATAAATCCCCACAGACTCTTTTTAGCACTGCCTGCCATGTTATGTCCTTCATGCCAGCAGGCAGAGGCAGCCCAGTTCCGGAACAGCTGCATCCAGCACTGGGACAGCTGCTCACTGCAGCAGGGCCAGGGATGCTCCCACATCCACACCACTCTGGGCTTCACAGATACCCTAGATCCACCCTGAACCTGGAACAAGGGGTCCCAAAGAAAGCACGCTGGCGAGTATTATTCAGTCAGTCCAGAGTTTTGCTCAGGGAATAGAAAAAGAGCAGAAACCTGCACCGGAGCACCAGCACTTCAAAGCTGCATGTAAAACCAGCTGTGTCAGCAAGTTCCAGACAGATTACTCTCACATGCAAACCTGTCCCAAGGAGCTGCACAAAACCTGTCTCTCCATCCACCCCAAACACATTAAACTCCTGTTACAAGAACATATGCTTGGCTCACTCAAGGCTCCCCACACCCAGTCCCCGCAGGCTGCCAAGCCACCCAAGATTCCCTGGGTCACACACAAGAACCTGCTTCTTCTACAAAAGGATGACTGATGGGATTTTGCATCCATTCCTTTTCCAAGCTAAGGCAGTTGGCAGGATGCATATTTTATATGTTTCAGAGAAAAAAAAATATTAGTGTTTTCTAAAGATATGTTAGCAACCTAGCCATATTACTGAGAGTGTATTTTAAAAGAAATAGACACACCTTTGAACCAACAGTTAAACCATATGGCAACAGCTTCTCAAATTCCAACAGCATTCAAAAAGACCATCAGGTACAAAATCCTCCAGGGAATAAAGCTGCATGGTTGAGAAGTACCTTCTTGTTTGTATGCTGCTTAGCTTCTCCCTTTTCAGCGCTCTGAGCAGAAACAAGGCTGCAAACAAACGCCAGCAGAATCAAGCATTCACTTGGTATCAGGACAAGGATTTTAATAGCCTCTTGGACAGTGTCTGAATTTCTCTGTATTAAAGTTGTTATTTAAAGCACCTAGATTTCAGTAAAGCAAACAGAGGTGATTCCTGGAGCACAGAGCACAAGCTGTGTAAGCTCTAAGTGGGAGGCTCCCTCCAGCCCCATGCCATTACTTGCTTCTCAGTGATTCAGCAGGCTCCTGATACAGATTGAATGCAGCTTTTATTAAGAATCCTGTCAGGCTCAATAAAGACTTTGTCACTCTTGGAGGGGGGGGATGGGGGGGTGTAGCAGAAGAGAGGAAATGTTACTCAGCACGGTTTATGGTTTTCATTGCTTCCCTTCCTGTTGCTTCACTGAAGGCTGGAATCCGCGCTGTTTCCTTTAGTTTCTGTTTAAGGGCAATTTAAAAATAGTACTCCCAAATTCTTTCCTGATACTGTAATACCAGAAATAAAAACACAGAAACATGCTGTAGTTCTCTGATCCATATTTTACTCATTCACATATCTACAGAGCAAATTCACCAACTTTAGGGATGCTGGTTCAAGAAGCCCGCCCTACACACTGTCAGCTACCCCCAAAACTTGTGGGAGGAGCAGAAAAATCCACTTCAACACGTATAACAGAGTATACAGCTCCTAAACTAAAAGGAAGATGATGAGATTAATTGGAAAGCAACTCCATCTTAACCTATTTACTCTCCTTGTTCAGGGGCGTAGACATTGGACTTCAATAAAAGTGCAAATGATACAACAGAACATCAGCTCAGGGCTCTTCACCTAAAGTAACAATTCCCTTTAAAGTAGCCTCCAATTTAGCTGGAGGCCACTTCAAAACAAAAATAAGAGAAGAGAAAGGATGAATTAGTCAGTCACACAAATGAAAATGTTATGTATGAAGGACATTAAAGTACCTTGCAGAGAATAGCAGAGTTTAAGCAGCACTCCTAAGGAATAAAACCGCATCACTCCATGTAGCAAACACCACTAATTCAAAAAGCCTAATTAAAGAACCTTTCACAGAACATAACAGCAAACTCCTGCATGATCTTATGTCACTGCCTGAGACTGCACACAGTAACACTTGTATACAATAAACCAGTTCAACTACTTCAGAGCTGTATTCCATTACTCAGAAAAAATGGCATGTATTTCATAAAGAGGCTGAACAGCTTCAAATGAGCAAGAACTTGAATTCTTTGATTCATGGTCTTTCAGAGGTCCCTAAAGTCCTGGAGCCTATGGCCATCAGACAGCTATGGATCATATTGTGACTATGATAGAGCATTCTTCCCTAAAGCCTTAACTTCCCATTTACCTATACAAATGAGGTCAGTCTAGTTATTATAGGATCTTTATACAGGAGAAAAGAGATTAAAGGAGACTTAGTTTCACTCTTGTAAATCCAGGAAGCAATTCCCATTGACAGTATCCATTAATAACAGTACAGCCACAAACAGAAGGCTAAAATCTGGCTCTTAATTTTGCAGATAGTAAGAAGTATTAATTTCACACTTGGATTTTTATCTTATTTTTTGTGAAAAAGTAACAAGTCCCTCAATGGGGTAAACAGTTTCCTTATATATTGTTTTCTAATATTTCATTATAATATGCACATGGCTACAGGCACAGACTTGCACTCCTAAAAATCAAATTAACCTTAAAAAAATTTGAAAAAGCCAGATCTTTAAATACAGAGACTTGAGAGCCACTATTATAGCTTTTTGATGGACTGAAAATATCTCAATTCAGTGGCATAGTTCTAAAAGCAAAATAAAGGAACTGAAGTGTTTCTACATGAAAATATAACAAAAAGTTTCTCAACTGACCAATCACTCCCCACACCCAATCCAGATAAACACCTTCCACCTCAGAACCCTGGATTATGTTGATATAGGACTTTGGTAGAAAGAAAAACATTTAAAGGAATGAGGGAGGGGAAATTTTATATTATTTTTACTGCTGTTTCATCACAGAGTCAGCATTTTTGGAACCCTGACTTCACCAGAGGAAAAAACTTCCTTTGGAAAAGCTGATTTTGCAGAGTGAAATTGCAAGGGCCCTGAACTGGAGAGACAGAACAACAGATGTCACTGCTTCAAAGTAAGCAGTTCATGGAGAATTTTGAGTATCTGAAACACTGTTCAGCCCTTTTCACAGTTAAGAATAAAAGTACAACTATGAAAAAGTGCCTTCAACTAAAATATTATCATAAAGTTCCCTGACATACATTACTTAATTTTAAAATATCTTTCAGACTTATATGCCAACAATAGAAAAACAAGCTGCCTCAAAAATCCTGAGCTCCTGAAGTTCAGCAGGATGGGAAGCACAGAATATACAAAATTATCCTCTATCAAAGACCAAGACTTTATACCAAACATTTTTAAATAATATAAAGATCATAAAATCAGCCTCCTAACCCATGCTCTTGAAAAATCACCTAAAATCCACCAAAAAAAAAGGGTGGCTTCCAGTTAAATCAACATTCTGTTAGTCAAGCAGCCCACCACTTGTCAGCATTACCTACCTCTCTTCCAGAGAACAAGCATCCATCAAATAGCAATATTTCAGTTAAAACCTTTTGGTCATAACTCCAAGAACATCAGCTCCTCTGATTCACAAAGAAACTCCCTGCTCTTTTCAGAGGAAAGTGTCAACATCTGAAATTTCTTTTTAAGAAAAGAAGGAATTGTGGTAGGAAAGGTCAGAACACTGACACATTTAGGGGAAAAAACAGGTACATTCTTATTAAATAAGAAATCTGGTACAGAAACGTGGAGATGAGGAGAGATAGGAGGTGGAGGATGAAATCCAAAGGTCAGTTCAATGCTTACCCGTCGTGACAACTTGGGTGTGAGGCTGAGTGCAGCTCTGACATGTTAAACATCTGAGTTGTTACTTACACATGACTTTGCTCTTACTGCAGAAAATGCTCTAGTTCTTGTTCTCTTTCCTCTCTCTTGGACTAGCAACTGCTGGCTCATATTTAACATGTAAACACTCCATTGTCACTGTTTTCATTGTGCTTTGCCCAATGCACCTTTGCAGCAAGTGAATGTTACAAATGAACTCCCATACTACAGCTCAACAGCTACCTCACACAGAAAAGGACTGACAGACACAGTAATAACACTTCACTGTAGCTTTATGCCATCATATTGATTGTCAGAATTTTATACAAATGGATAAGAATATTGTTATTTTTCTAATGGCACATTTGTGATTTTTCTGTGTGTGATTTCTTAGTTCTTTGTGAATTCAAGCAAGCAATGATCCTGTCTGTCTGGAAATTAAGTCCTGCTAAATATATAATAGTGAAGGAAAAATGAGCTCTATTAACTGCCTAAAAATGTTTTGATGCATCAGTAAAACAGGAAGAGAATTATGAGATTATAACTGGAGAATAAAATACCACACAAATGTAATGCTCTCCTGCAGTCTTTTCAATAAAGCCACAGAAGGAAAAAAGAAAAATCAACCTCCAGCTATTTAATTCCCATAATAATGTCATTTTGAACTATGAAGGAATTCCTGTAGTGGACAGTGGTAATATGTTCACCAGTAATTCCTTTTGCATCCTGGTATTAGGATACCTAAGCACTAGCAAATAGAGCAATCCAAGAAAGTTAGGTATAGGAGGAAATACATCTTAGAAGGTCTAAATTATCTGAATATAGATTCCCACAAACTTCACTAATACCTCAACTACTACAGTATCGTCTCACATGCTGAGAAAGGTTAACATGCCTGTGTTCATTATGTCCATAAAGTGGCAAACATATGTCCCTCATCAAAGAAGAAAAAGTATTAATTGGTTGCTCTTTGCATCTTTGTTCATAGCAAAGAATTAGTCAGATTTACCTCACTGCAGCATTTGAATGGAAACCACCACAGCAGAACTCTGGGAGTTGATGCTCTGACACTTTAACATCAACTTTTGTATTTCTCACCAATACCTGTGCCATAAACCACAAAGAGGCTTACAGATCCAAAATTAGGAGTTTTGCTTATATATATATGCATATGCATATTCATCTGGCTAGGTTAACAGGTTTCAAGTTTGAAATCAAATCACGTAAATGTCAGAGGTACAGATACCTGTGCACTTCCCTAGTCATTACATTGATCACTGAAGCATAATGCTACAAAGGGAGTAATTCTAATTAAGAAAATTAACAACTTCAACATTAGGAGGAACAACAAACAAGCATACAGTTAAAAGACTGAATCAACCATAAGACAATTTTGTTTGTTGGGAATTTCTAGCTCCAAAGCCTGCAGCCTACCCACCAGGTACCCAGCTTCACAAAGTGCAACAAACTTCCTGACTAACATCTACAGAATAGGACAAGATGCCAAGGAACTGTCTCCTCCACCTCCATACTAAATCAAACAGGTACTAACTGATAACATGTGAGAGAGACATAGGCTCCTTCAGCTGGGTTGGAGTATATGAGATGATATGGAAACCTCTTCTCCAATGAGCCATTCAATCCTTAGGCAGACCAAAAACTTCAGAGGTTACAATGAGCTTTGACTACAAAACCAAAACAAGCCAATTCTACCAACTTTCCTATTCCTAGGAAACCATGGTCATCACAATGTGTAATGCACCACACCAGAGATTCCTCCAACCTCTTGCTCTTTCAGTGTTGGCCAACCACAGCCTCCATGGAACTACAACAAACCCACTTTTAAACAAATCAGGGGTCTCACCTAAAGAGAAGACTTCTGTTTCAAGAGAGCAAGACTATCATTATTTACTGAAGATGAAAAAAAAACCCAAAACCTCACTCAACTAATACTAAACTTAATCTGGATCTGGTATTGTAGCTCAGACATTTTACATAATTACATTGAAAATTGAGACATCTCTGTTCTATGTTTTCTTGAAAAGCTGTGCATTTAGTGTCTCAGGCTCTCACTCAGGCAGCTGGTCCACTGCAGTACTTACCAAGTACACTCAGTTCAAGTGTTGGAAAGAATGGAAAACCTGATATCTAGGGCTTCTCACTTTGTTACATTAGCATTCACAACCGTCAAAGTTATGTAAGATTACATAAAAATACATTTTAAAAGCACATTCAACTAGAGTCATACTAGAGCTTGGAAAAATCAAAGCAACATTATTATTCACCATACTAAACACTGAAGTCCATGATTCCAAGTTTGCTGCATTTGAGAGACCCTAACTAAGCACAATGGAAATTCTCAGTTTTTCTTAAAAACATGGTTATACTTAGCTCTGATAGGTTATGAAGCACCTGCTATACTCCACAATGGCCTTCTATCTAAAGTGAAGAGAGGGGAAACAAAACACAAGAACGTTTATCTCTTGAGCTGTGAACTTCACCAGGCTCAGGCAGAAATGGTGGGCCAGTTATGCGGGATAAGAGATTTTTCCTAATGATCACACCAGCTGGATGGTATCCTTTAATCCCTGTACCAACTGCAGGTCAGTTTGGAAGAACCAGAACAAGATTACTTTGACAAGCATCTTGGAAATCACCTACAATGGCATTTGTAGAGGAGTTTGCTGAAGGAAGCATTCCCATCCAACACAAGGGAAGCAGTAAATGTGTTTGACAGAACGTCAGCAGCCTGACATACGACTGCCAGTTTCCTTCCTACTTCAAATGGGAAACAGGAACAGAAACTTCTTCTTTAACAGTTGGAAAGAACAATTTTATTCAGCCAAATCAACACAGCCTCCTGGAGGCTGGACATGCTACAAAGAACTCTGAAAATGTAGGCTCAAGTAAACCATATTTAAGTAGAATAACCTTCCCACAGTATCTAGTGGCCATTGGCAGGCACAATCCTTTATGACAAGAGCATCATAAAGCTTCCAAAACTGAAGTTCAACAAAACCAGTACCATCACCTTTCAACACTAAACCCATGATACAGTTTACAATGACAGACCTCACTCCTCAGCTCCTTCAAATGCAAACTGCTAAAGTGAAAAACATTACAACGGCTTTGGGCCTCTCCATAGGAATTCATCTTTGGCCAAAAGGCCAAACTGTATGTGCCTGCAACACATCACCACAAGAATTCCTTCCCTCCATATCAACAGGACCATCATTTGAGGCTCATTAATGATCAGTCTTTGAAGGATAGACTGCTTAAATGTCAATGCTCTAATCAGGCACAAAAAGATTACAAAGAGAGAATCCCTTAAGGCAGTTATTTTTGATCTATCCGTCAAGAATTTGCTACACTCTTGACATGCTAAAAGCTAACCAATAATTAGCAGAGCAAAGGAACCTTGAGAAACCAGATGCAGAATGCTAACTAATTTGTGCATGCTTCCCTGAACTCAGGGTATTTCCAAAATACTGCACTGAAATCCTCAAAAGAGGAAGAAGGGTGTATCACAGTACCATCAAACAAAGGAAAACCCTCTATATTTTAAGCCTGAAGCCATTGAAACAAGAAGACCTCCAAGTTTTAAAAACAGCTTGTCTGGCAATACTAACATGAGCAGAGTTCTTTCACAGCAGTATCAGGCCTCTTAAAAGGAAAGGCATCAGAGCTCCGATCAGATTTTATCAAGCTAATCTCAATACACTTCCCAATGAAAATTCATTTTTGCACATGCCTGGCAAAGTGTTTTGCACTTCCCTGCAAACTAGAAGTTCACCTGGAATGGTCCTGAGAAGTGTGCAGCTTCTTTGCCAGTGACAAGACCACCACAAGCCACCTTTTAATGCCAAGGGACTCATTTCCATCTGAAGACTGCCAGCTTTTCCACACTCTTGGGATGGCAGCATCAGCCACTGCACACCAGGGTTATTAGAGAGAGCCATGGGGTAAACAGCAGCAGTTCGTGACCAGTGCCCTCAGCAGCACAGCAGGGATGTCAAACAGCTGCTTACAGATGTGTGGCTTCCTCCCTTCTGCTCCTCAGCAGCAGGGCTGCCCACAACTGGACACAACGTGGGCACAGGGACCTCAGTTTCGTCTCACAGCAGACATTTGGACAAGTTCCCTGAGGCTACTCTGTTACTATTTATTTTCACTGCAGACAGATATCCAGCTCTCCTTACACAACGAGACACAAGAAACGGTTTTGTTAAAATAAACAATACAGAAAAACTCCTCTCTGAAACTTAATACAAAGTAAGTTTGGGTACACTACCCGAAGAGATTTTCTTTTGAAAATGCTTTTTTATAGTTGCCTTTTTATTCACTACAATGTTTTGCAGCTTTAATACTGTTTCTCTGAGAAATTTAACACCTACACATCTTGACTGCTTATCCTCCACCCTTTGCATTTTTGGAGAACAAAAGCAGAAAAGAAATGTGGTTTTTTTCCATTTGGCAACTTTTCTGAATGCCAAGTATACTTGCAGTTCTCTCCCACCTCCTTCCACACCCTTTTCTGGCCCTTTTTCACTATTCTAGTATGTCCAAGAAGTTCTATTGCAAGGTCAGTAACAAAGCACTAGGCTCATATTCGAGGTCAGATTAAGCATTGTAAAACACACCTTTACTACCTAACCAGTCCTTGAAGTAAGTTTTTTAAATTCAGATACTACAGTGAGAAATAGGTTAATAGAAAAATATTGCATTACATATTTAAACCTTAATTCATAAGTGAAAACTTTTAAATTATCACTCCACAGACAAAACTAAGTGCATGACCCCACTTCATGGGGAAAAGTATATACTAAAGGAAATAAGTTCCAATAAAAAATTCCAAGACTTCACCATAATTTCTGGTTTTACTCTCAAAGCTCTCACAGCTGTCACTAAAATAAAAAAAAACAGTTTTTCAGGAACAGTAGAGGCAAGGACAGGAAAGGTAATCTTGGTGCAATAACATTTCACATGGTCCTTGGAAGATCACTGGGAACAGCTACCCTAATACACACTAACTCCACTTGCCCCTCTAACAGGATTTATATGAAGCAGAAGTCACATTACCTTCTTGAAAGAACCAAACCAATCTTATCTTGGAAAGTTACAGGTCTGAGATTACCTGGCCCCAGCTTCCCGTGTTTGCAAGCAGGGGAACACAGAGGAGACTGCAGGCACCACCTGCCTGCTGGCACCTGCTGCAGCTTGCAACATCCCCACAGCTGTTCTGGAGCACTGAGTGTCTTCTGTGACAGCAGTGGCCAGAAATTTCAGTCATTTTTCAGCCCCCTACAAGCTAAATTTACCATCACGGTTTAGAGAATTAGGCCTTGAAATATCTGATCAACACTAATGTATGACCTAGTCTGCACAATCACATCTGCTGAGCCCTAAATCCTGCAGTTATTATGAAGATTATCATTAAACAAGCTTCTGTGATCTCTGGTTTTTAGTTACAGTTACTTTGGCCAATAGCTTGAAAAACATCTCTAAATACTGTATGTGTAAGTTTCTAGTATGCTCTGAACCACACAGTGAAAACAATGAGTTTGTTTTGCAATCACCTCTCCAACACAAAAGCCTTGTTGACAACTATATCATCAGTCCAGAAAACCCCAGAACCACTAGTGAATCTGCTAAAGACGTCCTTGGAACAAAATATAAATAAAAATAACAGAAAGGATATGCAGCCCTCTCAGGACATCCTAACATCGCCCTGAAAGCTTGAACAGAGACAGGGGCTCCAGACCAAACACCCCAAGGAAGACACATGACAGCATCAGTATCAGAAACCAACCCTTTCTGAACAAGATGGAGGAAAAGGGATGGAGATTTTGAAGACTTTGTGCTTTGAGAATAACAGGCAGATTAGGAACTTGATTATTCTAGAAATGTTTGGTTAAGTATTCTTACCTACACTCACACCAGATACTCAAATTGCTTCAACCAACCAGCACTGAAGCAACAGACACAATGCTAATGAACTCTGTGCTTGAGAATCACTCCGTATTACGATTGCAATCCAGGAGAAGCTTAAAAAAAAGAAAACAGAAAAGCAATAAGAAGATATCAAGCCTCACCTGGACAACAGTGTTTTCAGATAAAGCTGTTTCTAAACATACCAGACTCTGGACGAATTAAAGAATGACATGAAGTTCTTCTTGTTAACAAGTGACAGAACAGGAGAAAATTACCTCAAACTGAACCAGAGGACATTTAGCTTGGATATTAAGAAAGCTTTTTTCATGGAAAGGGCTGTCACGCATTGGAACAGACTGCTCAGGGTGGTGGAAGAGTCACCATCCCTGAAAGCGTTCAAAAAAACCGTGTGGATAAGGCACTTTAAGGACATGGATTAGTGGTGAACTGGTGGTGCTGGGTTGATGGTTGGACTTGATCTTGGATGTATTTTTGAACCTTACTGATTGTGTGATTCTGCAGAAGTACTCAAGAGCATTTCCTTTAGGCCGAGGATCGCTCTCCCAGAGGGAAGACACTGATGTCTGCCATCACTGATCAGGGAAAGCTCCTCCCCCAGGTCTGAGAGCAGAATTCCTGCAAGCACCTTCTGATCCGTCTCGCTCTGCAGAGCCACCAACACAGATCACGATCATCTTCCTTCCTCTCATACAAGACTCATAAGAGTGTCTTAGAATATAATTTCCTTTAAAATCCTTATTGTATAAATATCTTGGAGAAAAGATAGGTAAAATTAAATACACAAGGCGCGCAGCAGGCACCACACATAAACAGATGCACAGACCAGTCACAGAAAACAAGAGACACTGACACACAAAGTACAAAGCCAAAGTGCTTTGCTGTGGCCCTACTTCCTTGAGATGAACCCCAACCTGCAGAGGCAAGTTAGATTAGGCAACACTCTCTGACTTCTTTGCGTAACTACACACAATAGATACTGCATAACCATTATGCTTAAGTAGCAACCTTCAGATTCAACCATTCCACCAAGACTCAGACACAAGAAATACTGCAAGTCACCAGATGTGCTCATCAGTCCCACTCTTTCTTGGGGTGGTCCAGCGCAGCAACAGGAATTGGGTTCAATGATCCTTGTGGATCCCTTTCAAATCATGATGTTTTTTGATTCTAACACTATTCCTCAAGCTCCCCAACATCAACTTACAGCTCTTTCTCAGCTAGACCTAACTGCACTCACATTTCTTCATGTAAACTGGACTAGCATTGGGAATAGGTGCACCTCATGTCTGAAAAGGCTGAGCCAGTGTTTTAAGATATCCACTCACTTGTATCCCATAAGAGAACCACATTCCTGCTCACCGCTTCATTTCAATGAATCAGAATTGGAAATTACATGCAGGAGACAAACAAGGATGGTGGAACAGCTTTTTACCTTGTCATGTGTAATTCAGTGACTCACTACACACAAACCCTCAATGTTCTGCAAACAATGCCAGTACATATGAGCCATTGTCCACAAGTTTATTAGTGCACTGTAATTTCATCTTCTCTTTAACACATCCATGTTCCGGCGAGCAGTCTTTACACTGGATGAAGGAATTTTCATTAGTCATGAAAGAGCAGCGTGAAACATGAAGGAATAAAGGGCCAGCGCAGATAACTTAGAATAACCCTTCCAATTCTGTGCAGACAACGAAACAGCATCACTTGTGACAGGCACAAAACATCTGTACACTTTTGCTCTTACAAGGTGAGGCACTGGAACGTGGATGGCCCATCCCTAGAAGTGTTCAAGGCCAGGTTGGACAGGGCTTGGACCAACCTGGTCTAGCAGAAGGTGTCCCTGGCCCATGGCAGGGGGCTGGAAAAGGATGGTCTTTAAGACCCCTTCAAATCCAAACCATTCTGTGATTCTGTGACAAAGAGGTGAGAGACTCCGCTACAAAAGGTATCAGTATCTGCACAAGGAAAGGCGAAAGTCTGCCAACATTCTTCCCAGAGGGTGCCAAGATGTTTGGCTTAGAGACACAGCTCTGAGTGACCACTAAAAACAAAAACCCCAGGGTCTGTCCACACCAGGGAAAGGAGCAGCAACATAGTCCCAAGGACCCTCCACAGACCCATATTTAAAGAAGGCATTTCAGAAATCAACATGACTCCAACCAGAGTTAACCACACTGCTCAAAGCCAGTGACAGGGATACTACAGGAGCAATGCCCATGACTTTACACTGCAATGATGGAAGCACCAAGTACTCCTTTAACCAATGAAGAACCCTGATCATCCCTCAGCTACCAGGGAGATCAGATACCACAAAGTCACAGCTATTAGATGGAACAACTGTATGCATGTTCCACCTACACTAGGTGATAAACAATGGTTGTTCAGTCTAATTTACTTCTCAGAGTTTTTATTAAAAGCTTACTTTCTTTGGCATTTTGTTTTTTGTGGGTTTTGTTTTGACTTCCTTTTTTTTTTTTAAACCGGCTGTGGTCCACAATGATCTTCCAAAAATAATTAACAAACTATATACACCTACTCCAAGGCAATTTAAACATCACACTGTTTCCCTGTCTCCATCACAGTTTTAATTTTTTCACTCCTGCCCAGATTTTCCTTTCCAGAACAATGCTCAACATCCTTACCCACAAAACAGGTTAAGACAGAGTCTACAAATTAAAAAACTCACCCATCCCGAAACATTCATGCTGATTTTCTCTACTTGTTTAATATTACATTTTTTGAACAAGGAAACTTTGTTAGACACTTTAAATTTAGGAATAATCTATAAGTCAATAGTCACTTCAGTAAAACCAGTAAATAAATGTAGTCAAAGCTAAAACAATGCCCTGAAATCTGATTTATTTCATTAGAACCACAAACCTCTACTTGACTGAAGTCAAAAGGCTTTACTGTTAAGAAAGCCGGAAAAAAAACAAAAAATCTTTATTTCTGAGAACTACAGGAAAGTTTCCTTGCAGGTATTCCAACCAGACAATAGCTGCAGAACAGCCAAACCAGAGCCCTCCTCTGTCAACAAGGTACCTCATCCAAGGTTTAACACACTGTTATTTGTGTCTCTGAGACACAAATAATCAAAACTTATATGAGCAACACCTTCAGGCTTGCTGATTAAAGCATAACAACAACAAACCCCAAAAAAAGTCCAAAAACAGGCAAAAAACACTCCTAAGACAGATACTGAACTCCATATAGCTGAATATTTACATATATTAACATTTGTTAAAACTAGTAAATGTTCCGATATTGTATTTTGGTTCCTTTGAAACAACAGATGGATTTTATTTTTTATGTTCAACTAATTTAGGGCTGACTTTAGCTTCAGGAAGTGTGTTATACTTAGGGTTCCAAGCAGTGATAATTTGAATTATTTGGATACTGATATATGCCAGGTTGTTGAGTACCTGTATGCCACAAGCACGGAACTGTGTCCACATGGCAATGAAAACATAAAATAACCAAACACCACTGATTTTTAAGTAAGACTTTGTGAATTCTAAGTCAATCCTGTGATCAGTCACAGATTAAAGAGGCTAACTGAGGTTAATTTCAATTATTCAGAAAAGAGATTTGACCCTGCCCAGTCTTGGGGAGGGGGACACCACATTTTATCTGCACTGGTTTCCCAGGGATGTTTAGCAAGACTGAACAACTACTGCCAACGTGCACCAATTGGTATTTATCTCAACTTTTGGAATAAAAGATAAAATATATCTGTCAAAGAACATCACTCTTGATCACCTCATAAAACAAGGTACATACACAAAGTTTATAAAAATGAATTATCAAGCAGTATTTACTGAGGTAATAAAAGAGTTTGCATGCTTGCCTTTTTTATTACAGGAAAACCATAGGTGTAACTGAGATGAAGACTCATGGCACTACACTGTGTTAAGAAACAAAATAAGAGACAACTACCCACCTAAAGCACAGGACAAAACAGAGGAAAATCTAAGCACCAAAAACTTCCTAACTCATCAAGCTGGCAGCTGAAGAGATGCTGTCTTCCCAAAGCTTTGAGGCTTGTTGGACAATCCTCCAGGACTGTCAATGCTGTATTTACCATGAGCTTAAATACATTAATTTAATAAGCAGCTGGGGAAAAAAATGTGGTTTTGTTTTACTTTCAACTGAAAGCTATGTGGCAGGGAAGCACAGGAGGAAGAGAGAAGGTTTATGACTGTTTCATTAAAAGTAATAAGAATTTCAACTTCATTAACACAAACTATAGTCTGCTTGTGAATAAGACTCAAGCTGAAGAGCTGTCAGCCAGCACTATGACACTCAATGTGCCATTCCTCATGTACTTCTGTTCTGAACTTTGGTTTTAGTAGGTGGCTATAAAAAAGCTTTACAACACATTTTATTTAAAGAGACTAATCTAATATTTAAGAAAACGTCACAAGTCTAGGTTTCTCCTAGTCCTAGCAAGATGGAACATGGTGTCAATGAAATGCATGCACTCCCAAGTCTTTCCCTAAAGTTGCAGTTACTCAACATTTTTGTCCATGAAACAGTTTTGGTGCACTTGATTTTTCCATCAAACTAAGCATAAATAAAACTGTAGCTGTTGCCTTCACAGAACCACTTATAAATTATTCATATTACAAGGTTTTATGTTTTTCTAACTGTAAAAGGTAATTGTTGCCTTATGAGTGCAGAAAGGCAACCTGCACAGGGTACACAAGGACCAAGGAAGGAATTCATCAGCAGTAAGTTGCAGGCACGTCAGTACGTGTTCCTATCACTTTGGTTATCACCAGTGATAACGAATTTTTCCACTTTAAAGGTCTTTTCCAGCTTCCCAGCACAGTCACATGCCAAGATCAGCCCAAGTCTCTGCATGGTGATGGATGAAAGTTTTGTAGCACTGGTCAGTGCATCTTTGATCAAGGTTTCAGGAGGTTGTCTGGCAAAGACACCAAAACAGAAAGAACACAGAACAATCTCAAGGATTTTACAACAGTTGGCTGCTGCTCATCTTCAGTTTGAGTCCAGAACTGTTAACTGCCTGACAAAGTCTTACAAAGTGTCACCTATAAAAAACAGATCACAAAAAACAGGAATGAAGGCGTAAGATGGAGGTTAAATAGTAGAAAATCATGGCAGGAGACAGGTGTCCATCCTCTATCCCTGTTGTAGAGATCCACATGCTAACAGTGAGGTGTTTTTATTAAATAGAAACCAGCATCTGCAACTTCATTTAACACAAATTTCTTTTGGCTTTACAGTAACTGCAAGCATGTCCACTTCTGTGGTGACTTTACAATTCTAATTACTTTCAATGGATATCCAAAACCAACACCCTTGACACAGTTATATTTCTAAAAGCTCACCTCAGATTCTAGAAACAACAGATTTCTACAATGGTTAATCCTGTTTCACCTACTGAGTTTACAGAAAATTATTAAAAGGATGAAAAAACCCACTTCAAAATACCAGTTACTTCTGGAAACAAGAAGCAGATGTTCTCCTCTGTTTGGCTCAGCTGTGCTACAGTACAAGAGTGCCTTTGTTACGCTGTCAGCAATAATTTATTTTATTTATTAGAGCTATTTCATAATGCCCATCAGTGTACTGTTTGTGCATGATTTACATTCATGCAGATCTATATATCTAGAGCCATCAAGAAGCATCACATACAGGCTCCAAACAGCAGACACTGTCATGACACAATTCTGCAAATTAGGTTTTTTCCCCTTTCCACTGTATTAATAAAAGGGAACAGGAAGAGAAGAAGGAATTAGTATTGCCAAATGAAGTTGAATTAACATTAATCAAGAATTACTGCAAGAAGACGAAGTTAGGAAAATACAAGAGCTCAGAGTATAAAAATAAATTCCAACTCTTTGAAGTCAAATAAAAGCAAAGCTTTCTGAACCACGAAAGTAAACACTGTCTAGAACAAAGTCATGAAGAACTGAAAAGATACTATACTGGGAAAAGGTTCCATTAAAAATGGAAGAGAGCAAGCTCAGGGGAGGGGAGGAGAAGGAAAGACAAGGGAGCACAATCATTTGCTGTTTGGCCCTATCAACTACCGAGTCCTTATCTGTGGCAGCATGAACAACTCCCCTAAAGACCAACATCAGAGCCTTTGTATGGATCTGATAAGGAATTCTGGGCCTCAAAAAAAAACACCTTTAATGAGAGCACACACATGGTGGCATAAGCATTCATCCTTCCCCCCTACTGCTTTGAACTAAAGATTTTCCCCTATTAAAATATTCCCAAATTACGAACTTAATATCCCCACCTGTGACAAGAAACACCTAAAACGCTGCACAGTAAATCCCATATTCCCAAGCAAAAACTGGAGGATCTGCATGTGTAAACACTCACAGATTTACCATCACACACTCATCTGCATAACCCTGGGAGAAAAATGCAGATACTAAAATATTAAACAAACATACGAAATCCTATTGTTTAAGTATAGGTATGATTTTTTTTTTAACTGATTAAGCATTCAACCACTGCCGGTTTCCTCCCTCTGACAAGACAGAAGGGATGATTTGTTAGGATAATCAGTTATCAAAACTAATATCTGAGAGAAGCCTCACAAATTCTGCACTTTCAGGCCATACCTGAGAGACAGGTACACAGATTTATTTCCAGTGTCAGCACAGGGTCACAGGCCATCAGGGAACCAGCAAGGCAGACGTTTGACTAAGTAGGACTCACTCAAATCCTAGAGCAGCATCTGCTACATACACAGGCATCAGTCCACTAGAAAACATCCTGGAGCTCTTTCCACATGAGAAGTCACTTGTATCACAGATGAACAATACGCACCACGCCAATGATGCACTAAAGGAGAGGAAAAGGGGCAAAATTTTTGCCAGCCTTTGGTAGTTCCAAAAAAGATTCTAAACAGAGTAACACAACAGCAATTACATAGAAATGTACGCATCATTAAATTTTTGCTACAATCCCTACAAATTCATCAAAATAATTCCCTCTGGCAAAATAAATTGAAGATCGTAACACATGAAGTATCTGAGCAACAACAACTAAAAAAGAAAATCAAGTGTATACATGCCTAATATGCATAACTTATACACTTTAACAATTAACAAACATTGGAATGTTACCACAACACTGAAAACTTGCCCTAACACAGATTTTTCCAAACAAAAATATTTCCAGTATCAAGAACTAAAACATTTACTTAAGCAAGACAGTGAGATAAATTTCAAAATATGTAAATTATAAAGCTTTTTTAATATCTCCTTGCTCAGTTTTGTAGTTCTTAGAAATTAAAACATTTTGTCAAGAAAAAGACCTACAATCAAAATCATATGGATAATTGTACTACTTGTAAGCAAAATCTGGAATGTAGAGTGTTTATCTGTATTTTTCCACAGGCTGCACAGATGACAGGAATGAAGCACCAGACCATGCTACTAATCAGCACAGCCCCAACCCTGTAATTTGCAATAAATACCCAGGTAAATTGCTCATATAAACTGCAGGATGAGAAATAGAGATGGGGGCAGAAAAGGACTGAAAGTGATTGAAACTCTTGTGGATGAGCAGCTTTGGCTTATTGTAAAATACCATCACGGCTCAGGGAATTGGAGGGGGTTTCTGTACAAAAACACAGTCAAAGTGCACGAGCAGCCCCGCGCAGCTGATTTCGTGTGGGAGGAACTGATGATACCTTCCCACCAGAGTAGGAGGGGAGAAATGAAGCCACACTTTTGTCTGTGTACAACTGGATACTTCAAGACAGGAGTCACCAGATCGTTCATCCTGTGCAGGGACACCTGATATTTGGGTCTGACCCTAATGGCTGCACTAAACAGGTTTCAGCTTCCCTGCCCCAAGTGTTGCAGACTACAGAGGAAAGAGGACAAATCAGGATGTTGAGAATAAATAAATGAACAAACAAACAACATTGCAATTGTTTTCTCCAGTTCACTTACTCCCCTATATCCATCTGTCCTCACATCCCAGAACAAATGTTTGGAAAATCTGTCAGTGTGACTATAACAGGGGATTCCATGCTTTGTACCTGAGCAGGCAGCACAGGTCCAGACTGAGGACCCCCAGGTACACCCTGTGATCAATCAGGGAAAAGCTTTTCTGTCTAAATCGATGTAAACAAAAGTATCCTAAGAAAACAAAAGTGATTTGACTGTAATTATCTACCCAGCAACAGAGAGCAAGAACCGAGGACCCAATCCTGCCAAGTTTTAAGTACATGTTTAATCACAAGTAGTCTCACTGTGTGGTGTCTCTAAAAGCCTGCCAAAACAGGGCCAAATTTACAACAGAACTTAGATTTTTTTAAAATAATTTTATAAGTACTATTACTTAGATTAGCAAAGACTTTTTTTCTTCAAGATATTTTTATAGATTTAAGATACCTTGGCAAATTCAAACTCATGTCACTCTCAATGGAAACTTACACAAATGCAGAGAAACCTACAAGCAGTCAGGCATTGTGATATCTGACAGTTTAACACTACAAGGTTTAAGCAAAATAATTATTTTAAGGCTATTTTAGCCAAAACAAGGTGACAACCATAAGGAATTTCATGACAGCTGCTGGGGGAAAAATTGGGGATACCTAAAAAAAAGTACAAAAAAGCCCTACACAGCCACAGAGGGTGGCACAGCAGGCAGGAGCAGTGGTGAGCAGAGGTTCTTTGCCAGGCCAGACTACCTGTTCCCCAAAGTCCAAGCCATGACGAGCCACCATGGAATGCCAACTCATGAATGACACTTCTGTGATGAACCCAAGTGAGTTGCCCAACACTGCAAGCCACACTAGCAAAGGAGTTTTCCTAACTGAAGACTCCAGTTGAAGAGAAAGAAAGGTCTGAATCAAGAGGAGAGTGCTAAAAGTAAGGAAAAAAGACACTGAGACTGCTACATCATTAATTTAGAGACACAAGGAGGAATGTGCCAGGTACCCCAAAGCTAGTAACCATTGGGAAAAAACATCTGTATTTCACTCACTCAGCCAACTTGAAAGGGAAATAGGGACTCTGTCCTGGTAGGATGAACTCCAGAGCAGCCTCTGAGCAGCTCCCTAAGTAGCCTTTCCATAATTAACTTATAAGGAAGACCAGGCAGGACATTCTGCTCTCCATGAAGTACCATGGGAGAACAGATGTTCCCCAGTCTCCAAGGGAAAAACTCAAAGAGTGTATCACTTCATAGCACTAATTCTTGAGCACATTAAAAAAAAAAAAAAAATCACAGCAAGGGAAACAAATCAAGGAAGGCAAAGGGTAAGTAAGCAAACAAACTCCAATCAGACCTTCAACAAATGCAAAACGATATCAAACCTATTTCATTATTAAGTTAATGCTCCATGGCATTACCATTCCTAAAAATACATAGCTGATTACAGACTAGCTTGTGGGGAAGGGACAGAGAAGGCAGTTAATTGGAAAACGCGTTTTATTGTAGCTTACCAGCCTCGCACATTTCTACACTCCCACTCACTGCAGAAACATCTTTATGAAGTCTGGGCAGCATAATTAGTTTGGTTTTGTTTAAATCTGCATCACTGTACAGGTAAGCAAAGCCTTTCAGCTCCCTAACTTTTCCCATAAGTTTTGCATCACTGAAATATGCATCATTTTACTTTTCGGTGATCTACTTCTTGTTCTTCTTCCAACAGCTGGCCCGAAGTACTTCATGAAGCGCCTTGCGCCTGTACCCAGCATGTTACTGGGCTTTTAAACCACTGCTGGTCTTGAGAGGGCCAACTTTGGAGAGAAATAAACAAACAACCGAGCTCCAGACACAAGTTTGTGCGCCAGCCCGGTCTGTGTGCGCACCGCGCACTCCGCGCTGTCGGAACACGGATTTACGCAAAGGAAAAGTGAGAAAGTAAATAAAAATACCCGCTGGGAAGGAGCCGGAGCCGCCTTACCTCCGGACTACGCTCCGCGGGCTTCTTCCGCAGCGCCTGTTTGATCCTGGGCTCCACCGGGGCGCTCATCCTCCAGCGCTGCGCCCCCCGCCCCCCGCCGCCTCGGGAGCGGCTGGCGAGGCGCTGCCGCGG
>VYXD01007801.1:0-52506 GCA_013397195.1 Hylia prasina
CCTCCTCGCTCACCGTGTCCCCGCCCGCCGCCGGGCGGGGACGGGCCGGGTGCGCCTCGCAGGCGGCGGCCGCGCATGCCCGGTGCGGGCGAAGGGCATTGTGGAGGCTGCAGTTCGTGGGGCCTTCAGGGCGGGCGTGCTGGCCCTGCGTTCGGCGCGCAGCTCGTGCCCGCTCCTGACCCCGCGTTCGGCGCACAGCCTGACCCCGGGGGTGTTCCGCGCACAACCTGCACCCGGTGCCAGCTCCCACCGCAGCCCGGCGGGTTTTCCTCCCGGCTCTCTTCCCGGGCTGCTGAGCCTCCTCGGCTGATCGGTTTCCTCGAGCCCTCTGCTTTTTCCCAACCGTCTGCGTTGCCCACCTGCAGCTCCCCAATCTCTTCCAGCCTCCACAGAATCATAGAATCATCAATGCTGGGAGAGACCTTTCGGATCATCCAGTACAAGTGTCCGCCCAGCACTACGGCTGTAACCCCTAAACCACTTCACCCAGCACCTAATCCAAGTGTCTCTTGCACACCTCCAGAGATGGTGACTTCAACACACCCCTGGACAGCCTGTTCCAATGCCTGACCACCCTAACAGCGAAAAATTTGTTTCTAAAGCTCATACGAATCTCCCCTGTCCCAGTTTAAGGCCATTTCATTTAGTCCTCTCATGCTAGGAATGGCAAAAGAGACCTGCCTCCACCTCACTGCAGGCTCCCTTCAGGTGGTTGCAGAGGGCAATGAAGTCTCCCCGAGCCTCCTCTTCTGCTGGACCTCCCACCACCTCCCCCCACTGTCCCATCCCTGTCCCTCTGGATCCCTTTCTCAACGTCTGCTCCCCCTGCCCGACAGGCTTTTTCCTTGCTGCCCACACTCCTTGCCCTCTTCCACTCAGAAAGAGGTGGTTAAAAAGAGGGCAGCAATCCTTATGATGAGTACATGGTTCCAAATTCACCAGGAAAACCTGAGAGATCACAGGCAGCCGCATCCTTAGTGGGGGAAGGTTCTTTCCCACCAGGGAAATTGTGACAGCGGTGGCAGGTCACTTTCACATGGTGTTTGCTACGGTCAGGCTTCATCAGAGCAACCCAGAGACCATTACACCTTGAATAAACCACGGAAAGCATGCTGAGCCTGCAACGAGAGGTTGAATTGCCTGAGCAGGAGGACACTGTGTGTGTAACAGCACCTCTGCTCCCAGCCTCTCCCAAAGTCAATGGGACTTTTGTCATTCACTTCACTGAGGCTTTTGTTTCTTGTGGAGCTTCCCTTTCCCAAGCCCTTACAGAGCTCTCTCTAAATGGGAAGGACAGATAGAGGTTTGGTAGCATCTTTCACATTAGCTGGTGTTTGTATGCATTGCTAAATGCTCCCAGAGTGACCGGACTGCTAAACATGCATGCAGGAATTAAATATAATGGTTTAACCGTTGAAAAGTTTGCTCCTGAAAAGCTGATAATCAGTTGGGGGAAATAATATCTAAAAGCTTAGTGCTCCTTCCTCCAGCCTCCTTTTTCTGCCTTACATATTTTGTAGCTAATAATCTGAAGAATTAACTTGTGTTACAAGAGAGATCACACAAGAATTGAGGGTTTTCAGGGATGCTTGTTGCTACTTAAAGTTTAATTTTGTTACAGTCTCTATGAATTCTAGTGTTGAGCTCCCATGGACTGATAAAGCAAATGTCAGACTTCTGAGATTTGTTTTTCAGTTTTTTCAAGAACTATTAGACTAATGAAATACATTGCAAGAAATCCTATCTACTCTGTTTCTCATTAAGTTTCTGAGTTATAGTCCAGTGGAGAGACTTCAGAATGTTGGACCCACATCCCTTTAACTAAAGCAGCAGTGCCCAATAATCATTATCATCATAATTTTCATTATTTCATTGGAATTTTCAGTGGAATAAAAAGTCACTATTTCAACAATATTTCGACATATCTATTAATCTTCCCAAAGCATTTGTGAGTAGAAACCCCAACTAAGATTTCACAAATACCTGCTTGGATATTCACATATTCCTCCTTGTTATGAAATATTTAATGAACCAGTCAAAAGCCAGACACTACAGTAATTTGAATCAAGTGGCCAGTCACGTATCACAGACGATGAATGGCCAAAGACAGACATAATCATTCTAGAAAAAAAGAACCCCCATAAGCTGAAATGTGTTTCTATGAAATATTCATAGGCTTGTGGTGATTTATTGTCATGTCTGCTTCAGAATAATCTGCAATGGGAAAAATAGCATAATCTGATAAACTTTTCATGCAAAACAATTCATTTGTTATTCCTGGAGTAAGAAGTTTGTAGACCCACATCTGTTTAAGCACATCATCTATACAGGGTAGGGATGCGTTTTCCTTAATGCAAGGTTTTACAGGGGATACCTGTTGGAAGCAGTTTGGACATGCTAGTGGCAGAGACAGTCCCTTCAGGTGCCCAGGCATAGGTGCCTAGTGTAATTTTGGACAGTTTAGGTTGCCCAAGACATCTGCACAAGGCTGGTAGGTACAACATGGGACCTAGAAGAAAATGCTGCCTGGTCTGAACTTGAGCTTCAACGTAGTGTCACTCAGTTATATCGCCCAAATCACTTCTGATTTGACCATTCAGGGAATAAATCAGCTTTTACAGACACAGGCAGAGGATGGGCTCACAGCTGGGAGCTAGAACAGTTGAGCCACCCTTTACAGTTCAATAGACAGAGCTGTATCTCAAACCTGAAACAAACACTGGAATATTTCCAGCTCAAACATCCTCTTTTCACATCACCTTCTACCCTTGGGCTATAGCTCTCTCTGTATGTGCAGGCTCTTTGAATGAGAAAATACCAGAGGGCTGGGCCCTGGAAGCTGACTCCACCCAGCAGAGTCACTGATGTGCCTGCTCATGAACATCAGCCCATGGCACTGCAGCACTTCAAGCCTTGCTCAGCTGAAGTCAACTAGATCCACTGGCTTCTTTGTTGTGCGTCTCTGTGTGAAGCTGCCTCAGCTTTTTTGGCCATTTACCTAATGCCTCTGCTCTCCCTTGCTTTTCACCAGCTCTGTGTGCTGCACAAATTGCGGGCATTTGTGCTCTTATCCTTTCTACAGCAGGACAGAGAGAAGGATATGCTGTTGGTAGGATCGTGCTGGGATTTAGCCACTCAGATTTTTTAAAATGTCAGCTTTGTGAAATGCATTTGGTGGGGATAGTGGGACACACAATCCCAAAGGATGTGGCAGCGTGCCTGTGATATAATCACAGCTCAGCAGAGCCTGCGGGCCAACCAGCCAGTATGTAAAACTGGATGAGCACCAGTGATTCCAGTCTTGTAAGAGGTAATAAGCAACATCCGTGGAGTGTGCTGCTGCCTAATCATCCTGCCATGGAAAACCATTTCAGCCAAAAACATCAGTGAAGCCATTTGGGACTGAAGGCACCATGGAACTCTCTGCACATCCGCTCAGAATATGCAAAATGCGGGCAGCTAAGAGAGCTGAACGAGGGACTTTGAAAGTGCTCTATGCCTGAAACCTCTCTTACAAATTCATGTAATTCACTAAAGAAATTATACATATTCATGTCATTTTACCTCAGGACTATGCATTTGTTTGGAGGGGATAAATGCTTTCTTGCCTCCAAAGAGCAAGATTTCATTAAACTGTCTCTCTTTTGGAAAAGCAAGCAGTGACCTCAATCTCTGCAGTACCTGGCAGCTAGTAATAGCTGTATCATGATCAGTATCTGCCCTCCAGTAGCAATTTTTCACACACTGATGTCGAACACATGCAGGAGTAAAAAAAGAAATAAATCTGCTACTGAGCAATGCTGTCACTGAAGTGACTTGTGCCTACGAGGTGGTGAGGACACTGGGTATTCTGAAAGCACAGCTCTGATCCCAGTGTTGCACTCCTTAAGCCCAAGGGCTGGGTAATTGCTGGTGCTGCCAAAGAAGGTTAAGGCTTTGTTTATCTTGTTGCAGGTAAGATGAGGTGAAATGAGCACATGTGCTGTTAAACAGGTAAGCAAACATGACTGATCTGTACAAAGAGAGATCAAAAAAAGACTTCTAAGGATGACAGTTAAAACTTCCCATTAGTTTCATGGTGATACTAAGAGAAAAAGAAGACTTCCCAGTCCCACAAGCAGGGCACCAACCCCTGCTTCTGCTGCTAGCAGTTGGATCCCACTTAGCACAGAAGTGAGCAGCGTGTGGCAATCCACAGTAGCATGACAGAAAAGCAACGGAGAGAATAGCTCTTTCCTAGCTCCTGCTGGAGTGGTGACAGCTTCCGCTTGGTTTTTGGAATGGTCTGCTTAGTTTGGAATGCAGGACAGTTAGATAAGCAAACACCTGATTTATTTAGCTATTCTCTTATTTAGCAACGTGATACAGGCAAGCTATTAAACAATAAGGAATTTTTCCTTATTCCATTCATATATGGACTTGAAGTAGCTATTTCTGCTAAATATAGAAAAAGACTTGCCCTAATCTAGATTCAACTAAATATAAATCTCCACAATACAAAAAAGGAATAGGTGGGTACTAGTGGCAATGAATAAAAAAGACAGGAAAATGGAGAAATTCAATGACAGTCAGCATCAACAGATGTGCCAAAAGCTCCCTTGTATGACAAAATGACTGTCTCATGAAATATTAGCAACTATCCAAAACTGGGAAAGTGTGAAAATCTTGTTGCTGTATAAATTATCTAAGACACTCCTGCCAATTATAGACTTGCTGTGAAGAAGAGAGACATTGGTAATCATGACAGTGACTGTGTTTGAGTGCCATGTGAATATTCTTGGGCAATTATTCAAATCAATCATTTCTTGTCTGTGTAGGAAAGATTACTCTTAGTACTTCATGTCATTCAGCGACTGAATTGATGGTGCTCTGCTATCTGTGGTGTTCTGTAGTCTGCTTGTTTAAGGTGACAGCACTGTCACGTATTTAACTGCTGAGGTGAAGAGTTGTCCAGCAGAAAGTAGGAAAGCATGGGCCCAGAATCCATGAGAAACATTACAGAGGTCGTAAGAGACCAACTCCCTTCTGCACTGAACAATGTCCCACCCAGAGGCATTTTTGGAAGTGGCAGGAGCAATGCTGGCTGATGCCACTGTGACAGGGCATGAGAGGGCTCTAGGTGCAGGAGGAATGCAGTCCTTTTAATCACTCTTCTTCCACGCGGGATGTTTATGAGACCTGCTAGCCATGTCTTGTCATTACAAATCCTCCAGCTTCAGTGCCTGGCATCCCTGTTCATTGAGAATGACTCCCATATTTGATGATGTTCTTGCCTCCTGCTTTCCCAGCCCTGTGTACTCTGACCTACCCTCTCACACCTGCTGTTCTGCATAAAGAGGGCCTCCTACCACCACAACTTCTTTCATCCTCCCACCCTTCCTGGCAGGAATTCATCTAACAGAGGGCCGTGTCCTGCTTCCTTAAGAATTACTGATGGTAAGAGACATGACTGAAAATGTGCAATGTCTCTGTGTGTTCACCAAACTGAGACAACATAAGTTTTGATTTTTGACTTGGCTTGATATATCTGGTCTTACCTTTCTTTTTTTATATCATGAGGTATAATATATCAATTTGCTTTTTTGTTTTTAATTAATATGCCCCATCTATTCCTTCTGCCTCTTCCTGTAGACTATATATGTATAAAAGCTGGTTCCAGCCTGTTGTCACAAGGGGATGCATTAAAGCTGCAGATCTGCCTTTGCAAAGCCTTAAGCACCTGATTTTGTAAATTAAATAAAATACCATCTACATGTTACTGCTAAAAGTGCTCAGTATCAGCTGGATTTCAGTACCACAGGGCTTTCCTGCTTCTGTTTGAGGAAAAAAACTAACACCATCAAATGGTAACTTGAAATGGAATTTGTTCTTCAATAAAATAACAAAACAAAGTCTTCACAGAGGAGTAGTTTCCTTTTTTTTTCTACATGTAAGTGTTTGTAACAAAATAAAGGAGTGTTTAACTCTTCAGGCTGGTGATAACAAATAAAGATGTGGTTCACCTCGACTTTCACATGCTCTGTCTCTCTTTTCAAAGAGCTTCTTTCCTTTATTCATGAGCTCTTTGGGGACAGGGTTTTTAACAGTTCTTTCTGCCAACTTGTGGTTAGCAGAATATTTGCTTTCTATTTTTTTTTTTTTAAAGTCTGTGTTGTGGCTCCCAAGTATCCATCTGTAACTCTCTGAAAAACATCCAGTAGCTTGCAGCTAGAATATATTTTGGGATGCCTAGTTTGTCACTGGTTAGCTTGGATGCTGAGGTTTAAACTGACACCTGAAATTCACCAAGATGAGCAGTCCTTTGGAGACCCTCTCCTCAGCCATCTCTTCCAGGTCACCCCGCTGAAATCCTGAGAGATTATTGACATTGGTACTGGGCCATCACACAGGAGAGAATTTTGATTTTTTTTTGCTTTAAGACTGCTTATGCCACAGATCATCCTCACTTCCTGGATCCCTTCTGCACCTCTAATGAGCTATGGTGCCCTTCATTCACATAAGGTTTTGGCAGCGCATATCCTTCCACTTTAGGAAGTGATTTTACAGGAAAAGAATCATTTTTATGTGTTACACCTCCATAGAAAAAGTGTGAGGTCTGGACATAGAAGATAACTATCCCTGCTTCACTTGATGGTGGAACAGTCCAGCCTCTTGCTCTTTGTATCTGCTTTTTGTAAGATGTGAGCTTTGCCCCAGTGTAGCATAGCCTAACTTTTGTCATGTTCATTTAATGACACATAGATATGAAGCAAGGAGGCACTATACCTCCTCTCAAGACTGCAGCCTGAGAGCTGTGTCCATCCTGCAAAACAATGGGAAACGTCAAGCCTAATGCTAAGAAATCCCAGCCTTCCTTCGGGACAATTACTTCCATTTTCAGCAGTTTGTTTGTTTTTGCACAACCATTGTGGTTCCAAATCCAAGTGGGGATGAGTTACAATGATTCCTCTGCTCCATAAACCCCAGTGCCCACTACCTGGGGACATGGTGGTCATTCCATCCTTCTCCCACCTGCAGAGGAGTCTGGACTAACTGGCTGCTGCCTGAAAGGGTTCAGATCTTTCTTCTTAGTGAGAGCAAATGCCCTCTTTATCTCTTCTTCCGATGGCCAGACTGTGACAGAGAATGGAAACTGGTTGTCCTGCTTTTCAGGATGATCCTGTTCCAGGCCAGCTAGAAGGCAATGCCAACTACCAGTCCTTGTGTGGCATTGTTTTCAAGGGGGAATGTTTGGTCCCAGTGAACTTTCCCACAACTTAACTAGAACCTTGCCCTCCTTGAGAGCAGCCCTAGGTACCACACAAGTGAATTGGGAGAGCCAGGCCAGATAATAAAGCTGGCTCCCTTGTATTCTGTCTGCCCCAGGAACTATGTTCCTATGAGCTCAGTTTTTAACTAGCACAGCAAAATAAATGAAAACAAGGCAAAGAATAATGCTTCACTTCTCTTGGAACACAGGGCCTCAAGGATGTAACATGAATCCAGCATGTCTGTTTGCTGGAGAATTCATACATAGGATGGAAAAGAACTCTCCAGGGCAACAGCAACACGGGTACTTTTGTTTTCCCTGCCCTGCCTCGCCTCTTTTTTCTTTGCTTTTCCTTTTCTTTTTCTCTTTTTCTTTTCTTGTAGTGGAAAACATATAACGCCTGCCTGCATATCTGAGCAGGGAATTTGGCTCCTTCCATTCTTGTCGCAGCAAGACAGAGCATCTCTCAGACAGGATCATTTTCCTACTCTTTCAAAGTACCACTGTCTTTGAGTGTGCCCCAGCTCTCCCCTCACGCACTTTATGCTGACAGAAAAATCATCTCCATGTGAAGCTGCTCCATCTCCCTGCAGCTACAGCCCCCTGTGAGCTGAGGCTGCCTTCCCCCCTGCTCCCTCACTTAGAGATGACACATCCCATCTCATTTATATTATTAAAATGATTTCCACGGGGTCACCTTCTGCTTCACGCCTGAAATGATATAGAAAATTAAGCTCTTCCTCTTGTGCCACTTGGATTTAAATTGTAGATTTTAAATCTGTCCTCACTTCTCGATCCTTTAATTTTCCACAGGCAGCGCCACTGCAGTGGCAACTCCTAGTGACTGCATTAGATGTTAAAAAAAAAAGAAATCACAGGCATTGACTCATATGATGTTATGATGAGTGAGGTGGATAATAACAAACATGCAGTGCTCCAGTCACCCACTGGGTCTCTTTCCATTTTCTTCACAGAAAACCTAAACAACCCACTGTGTGGAGTATGAAGAAGGTCATATCAAAAGAACATCTGCGCATTAGCGTAGTGATTAGCTTGTAGAGTAGCACCCAGTGGTGAAAGGGTTTTTATCTTCCTTTCCACACGCAAAAATGATGTGTCATGTGAAGAAATGCTTACACTGAAGTCAGACCTGATGTCTGTTGTGACTTCTCAAGCATTTCATCAAAAATATTTCCTTGCAGGTGAGTTTGGCAAAAGGCATTGGGCTGTTTAAGGTAAAGTGCTGGACTTTTTTAGGAAGTGTAATTGCAATTACTGTGTTTCACAGGCAAAAATGCTGCCAGGAATGAGTAATTCTTGGTATGGCATGCAGACAATACAGTAAATATGCAAACCAATACTTTGGAAATTGTGTCTTTCACTTAAGCTTGATTTAAATGTGTGAATTCTTTGCAGCTTTCTGGTGTTTCCTAGTCTTTACCATTGTCTTTCTTTATTACAGGTCTGAAAGAAGCTGCTGCCATATGGAGAGCTGGAGCAGCCAAGAGTTATATGCACCAGCAAGGCACTATTCAAAGCACTTAGAAGCTGCCAGTCCTCATGGTCCCAGACCAAAGCTAACCTTTGTAGCAGCACTATTAGGTTTTCTTGCTTCTTTTTCCAAGTCAGATGGTGTTGGCACTCTCTTGTGAAGAACAGTGGGTCAGATGGTCTGAGGAGTTACTCCTGATGGCAATTCCTGTGCTAAATCAAATGCAGTGGAATCCCCAGTTATATTCAGTTTAGGGAACAGAATAATCCTCTGCATTTTTTCACTGTGTGCAACACAGATCTGATAGGTCTCACCTGAGTACTGGAGCAGGATGGAAGAAAGGAGGAGCTTTTGCTCTTTCTTTTGGCAAATGACTGAGCTATTCCACAGAGAAGGCTACATAATAAAAATTAATCCAACTCTTTCATAGTGGCTAGTGACTAAATACACAACTGTTTAAAGAAGCATCCGGCTATCCATTCAGCCTTTCTTGCAGCATATCCTTCTACCCAGAGCATACTCCAGAATGTGGTTGGAGAATGAGATGGGTCAGAGATGCTGGAAAGATGAAAGCTATTGGATTAGCATTTTTGTCCTAGGGCTGTAGAAATCTTTAGTAAGCAAAGCCCAGGCGTGAAAATCACATTGTAGCTTGAAGACAAAGTCCAATTTTGAGCTGAAATTCACTCCCTTTAGTGGTCTCAAGGCCAAAGTATGCAGAGAGACTCTGTAAGTCTTATTTTCAGGGTATTAGCAGCACATAGATCCCTCTGCTGGTTCCTCTGTACATGAATGAATTGGATCCAGAGTACAAGCACAAGCTCATGTCAGAGCACTGCTATAGGTCATGTTTGAAGACAACTTTACCAGTTCCAAAATCAAAGATTAAAAGAAAATCTGACTGGAGGAGTGCTGACACATTCTGGAAATTTAGAGGTGAAAGGGATCTGGGGTCTTTTAATAAACTGTTACAAAAGTAAAATTGCAAAATACCACATTTCTGCATGGAAACCTCAAGGCATGTTCCCAACTTTGAATCTAACTTGTAGATTGCATTCCTCTTCTGTTCCATTTTACAAGACATAGTGATATTCTGCCTCATATAGAAAGTCCATGCAAACCCCTTCGAGCTTGTAAACATCTGATTCTTCTGATGGGACTCTTATGGACAAATTTATGCTACAGAACATTTCTTCAAATAGATAGCAGATGTAATGTGTGACTATGATAGTTACAGTCCAAGCCTTTCAACTGTGGCTTTGGTTCTAGGATCACTAACTTCTGTAGTTCTTATCCACCTGAGTGGTCTTAGTTTTCTAGTCACCACAAATCTGCTCAAGGACAGTCTTCATGCAGAATAAGGAATGGAATAAGGAACCACAGGCAGCACTCTGAGACCAGGCAGCCTCAGACAATAATGCCCCCTACTGATATTTGAACAATTCCAGGGGAAAGAGATGTTTCAAAGATCTGACAGTGGCAGCAGGATTGATAAAAGCAGCAAGAAGGCATGTGAGAAGCGCAGACAGGCACCTTTGAGGCTCCTGACAATTAAAAGCATAGCACAGAGGAAAGTAACTGCTAAGAAAAAATAATATTTTGAAAAAAGGCTGTTTTGAAGATTTTGTATTTTAGGGTGAAGGAGTCTCAGTAGCTAAAATTTGGCATTTCAGCTGCCACAGAAGCCCATGCACTGTCTCATCTGGGCCAAGGGAGCTGTGGGCATGGGCTGCTTGGGGGCACCATGAGCACAGCTCATACTGAGATGTTTGCAGACCCACATCATGGTTGGTATTATATACAGACCATGGTCACCTCACTTGGAGGGAAATTGAGACAAGATAGCAGTGACATGAGTAAAGGTGTAAGCATGTATGGGTAGGCAAATTACTTCCTTTCTAACTAAGGTTTCTGTAATGCCTGAGTCCTCTTACCAGCCCAGCAGTTATAATCCTTTACAGCCAAATGCTGACAGCAATTTCATTGCCTATGGACCACTACTTGTAACAGCTTTACTGAAATTTGGTGTTTGAAACTTGGTTTGCTCTGTGTTGTATGTTCCATTATTGTATATAGAGCAGGTGTTTCCAGTGCTTCCAAGGAAAAACATTTTATCCTTTATACTGAGTATCCGTAGCTTAGGAGTTACAAACATGTATTTTTAAAATTAAAATAAAGCTCAGACATCTGAGCAAAAAGACTGCTGCTTAGTTTCCTCATCTTGCCAGTAGCAAATACAGCCATTCTGCTGCATCCACTGAGAGCCGGCCCTGGCTGGGAAGAGCACTCCTGTAAAATTCCTGTGAGGTGCAATCAACTGTGGCTCAGTGGAAGTTGCTGTACTTCCATCCACACACCTTCAGCAAGCCTTAAATCATCCTAGGAGCCACATCTGTGCAAAAACCACAAGGATGAGTATGTAATTTTCTTGTCACACGTGTGTCTATGGTCTAGGAGGGAAGACCAGCCTCCTTAGCCGCAGAAAAGCTGTTTGTTCTCTGGTGATCAGGGCGAGGAATTTCAATTAATATAATCCTGTGGACTGGGAGCCTCAGGGCAAGAGACAGGATCTGGCTCTGATGCTACCCTCAGGTGAGTTACTGCCTACTGTACACACAGTCTGTGTTTCCAAGCAGCTTCTTCCTGCCTATAGACTTGCTTAGAGGATGAAGGTAACTTCCTGCTAAGTTTGCTGTGGCAGGCTGTCAGCATCAGACGAAGACAGCAGTTGCAAAAATAAAGACACCTTAAGAAATCTGAAAAGTCAGGTTGGATTTTACTACTACCACTACCCAAAAAACACTGTGTACCAGTGTGCCCTTGGGAATGCATTTGGACAGCGAAATCCAATTCCTTATCATGTGCAGTAAACACTGTGAAGTTAAAACCCTTGGTGGCTTCTTAAGCTTTTATCACTGGATTTATGCAAGCAAAATAGCATGGAAAGTGTATTCAAGTGGTTATTATGCACCACTCTGATCAGGCCACATGAAGTTGTATCTGGCACCTTGTATGCAACAGAAATCTGCTTTCGATGGAAACTAATGCATGGTTAATTTGCTACATTAGCATGTGACAATTAATACGCAGGGCTTATGATGTATTACAACTACATCTTAGTATGCATGCATGCAAATAGACACATAATATATCAGTGTGTTAAATGCAGGCATCTCTAGGACAGAAGGTGATATAAACAAATCTAAGCAGAAGTTTTGGACACAGAATGAGGGCTGCATAATAAGTGCCTCAATTTACAGTCCAATAACATATTATATATTCCTCCACACACCCTGAACAGTGTGCATATATTAAAATCTCTAATCTGTCTACCTTCATATTTGTGAATATATTAGGACTTCCAGTAGTTCTTTCTTTTTAAATTGCACAATCCAGGGTCACTTATATAGTTGCATTTTGAAGATGAACACTGTGGCTGTGTCAGAGCAGGAGATCTCATCACTCTCAGTTTTGTGTATCTGTAACCATGGTGACTTTGTGGCTGCAGCTTTCCCCAGACTTGGTGTAACCTGGGGTGGATAAAGGTATGCTTCTCCGTCTGGTGTGGATGTCACGTACAGGATCTCTTAGGATACATTTTTAATTACTATGTTCTCTTAATTACTCCTTCTGATTTCCCTGGTGAATTGCCTTTCTCGAGTTTCAGTGACTCATTGTGAAACCAAGTGGTATCTTTGCCGTCTTCAGTCAGGAAAATTCATCCCAGACCTCTGCACCTTCTCAAGGACAGCACTTGTCTGAAAAGCAATGCAACCTGGTGCTTTGTGCTTCTGGCTACTCACCAAACGCAGTGTTTTACAAGTGCAGATATCCTTCCTTCAGCTGCTGGCCTTGCCCAACCACACTGCAGAGTGTGGCCGTCCTGTCCAAAGTGGCCTCTGAGGACAGCCCTGCTTTGGCTGCAGGCTGGCTGAGCTCAAGGTGGGCTCCACCTCATCTCCTCTCAGAGAGGTGCAAGGACTGCATGGTGGTGACCCCAGCAGAAGTGCAAAGGTGACACATGATGGGGTGTAAGGACAATGGAGGCTTTCATCACCCGCTTGGCAATTTGGTCCCCACCACGGCTGTCAGGCACTCTGGAGATAGACTTATAGGCCTGTGGGACACTGTGCCATAGAAAAACTGTCTTGGTGTTCAGGTGGGGAAGCTGTGGGGTGCCCAGCACATATATCCCACTCACTGGGAGCTACAGGCAGCAGTCTGTAAGTCCGCAGTGTGTAAATCTCACCAGCTCCTGCTGAGAGGAGGCTTAGCCGGGCAGTGTCCGCTGTCACCACAATCTTTTTAGATTGCTCTGCTACAGCACAGTGTGCTGGGACCAAAGAGCTCTGGATTTAGCCTTTTATTTGACAAGGTACATAGCTAAGAGCTATGATTTATCCCTTTTGAGCAATCACTTCTCCTGGTGTGTTAAACCCACCCCTGGGCAGAGGTCCAGGCAGCACAAGCCCCGCGCCCCGGGCAGGCGACACAGACCATACACACATTTTACAGCCACACAGCACGGGGCTGAGCAGCTGGGGAGGGGCAGTGCCAGACTGTAGGGGTGTTTTTTTCCAAGTATACCTGGGGGGCTTGTCTTCAGCTTGGCCTTCATGAGCTAGGAAGTCACCTTACACCATAGATTAATCAGCATTTAACAGAGCACCCATGTATTCTCCCACTTAAACTGCACTAAATACAAGCAGTAACTGCACTATTTCTTTTTTTCTACCTGGGCAGTAATAGATCTTCTTTTCTTGAAGTCACCCTTTGCTGAGCCATCTCTGTAAATAGCTGAGCCGTTGAGGTGCATTATTTATCACCGTCAGATGTTTAGCACACGAAACCGAGCGGCGGGTGGCAATCGGATCACCTTCTCGCTCAGATGGGATGAGGGGGATTTATGGTCAAAAGCTGCGCCATGGAAAGAACACACAGTACTTGTTAATTAAGGACAGGCAGTTGAAGACCAGTACTGCTGCATTTCTGACAGAGGGCAGCATTGAGTTTTTTATCCTATAAAACAAAATCGCAACAAAACACTTGGCTCTCCCGTGATTGCGCAGTTCAGAAAGAAGAAAAGCTTGTCACTCACATTTTTCAAAAAACTGTGCTATCAACTGGCTTTTAACTAAAATTTGCTTTTAAAGCTGGCTGGTTTTTGAGACTGTTTCGGCAGAGGGAGAGCAGAGTCAGGGTTGTTTGCTCACAGCTTCATGGGAAATGCTGCTTTCTGGTCTGCCCTTGCCGGGCCTTTGCTGCTTCTCCTCTCCCCAAGGCCATGAAAGTCACCAGTGCTAGATACTACCTGGGCAGCCTTGTAAGAGAAACACGTCCTGTAACACCCAGCTGTTCCTCTGTTTTGGGGGCCTGTGGAAAGGAAGGATCTAGGGATGCTCAGAAATCATCTGGGGAGCCACCAGCTCCTGCTGCAGACAGCAGTTTTGTGAACCACCTTTGGGCTTGAATCCCTTTCTCACTAAAAGCCTCTGTTTCCTCCTGAGTTTTAGGAAGATCAGAGAGCTTTGAGGGCATCCCCACAGCTGCAGCAGGAGGGCATGCTGCTGAATGGCACCCTTGGCAAAGGTCTGGACTCAGGAAGTTTTGAAGAGAGGATTTAGCTGGTGCAGTGTTTACAGACACTGTCTCTAACTCTGTTTTCTGTTAGAAACACATTTTTTTTTTTTCCCTGCCAGCAAGGAATAAATTAATTTGATTCCTGAGCAATGTAATTTATGATTAGAAACAGTCCCTGATGTGGGAATTTATAGCAAAGCCTGTATCTAACTTTCTAGCCAGCCCGTTGCATTTCTGGGCTCTGGCTGCACCTCCATTTGTAACTGAAAGGAGGCAATTCCTATATGAAATTGCTAGAAGAGTGGGTGCTCCATGAACTTGAGCAGACAATTGGAAGCTTGCCCACTTAGGAGACATTTTCCAGTAAATGTGGATGTTTCCCAAGAACAGTGGGTGTGAGAGTGTGTGTGTTATCTGCTGCAATACCGCCTCCCTGTAGGCACCTTCATTATAAGTTTGGGAGAGAACTGCTGCATATTCCATCTTTGCCCTGTCTAATTGATATTCATTCATTCTCTAGTGGGCTTAATGTTGCTGTCTGCGCAGGGGAAAAAATTAGAATAACAAGACAAGGAAATAATAGAAGAAGGAGGTGATTCTTTTTTAAACCTTTCTTGTGAGTAGAAGACAAGGAATCATTCGTCCCGAGTCTTTGTTCTGGGGGCCCTCGGCACAGCAGTTGTCAGAGCAGGTTGCAGGAACAAGGTATTCAAATGCCTCAGAATACATCTATAAATCATGTCACCACTTTTCTCTGCAGGAGCCAAAGAGTAGGAGGGAAGAGAGATGAGAACAGCCAACAGATCAAACAAGCAACCTTCGGAGGAGACATCAGCCCCACCATGATCCTTGGCGTGATGTGAGCTTATTTGAGAGTTCCTGTAGGTAGTTTTATTTGTCTGAAATAAGATGAACCCTAACCAAATATTTATGTGCCTCACCAGTGGCTTTCAAAATATTTAAAGTTCTTTGCTCATGTGGACTGAAAGTCTTCAAAGGAGCACAAGTCCTCTTGGCTTGCAAGATGATATGAGCACCTATGTCACATGTCTGCTTTTAGAAATACTTCTTGCAAGGCAGGCTGATGGATATTGTCCAGCTGTCCTGGCAGGCAGAAATTGTGCAGCCACTCCAGGGCAAAGGATATTTGGACAATGAAAGGGAAATGAGGATATTCCTGCTTCGCCCAGCCCTGATTACTTTAGGAAGGATGCAAATGTCTCTACAGCTTTACCTGGAGGTCAAACAGGACCTGCTCATGCCAGGGTCTGTGAAGGGAAGATCAGCTAAGTTGTCAGGTCTCACAAGCTGCGTATGAGGGTCCTGGGACCACTCGGTGCTCCTCTGCCATAGGCTGGGGCCAGGCAGTGGGGTTGCTCCCCAGCCCTGGGACCCCTCATGCCACAAAGCCAGACAGCCTGGGCACTGCTGACTGTCTGTGGAGCTGGTGGCCAGTCACCACGGGGGGAGAGGCTGCTGTGCCCCCCTTCTGATGCCTTGGACCCATTGTCCCCTTCTACCCCCTGCACTTTGCCAGTTACTGTCTTTCTGCTGTAATCTCTGCCAGATCTCATTCCATGTCTGGTCACTGCTTGTGGCCTGAGGTGTGTCACTGGCTACCATTGCTGTCCCTTTGATCACTGCCCACCCCAGGAGGACCTTGAGCAATTGTGTGCTCAGAGCAGCATAGAATTTTGGCTGTAGCTGCCAATAGTTTGCCTACTTTGTAAGGGATCTTTATCTGGGTGAAATCCTTGCAGGTCTGCTGCTTTCACCTATGGACAGCAGTATTTGTACAGAGAGGTTCACGAAAGGCTTTTTAAGTCTGGTTTTATGGGCTTTTAGGTGCTGTGCTTCATTTGTGCCTTCATCTCCCCTGTCTGCCTTTCTATAAATGTATGTCTGGGTTGTGGAGTGAAAAGCTGTTGAAGCTCACGTTAGCCACACCATCTCCTTATGTGCCTTAATTAATACACCTCAAGACTAACTTAGGAATGCTTAAATTTGAACCTGCTTATATTTGTGCCCAGAAGGAGAGCAGATAACCCACTTTTATCCCATAAGCTGTGCAGGAATGGAGAGATCAGAGGCACGAGGTGTTCAACCAAGTATAAAACTGTCCACTGCACTACCATGCTGCTGTCTGTCAGACTGAGCTTTGCAGAGACCAAACCCAGGAACTCTGTTTATCTTCTGTGCAAATCCAAAACACTACTGGTTATCTTAACCTTAACCTACCAAATTTTAAACTTTGGATGGAAAGAAACCTTCTCAAGCTGGCAAATGCTTGCAATTTTGTCACCAGAACCCTTTAATGACCTACAGATGTAGGTCATGTTTACTACATCAAATGCTAGCAAACAGCAACAATACAATTTCACAGAATAAAATGCAAATTTTAAGCAGCAAAGATGCTGCCTTTTGAGCTTCTGTTCTAGATTAAGCATCTTTTAAGCCCCAAACAAACAAAAAATTATGCTTTCCTATTTCATACCTCACCTCAGGATGAATGAAGCATTTGTTGAGTGCTCATAACATACTGTGTGCTTGTAGTAGCAAGGGAAGCAGACTGGGCCACAGAAGAGCTGTAATGTCAGAGGAAGGCAAAACAGCACCATTGAGCAGATGATTTCATGCCTGGAAGAACAACCTTCAAAATTCACACTTGGAGAACATGGAGGTTGTGCACAGTCCAGTCCAGGGCCAAAGGCAGGGTACAAACCTTTAGCAGACAGCAAATCCCCATTTTGTATATGACCTGACTCCACACTGAGATGGGGAAAGCCTTGAATCTTCCTCCCCTGGCCAGCCCAGGCATGTGGCTGTGTGTTTCATCCTGCCTGGCATTCAAGTGGTGGGTGCCAGCAGGAAAATGCATAAGGGCATTAAGCCAACTTCCTGAGAACATGCCACTGCTTCTTCACCCTGCAGCCAACAACAGCAATCACCTGCAGTGCAACAAACCCAGCTTTGCTTCTGCAGGTACATCCCTCACCTCCTCCAGAGTGCAGAGCTTTGCCTCTCCAACCTGCTGGAAAGGGTGTGCCAGCATAACTGGGAGATACTCAGACACATGATGGCTTAAGGCAGTGGAAACAATGGGAAAGAAGGAGAAAAAAATCTTCTGAGGGAAACATCTGTTCTCTTTACCATTAGATACAAGTGAGTGGTACCTTTTTAATTATTGAGATGCTGGAGCTGGCAGAGGTTGTGAATTGACTTGGTAATTATTTAGAAGAGCCCCAATTGCTGGCAAGGATTCCCATGTAGTCATTTTCCAACTGGATAGAGGGAAAAATAAACTCTTCAAGTATTTATTATTATTACAGCCTGTCAATTATGAAGATTTATTCATTCCTGGTAAGCTACCTCGAGACTTGGCTTTATCACTTCACTGCTGCTGCTGCCACAACACTATTATATATGTGAAAATGTGAAGGTGAGGCATGCTTTTTGAAGTTAGACACAATTCATCTTCCTGAGTTTTGACAGCTCCCCACCATGTACAAGAAAACACTGTCTAACACACCGACCATGGCATTACAGCCTGCTTTTCTCAGGTTTGATTCAGCACAGCTTCTTAGCTCACACACTGTAACATCTTTAAGTGAGTTGAAAGTGCAATGAGACCCAGTTTTAGTGTTTTCCACAGCTATCCAGCGTGCTGTATAAAACACCCCGGTCCATTGGGCTCATGTGCTGTTGAGGTCATATTTAAGCCCATTGAAATTGGGATTTCAGTTGGTAAATTCCCCATCTTTCAGGTCAGTCAGGTCCCGAATTTATGGCAGGTTGACCAATATCTTTAGGAAATGTGGGGATGTTGGTAATTTGTTCTGTGTAGCTCATTTAAGCCTGTTAATGGATGCAGTAGAGGCTCAGCACAAAGCTATTGTTTTCTGGTCCAAGAGGGAAGTGGCTTATGATGCCATTTCTCTTGGGATTTGTGTCCTTTCCCATCCCATCCCATCCCATCCCNTGAGGGGCAGATTTACTGGAGCAGAATTAAGGAGATAAGAGCATGGGAGGCCCCCCTCATTCAGACCTCAGTTGGAGAGGCTATGCCTTGGGAAAACCTTCCCCATCTCTTCCTTCCCATTTCCATGTCTGCCTGCACAGCAGCCTGTCACACTTCTTGCACTGCCCTCCAGGGTGCATGCCCTCTGGCTGGTAGGTGACTCCAAAATTTGCTTTCACAGCCTTTATTTTGGGAGCCATCTGAAAGACATGAACTGTCTGTGAGGATTTGAAGCCCTGTTGCCTTGTGTGCTGTAGCCAGGATACAGAGGGTGCCCAGCAGTGAGCCTCAAATGGGTGAGACCCCTCCAGTCCCATCCCAATTCGGGGGTCAAGGTCCTGGACAGGGGACTTGCCATAAAAATGCTCTTTGCAGTCTCATCCCAAGCAACTGTGACAATTTGGGGCCATCTGCAGATTTGCCACCTCACTGCTCACCTCTTTTCCAGATCATTAAGGCATGCATTAAACACCACGGCCTTCAGAATGGATTTGCGAGTCACTCCTACAGCTAGCTGGAAAAACAATCCCAGCTCCTTATTTTCAGCCTCCATCTCTGTGCTGTGCTTTCCCTTGCATGATGGGGCGATTTCCCAGTCATGGTTATGCAAGGTGTGTTAGCCAGGATACCTCACATCCTGTGCAGAATCAGGGCTGGAATTTCTACATGAGCCTTTGGGGAGGAGCAGGTGCTGCTGCTGTGCTTGCCAGCTTCCCAGCTGTGCTGCAAGGTCTTTGCTGCCTGTGTCAAGGTTGTGCCATGCAACTCTTCCAGAGGCATGGGAGAGGCATTTGGTGAAGTTTCTTCTATTGCTGCTGGTCTGCTCTGCGGCTTTTTGCAGGAAGCTGTGCTGCACCTGCAATCTGGGATAGGCAGAACCTGGAAAGAAAAAATATAAACAGCAAAACCAGAGTTACTGCCAGGCCAGGCAATTAGTTTTATTTATATAAACATGCCTACCCAGTGTAGTTTTTGCTTCCCTGGCACATGTTCATTTTTTTCCCTCCTCTCTTCTTCTCAGAACACTGTGGGGCCATGAGTTTCCCAGCCTTTTCCTCTGGCTGGTCACCAGCCCTGCTGCTGGGTCAGCACAAGCTCAGTGCCCTCATGCAGCAGCCCCAGCACTGCCATGTGACAGCCAAGGCAGGTGTGCCGTGGGGGTCTGCACTCTGCACCCCACGCTTCCCCCTGCCTGCCTGTTTTGGGGAGCTGCTCCTGAGCTCACTGAGGGACAGGTACCTCGTTGAACTGCTGGCTGTGCTCTGCAGCATTCCCACTCAGCAGGGCCATCACTGCCACCTCGAGCCATTCCTCCCACCTAAGGGACATGTTGGGGGGAGCCTGTTGGGAAACTTTCCTGTGTGCTAAACCATGCTTGCTGAAAATACAACATAGGATAGAGCCCTGAGGAGGCAAAACAGCCTGAAGCCAGCGTCAGATTACATCATTCCTGTCCACCAACCATTTCAAAGAGAGGCACACAAACCCAGCCAGATGATTTGTACCTTAACACATGGGATGGATGGCAACCGCATCCTTTGCTGCCTTCCCTAGTTGGCTGGGGCTTCATCCTAGATCTCAGCCATGAGCCTGGACATGGGCAAAGCACAGTCCTTTCTTCCCAGCATCCAGCCACTCAGAGGAGCCAGCATTAGGGGGGACAAGTGGCAAAAAACCCCTTCATCAGCTGTGGCATCTCTTGGGGTGGTGGGGAGTGCAGAGCCCTGGCTGCAGATCTCTGCCAGAGGGGGGAATGTTTGTAGCCCAGGGGTGTCAAGGTTCAGAGGACTCTCCAGCCCAGCTGGGCTGTATTTTTTTTGGATGCACTGAATGGAAAATGTTAGCCTGTAGACAAAACAGACGCTGTGAGGAGGAGCTCAGGGCGGGATGCCCGCTGCAGGAGCCGGGGCTGGAGCAGCAAGCTCCTCACATGGCCAAGCTATGCCAGCTATGGGCTGCTAGGGAGCGATGCTGGCACCATGCTGGGAATAGCTTTTTCTGCTGCAAGTCACCTGGGCACACTCCATGGAAAAGTTTAAAGGTGAAAAGTCCTCTTTGCCTTCCCACCGTGGCTGAGGATGTCAGGGAAGGGTTCAGTGTTCATCTGCCTGTGTCTCCAGAGATAATGGGGAGGTGGCCAGCAGTTGGCCCCCTGGTCTAAAAATGGTTCTCTTTTATATCAAACATCCCACTTGTCTTTGGCAGGTAGTAACCACAAAGCAGAAGGTCTAACACACAAGCAGGACAGGGCTCATGTCCCCATGTGATAAATATAGAGCTGGAACTTGCATCACACTGGACGTGACAACACAGAGCAACCCCACAGACATACATAGGGGAAAATCCCAATTCTGGGCAGGCACCTCAGTCAATTTCCCATAGTGCTTTTTGTCTCCTACTTTAAATAAACCCAGAATTCATGAATTCAGAGCCTGTTTTTCGGTACCATCTGCTTGTGGGTCAGCATAACTGAGAGTACCTGGAGTCAGGTCTCCTGCCACCTGCTCCTGCTGGGTTTTCCTCCTCTAGCAAAGCTTTAACCTTTGGTTTGCAGCCTGCTTAAATGTGGTTCATTATTAACTGGCTGGAAAAGCGGGGCCACAGCAATGGACTTCTGGAGCTCCTCCCTCCTGCCCGTCTCCTTGCATGACCCAGCAAGGCCAAGCAGGACAGGCAAAGCAAGGAGCTCAGCCAAGGAGGATTGCAAAGGAGGGCCACACTGCATGGCATCCTGCAGCCCCCGTGTCCAGTGTCCTCTGCAAATCCCCATCTGGATGTCAGAACTGATGGAGGGTACTCTGGAGGAGGTACTGATTTAGGGACAGCCTTGTTTCTACCTTGCAGAGTGGCACAGCCTTCCCAGTGCTCTGGTTTTACCAAGCTAGGCTCCATCTTGCTCCCTTGCTGACCTGTCCATGTTCAGGCCAGAAAAGACCATCACCATAATCTGGTTTTATCTTCTCACAACTCAGCTGTAAATCTTCACCCAGTGATTTCTGCACTGAGATCACAAGCACTGCCAGGGGTAGCACCTGGCTTTTCAGAGGTCCAGACCTGATTCAAAGACTTTGAACATCATTACAAAATTCTTTGAAATCTCTTCAAAAGGCTGTAAACACTCTCTGTGTCTTGCTCAGAAGGGAAACACAGCTTTTTGTGCACCCATCCTGACACAGGGCATGGCACACACCAGCCCCCATGAGAGGCTCCACACCTCCAACACAGCACTAGTGTGGAGTATAAAAAAAACAGCAACCCCCCCGTACCCCCCACAGAAGATGAGACCCAGATGTTTCCATCCTGGTACTTTTGGGAAGGGGAAAAGCAGCAGCTCACCATGGGAAATCATAACCCAGCAGGTGGGACTTGCAGCCCAGCCAGGCAGATACTTGCAATCCAGTACTCCAAGGCTCCTTCTCCAAACCTGGGGCCAAGTCCTCACAACATGGGGTGCCTGCACAGCCAACAGCCCTGCTGCTGGTGCCACAGCCCTGCTGGGGCAAACCCTCCACAGCTCTCCAGGAAGCGCTGGCCATCCAAAACAAAATTAAAACCCAAGCTTTCTAGCTGACCTTCTTTTTGTAGTCTTGGAGAGAACCTTTGGGTACAAAAAAACAATCCCAAAGACCTAAAAATAGCCCTGGCCTTCTTCAACAGGGCAGTTGTATTTTGAGATATGTAGAATATTATCGAACACTGAGACCTCCTGCTAAAACTGTGGAGGAGATGAAAGCCCCTTAACTCCTTTTCTCTTGTCACCTGAGCTGACCTTCGGGCCCGGGAGTGCTTTTATTCCAGCACATTCCAGGACTCAGGCGGTGGCCTCGTGCTTCACGTCCTGCTTGATTGGGACAAGGACATGCATTTGTCATTGACGTTCTCTGCTCCTTCTGCGTCAGAGAGCTCTGCTTTGTTTCTCTTCCCAAGACTAGCCAGGGAATATAAAAGCAATGTTTAAACAAGCAATGGACATATGATTTTATTGAAATGATAAAAAAATAAATTAAAGGACCCTTTTGTTTTATAAACCTGAAGGTTCTGGCTTAGGCCCTCTGACAGCATCCCTTCAGCACAAAGCAAACCTAGAAGAAACATGACAATGAGATATATTAGCAGCTTGAACACTCTGCTCAGTTTAAAGCTATCTGTTATTGCAGGTCTGAAATGTTATTTCTGTTGAATATACAAAACCTTGCTCTTCTTACAGATTTACTCCTTCACTCCTCTCAGGCTTGTCTCCAACATTAGGTTTTTATGCTTTGTCTCCAGACTCCAGAGCTCACTCATCTCACCAGGGCTGCTATTGCCATCCTTTGCTCAGCTGAGTGCATCCAATGTTTTTGCCAGTTGCCTGCTGCTGCTCCAACCTTGTTTCAAATGCCCATTTCAGGAAGAGAAGCCTGCTTGCCTGGGCTGCAGCAAAAAGAAAAGGCTGTTCTGAACTGGGGGAATGAACAACCATCCCTTCTTTTATGCTAGTAACTTTAAAAGGCATTAAAATAGAAGGTTTTAAGGGCAGAAAAATCCCCATCAGCAGGCTACAGATGCTGCAGAAAGTGGTTTCATTATGAGCAAAGGATGTCTGGAAACAGATATTCCTTTTAACAAATACTCCAGTCACTGTCTTGAAAAAATCAGGTCTGTCACCTGCTCTTCTCACCTGTGAATGTGGATTGCCTCCAAATTCAGAGTTTCTTAGATCATTATATTGTCTACAATGGGGTTGCTGCCTGCAGAGAGCTGTGGATCCCTGACCCCTGTGCACACAGACACACACACACACACACAGACACACACTCATGTCAACCACTATCTTTATGGCCACAAAATCCCATGAAAACAGATGGTGCTGTAGTAAAATTATGATAAACAGAGTGATTTACATACACAGGCAACTCCAGCTCTCATTAAGAATAAATTAAGTAAAGAGACCCAAGATGCAAGCAGCTCACCAGCTCCAGCTCCAGGCACTCCCAGCATTGTTGATGCCTGAGTCTGGGATGCTGCTGCAGGCCCAGGTAATGCTGAAGCCTGGGAACTCCAGATTTGCATTTCGTATCTAATTTGAGATGGAGTATGCACCCAGAGCTTCAGTGTGAGCCCATGTCCAACAGAAACCAAAGGAAAAGATGCTTCACTTAGATTTTAAGATTTTAAACTTGAAGGTGAGCCCCGTGGTGCAGGTGTTCCTCCCTTCAAAGCTGGAGCCCAGCACCTCTTGCATGCTTCAAGCACAGCTGCCTTGCCAGCAGCCCCCAAGCCTCCCATGTGCTCAGTGAAGTTGGTAAGGACAAATCTGTCCCCTTTCACCTCCCCTTTGGCCATGGCCTCCAGGCAGGACTAGACCAATTATCCAGAATGGGTTGGCCAATGATGAGCCCAGCATTCCCAGCCCCCTTCCAGGGGAGGTTCCAAGGGGTCCGAGCCAAGGACAAGCGTGACAGCAGGGATGGGGTGACCATACAGGAGCACACCTCAGCCCACCTGCCCTACAGACTGGGGAGGGAGGAATAAGCATCCTTTGGGCCTCCTCTGCTTGCTGGGTGTGTGCATGGCCCCTCCAGCAGCTCCCACTGCCAGCCTGGACATGGAGCCAACAGCCGGAGCAGACAGCCGAGCCCTGGGCAAGAGCTATGCAGTGCAGCACCTTTACCTTTCCAGAGGGATTTTGAAAAGGTGGGCTCAGCCAGCCCTTGGCCAGACACAGCTGCTGTACCTGGAAAGACAAAGGGTAAAGCCCAGAGATTCACTGGTCTGTCTCTGCTCCACTGGGCTCCCCAAGGGCTTGCCAAGGCAGCGTGCCTCTCCTTGTGAACCCTTATGTGTCCTGCGGGACTTACTTTGGGAGAAGGAGGGGGAAGAAGGATGAAAATCCAAGATGAAGCACAATTAAAGCCACTGGGAACCTGATGAGCCAGTTGGTCCCCAGGCAAGCACCCTCAGGGACCTCCCCAAGGGAGCAGGCTCCAGGGTTTGCTCTTGCAGCAAACTCTCTGAGTAGCCTCTTCCCAGGCAGTACAGCCTGTCTTGCCTTGCCTTTCCCAATGCTTTAATTTTCAGGATTTTCACCTGTGTGGCTTAGTTTTTGTTCACAGTGTGTTCCCATATGGTTTAATTTGCACCTCTAAAATTAAAACAAGATTCCTTGCTGTTAGGGGGCAGCAGGTCTGAACACCAAGCCACAAATTTTTCTATTTTCTGTCCCAATGAGCTTAGTCAAGCTCAGGGTTCCTTTTAGCCCTGGTGCTCCTTAGCCCAGAGCTACAGGAATGGGGAGTTGTGGCAATGCCAGAAAATTTTCGTGGAAGATTTTTTATGTGTCATCAAGCTGCACAATTAAATGGCATTGAAAGATGCCAGATGAGGAACTCGGAAATTTGCATTTAATTTGGTGTGTGGTTGGGTTTTTTTAAAATCCACCATTAATCACTGCTTATGATATTCAGAAGAAGCAAAATATTTCTTTGCAAAACTGAGGCTACCATACTCCTGAAGTGGGAAAAAGGGGTGAGAGCAAGTCAGGAGCCCTGTGACAAATGTGTGCAGCACATTGTGGAATATCATTAGAAGGCTGCAGCCTCCATGTGCAGCATGGATGGAGATACACTCAGAGCTCCCTGAAATGTAGGACTTGTGTAGCTCAGGGGAGACCTTTCCCCACTGGGCTTGGTGCTCTGGGTCCCTTCAGCTCCTGCCCTTTCGATGTCTAATTCCAAGAGGGAAAGTTGGCCAAGGTGATTCACTCGGCAGAAATGTCAACACAGCACATCAGGCTGCAAGGAGAGAAAGCAGCCATCCTGGGCAGCCAGCCACTGCCAGCCCCTGCCCAGGAGCTGGAGGAGATGTCTAGGGAGGGCATGAGGAAAGCACAAGCATACAATGAATCTATCCCACAGAAATTCCATCCAGTGGCTCATGGACATCACCTGCTTGAGATGACAACCTTGAGTTTAGCAGCCCTTGAAGGATTTTAGTTACCTAAATTTGTATAGCTGCTTTCTGACCCTTGACAAAGCTCCCAGCACCTACACCATCCTGTGGCAACAACCTCAAATGGCAGCGAAGTGCTGAACCACTGTTTCCTCACACTTCTTTTAAACATACTACCTAATAAATTTAAATTATGATTTCAAGCCTGGTGAGAAGGAATAAAAGTTTCTTTCTGTTTTCCTTTCTTTCATGGACCTCCCACATGCTCACCCTTGCCCTGCAGCCATCTCACTTCCAGTCTGTCCAGCCCATCCTCCCACAGAAGCTGTTCCCTATTTCTGTCTGCCTTTTATCCCCCCAGCAGTGCAGCATTAGCCATGTTGGCCTACCTGAGGCATCTCACAACAAATCAGTGGAGGCACAGGTAGAAGAGCCCCATCATTGGGATGATCTGTCTGAGGTCATCATGTCATGCACAGCATTGTCTTTCACATGGAAAATTTCACCAACGTTCCCTGGATACATGCTCAGCCATGGGGATGGTGCCGCTGGACATGACTGTGAGCACACTGGCAGCTCCAGACTGTTCTGGTTCAGCTCCTGGCATGACTGAATGATGGCAGGGATCACTTGGTCCATCTTGGAAAGTAGCACAAGTGAAGAATAGGCAGCATGACTGCCTCAATTTCTCAGTCTTTGCTCCAAGTACCCAGAAAGCAAACATAGAGCCCACACTAGAGGGAAACTCAGAAACAGCCACTGAGGAAATATCTTGCTGCACATCCTGAGCAAAGAATGCCTCTCTCTGGCAGATAAAACAGGCTGAAGGGGGTGGATGCATCTCTTCCGTCTCAGGAGGAGCAGAGGGAGAACTCTCCTGCTGGGCAATGACTTCCCCCTTTGCCTTGCTGTTCTTGAGCTCATGAGCATCTTACAATTTTCTTTAATTACTGCCTTTACCTCCTGCCTTTCAGAAGCTGCCCACCCTGCCCTCTGCTTGAGTGAGAAATGATATTTTACCATCATTAAACCAGGCAGGCTGGCAATATCCCATATGTTTTCATATCTGCCTGGCTTTAAATGTGGACCAGCTGTGAGGTGCTCGAGGACCAAACCCATTCACAATCTATCCAATATCCCTCTGTGCCTGCCAATGTTAGGGATCAACTTTGTTCAGTTTTCTCTGCTGCAGTGTCCCAGTCCTGACAACATCCTGCCTCTCGTGATTTCATGCCCTTTCTGGCTGTTCACTTGATGGGGAGCTGAACAAACCAGTACAAAAGAAGGCTATGGCAAAATTTGCACTGACATTTGTTGGCATTATTCTTGTTTTCTGGCAATTTGACTGTGGAATGTGTCTGATATTTATCAGAGAAAAAAAATGTCACGTCCTTTCTCTTCCTCCTGATATATATTAAAAAAAAAATAAAAAGACAGTCTGGAAGCTTTTAAAGGCCTATGTTCTTCCACCAAAGACAGTCACAGATGCCTAAATGCTTAAGCACAGATGCACAGCATGCACCCCAAGGAGATTATCCTTTAGGAGATCCTTCCTCATGCTGGATTACTTCTAAACTATGCAATGTGATTCTAGTCTTTGCAGCCTCACACTTGGTGTTCTGGGAATTGCCTGGCCATTTGTACCACCACGGGCTTCTTACACCCCCAAAGTCTCCATTGGGAAAATGACAGGAAGGAAGGGCTGCATGTTCCCCTGTCCTTGGTCAGTCCTGCCTGCTGGTGTTCTCCTGTAAAGAAAAATATCACATCAGCAACACCTTATTGGGTGGAAAAACCCAGCCTGAACACTTGCCCCTCTTTGTCTGTTAGGTGTCTTTTCCCCTTTTTAGTTCAATTTGTGTCCTGTTGCATGGCACTTCAGTGGAAAAGCCTATTTACAGGACCAGTGTGAACCACAGCCATGGTTTCTGTGCTTGCAGATGTGTGAATGTACAGCTGGGAGCCTGCTTGCTTTCATGTGTAAATATGCATATATGCCAATATGGAGCTGATCAGAGTATTGCCCCGGTGTATTTATCATTTATTATAATGCATGGCATTAAAAAAGATAGCACAGTAGATGTAATATGTAATGCAAATGTCATATGCAAATAATTTACTTAGTGTCACAGCAAGAGCAACAGAAGACAGGGAATCCGGCTCCCACCAGGTCTGTGGGGTTTACATTTTACATTACATCCTCACTCCATTTGCTGGGATGGCACGAGGAAAATAGCTGCCAGTAATACTTTGTGTGGCAGCGGATGCAACGTGCAGAACTGTGAGCAGGCAGATGCAGTACCTTTTATTACCCAGATTAAGGATGGCAGGCAATTTACTTGCTAAAGGCCAACAGCAAATAATCATTTCCCTGTGAAATGAATTTAGGCAGCTTGAGGTGGGGCCAGAAAGCAATTAAGTATATTATTAAAGCAAGGCAGGAGATTGTAATCATACATATGTATATTATGTACTTACATATAGAGAAAGGCAAATAAGTCTGCAGCCACCTTTGGAACCAATATATTCATGTATGAAATGCTATAAGGCTGGAAATTAAGTGCTTATCTTCCTCTGTTAATGTGTAATCTTCCCCTTTAATCAGCTGCATTAATTATTCCATCACACTGAGTTTTTACATTTCTGAAAAGCAGAAAAGTTAATTCTGTTGTGGTTCATGGCTTTTGAGAATTACCTGGGGCAGAGCACAGCAGGGATGAAGACAGGCTGGCTGCTGCCTGCCTCCCTCCCCTTGCAGGCACCCTGCGAACAGGGTCCTCACCTCCCGCTGCAGGCTGAGCCCTCCTGCCCGCCGGGGCAGCGAGATTCCCGCAGCATCTGGTGACAGAGGGATACTCTGCTCTGGATGTTGTCTGTCGCCAAGGAGACAAAGTATCCAGATTATCGGGCCGAGCGATAATATGATCGACATTCAGTGAAATACATGCAGCTTTCAAGAAAAAGTAATCAGAAATCTTCCACGGTAAGACAGGGATTTTGCCTCCCTTACCTGAGGTCTCATTTATCCAGTACAAACAGAAAACAGGGATTGCTTCTGGCTGAAACGAAAGATGCAGACTGAGACGTGCTACTTACATACGGAATGTTAATAAATACAGGACGGGAGGATTTCTTTCCTCTATCATAAGGGCAACAGCCACAAAAAAGCCTGGTTAAGTATGCTCCATTTATAACATCTGATTGCAAAAGGTAATCCCTGCTCCCTGAGGATGTGGCAGTCACGGGCACAAACCACAAGCTGAGCGAAAGGTCATCAGGACTTGGGGCAAGGGGTACCACATCTGGTCCAGGGGTGCAACTCAAAAATCTTCCAACTCCACTTCCACAGGGGCAGAATGAGCATGTTACCCTTTGGCTAAGGAGGGTAAAACAGGGATCCCCAAAGCATTATTTTTTCCTCGTGGAATAGCTGGTATCTGAAGGCAGATGTTGTTCTGTTGAGATCTCCTTGCTGCTCTGAGGTGTCAGCACCGCCACAGAGCCCATATTGCTGCTGCTGTCACAGGCAGTGCAGTGGGGCTCAGCCTCCACTGCCAGACTTGGATGTATAAACTGCTGCAGCTCCAATTAAAATGTGGATTTCTTTCTTCTGGGGCTGTAAAAAATGGTGTTATGAAGTGAGGTCAACACAGGAAAACCAAGTCACTCTCTTTACCCACTTCCCCTTTAGACAGATTGATGTTTCCCTACGCTGAGCACACACTCCATGTACTGATTTTGATAAAATTACAATTTTCTTTGTTTAAGCAAAGCGTGCTAATATTATTAAAACATCCCAGATCCACTGTGTTACGGAAAACCTTTCAGTTAACCCAAAAGTCAGTTGAAAGTGAATTTTAATTTCAGGCATTTTGATATTTTAAAATTTGTCATTTACTTTGGGATTAGGGGTGGAATAAAATAAGGAAACTGCAGGAACAGAAATTATCCCAGTAATTTTTATATTGACTGACACGACTCTCACATTAACTGCTTCAGAGTTTTATTGCAGGACAGGGTTAAACTCAAACTAATGAAGTGAGGCCAATATACAGTCCAAATAAAGCAACAGCTGGCAAAGTGCTCTAAGAACTAAAGGAGGTCACTAAAAACGATGCCAGCTCACAGTGGTTTATATAAAATGTACTTTGTCAAACTAACCAGCCACTTTTGATGAGATGATAAATTTTGCTGAAAGCGATAAAACGCCTTGGACTTGGTACTGCGTGACATTGGCTTAGAAACTAGGATGGCATGAAATCAATGTGTCAATATTAAAAGAAATTAAGCAACTACAAGCTGCTTAATGTCCACATCATGAAGTAAATTGTAAATGAGAATTACCTTGTGTGCAGGCCACTTTGGGGATCATCTATTTTGTGTCCACTACAGGTCTTATTTTTGATAACGACTTAGAAGAAAACTCAACCACCGCTGATGATGCTTGTGACCTTGGGGGATAACAGCAATACCGAAGAAAGGATAGCACAGATCAGCTTGTGACCTTGGGGGATAACAGCAATGCCAAAGAAAGGATAGCACAGATCAGCATCACCTGCACCTGAGCAAAAAGCACTCAGCTGAGCAGAGCCAGACATAAACCCATAAATCTGAGGGCCGGAAGATGTTGATGAGGCAGGTGGCCCATGCCCACATCTAGCTTGTGAAGTGAGCTAGTCCAGTAAGAGCCTTATTGCAATTTAATATCCTAGAAGATCCTGGCAGAGCCCCACAGGCATATGCATCAACTAGCCTTGACCACCCCAATGTCTGAATGCCTCTTGAGTTCTTCCTCCTGTTTGTTGACTTGCCTGTTACTCTGTTAAAGGTTCCTCATAGTTGCTGTGCTCTCTTTAATCCCGTTTTTTTAAGGCACTGTACTTCCTACACAGGTAGGACTGCAATTATATTCCACCTCGACTCGTGGCCTCCTAGCAGGCTGCCTGCATTCAGTCTGCCCCTCAGGGACCAGGGACACTGTCCCTTGGCTCATCCCTGAGGGCCTCTGGCCTGCTGCTGACCTGGGATCTCTGAGGACTTGCTTACAGCCTCAAAACATCCTTCTTTCAAACATGACAAATAAATCTTTGCCTTAATAGCCTTACATTTTGTGCCATCTTTTATGTCCTCTCAGGATGTTATATGCCACATAAAACACGAGAGGTCATTAAAGTGAGAAACTAATTAGCCCATATTTACACTGAGGGATGCAAATAAATTATGTTATTCAGGCATGCCTTTTTAAATATTGGCTAATATTCTAGCAGAATCCTCAGGTTATAGAGATCACAGAAGATGCTTAATTTACAACAAGCACCCAAATATATGACTACACTGGGGTAACACCGACACCAGATGAGAGATGGCCCTAATACCACCTGCAGATCTGCACTCAAGGCATTGCTACAGGGACTCTTACAGCTGCTGCTTCTCACAGGGGAAACAAAAAGCTGGGGACCCTTCCCCATGAGCCCATCAGCTCTGGCCCCAGAGGCTACAAGGTGCTAACATATGCTGCAAAATATACCCTCTATATCCTCAACAGAACCAATTGCCAGTGCAGAGGAAGGATATTTAATCTGTTGTCCAGTAAAGGCTGAGCGCCTGCTGCTTCCCTCTGTTTGCTGCTTTTATTGGGATCTCTGCTATGCTCAGCTCCTATTTTCATGAAACTTGTAGGAATTCAATATCTTCGCGCCTTTTTTTCCTCTGTCAAAATTGTCTGAGGGCAGCCAATTCCAGTGTAATAGCAGGGAATGCAAAGGGAGCAAGCAAGTGATTGCATAGCTGTATTTCCTTACGAAGTAGGCTAAAAATAACAGTGACCTTTATGAGCTCTGTTTTTCCATGGTTTCGAGCAGAGTTGTGAAATTTGGCAGGTGCAAGAGACCTTTGGGTTGTGCCTTCTGCTGTTCCTGTGAAAATCTTCTCAAATTTGGGCTAGGTATAAGCCTTTGGAAAACAAGACCATATGTTAAGAATACGGTTCAGAGGCATGTAAGAACTTAAGCAATTCAGAGGAGTTCCCTGATAATTTCACCCTCCCCAAGTCTCATGCTACTTTCCCACTCTGTGCCACCACTGCCTGGCTGTGGGGTCTCCACCTGGATATCCCCAGGACCCAGTATGAATACTGGGGTGGAAAGCAGAGGCACAGTTTTTTCAGAACTCCCTGTTCTCACCCTGCTAACAAACATAGGTTAAAAAGATGCTCAGAGCCGCCACGTGAAGGGACAAGGACATGGAGCAGATGGTGGATCAAGGTGGTCCTGAGTCACCACATGCTGCAAAAGACAGAGCCAATGGACAGCTTCCCAAACCCATTGCTGCTTGTAGAAGGAGGACTTGCCACTGAGTGTGCTTTCAGACAAAAGCTGTGTATAAAGATTAATCTCTGGCATGCATGTGACAATCCCAGTTACGAACTGCTGTCATGCACACAGCCACGTGGAGGGAAGGTCTCAGTCTGAGATCTGACTGTGCAGCCACAACGAGGAAGAGAATGTTTGGCTTCATAATGGATTAGTCATTTGCTTGTAATTTAAATAAGCCTCTGAGAAATTGCTGTCTTGACACTGTTTTCTGGCTGGACTGGTAAGAGTGGCTTTGAGCCGTGTCCATGGAATATTTGCCTCACTGAACCAGAGGGGCAAGCAGTGACAGAAGGTGGTTTGATGACTCTTTCCTGAGTGAAGGACGCTTCCACAGACAGCAAACAAGTGCTTTTTTTACTCTTAATTTACACAGGCTTGCTTTAGGGGAAGGCAATTTTGAAGCAGAACATGAGCTTTGAGGTCCTTCATGTCTACAAGCTCCAGCCTGTTTTTCCCCTGGCACTGCATGGCCCTGCTCTGACCTTTGCAGGCCACACTGGGATTTGGGATGAGGCAGATCAGTGTGTGGAAAAAGAGTCACCAAGTGGCCAAGTGTAGCCAGGGAGATCAGTCCATCTGGAGCAGATTGATATGGGCACACCTGATCCCTAAGGGACCCAGGAAAGCTTTTTACAGCCACCAACACCAGGAATGACTATGGAGATTGCAGGTGGCAGGCACACAGTGATGGAGGGAAGATTAATGAGGAACAGAATGAGAATTGGGACTGCTTGGGCAGAGAAGAATGAAATTGAAAGGTAAGGGAGAGACAAGATGGGAAAACGGAAAATACTATATTCAGTAGTGGCCATCAAATAGGATTTCTATCCTTTGCACCCATGATGGCAAGAATCCCATAGAAAAAATAGATTTTGATTAACGTGCACTCAATTACATTAGTAATTAAAGTCTGTCAATTGTAGGGACTGTTCAATTAAAATTGCACTACTTGTGTCCTTTTTAACAGCTCCTAATTTCCGAGGGGCTGTCTTTGTGATGTTTCTCTGCCACTGCCATTTTCTTGACCGAATTCTAATCTTTCAAGAGCAGTGCAGTGCCAGTTGATACCTGTTGGAGGTCTCTACACACAAACAAGTACAGAAATTACAAAGGTAGGGAGAGCTGGAGCAAGTATTTAAAGGAGGCACTAGCAAAAGGGGCGGCTGTCCTTGTGCAATGCCTCCACTGCATTCCCCATGCCGCTGTTCTGAAAATGCCCACTTGTGGGCAAAATGCTGCCTGAGTCTGGAGAGACTCCAGGGAGGGATCTCATGAGCCGCATGTTTTGCCAGCATTACTGGCAGCAGGTTAAGGACCTGCCCTTGAACATTGCCTGGTCAAGCTTGGGAGTACCCTGGCATGGGGAAACAAGAGGGTTGTGACACCCTCGGCCCCACTGCTGATGCCACCAGAGCCCATCTGTCAGAGCCCCGGCTGTTAGCAGGATCAGAGCTGACTAGCCTTAGTGAGCAGAGGGAGATTTTCCTTTTGCAATTAAGGCTGGCCTTGTGGTGCAGACAGGTACCTGCAGTTGGATGTTTGAGCCCTGGCTGTAATGTGGGCATGGGACAAGTCTGGCAGATCTCACACAATGACTCTCTTCATCACATGGTGTGTCCTGGTGCTGTGGTCCTGCTGAGCTGATGGCTCTGGCTGAGGACCCCATGCAGAGCCCCATGGGGACAACCTCTCAGCTCCTGGACAATGTTGCTGAGGCCTTCACAGCCCAATGCATCAACTCATGGCACTGTCATGCATCAGACACTCATCTCTCCATGCCCCATTTCAGATTGCAACTGCATCCTCGTGAAAGGGTTGTTCTGTGAAGGACTCTCCATCCTATTTGTGATAATCCAAAGCCCTTTTCCTCTTGTTCGTGGCTGTGTAACAGCCCTAGTGGCAAAAGCATCAGCCATTTATTCAGGAGAGAAATCCTGGCAAGGCTGAATGCAAATTTACGTAAGCCAAATGGCACACAAATTTTCCAGAGAACACTGGCAGAGCCCCACAGATTTTCGGAAATACCTATTCTTTTAATAGCTGATGGACAGGTTCATTAGGTACCTATTTTTAACAAGATGAAATAGATTCTGAATAACTGAAGTGACCAACATGTCAGTCCTGAGCAGATGAAACTTGGATGCAGTCGCTGGGGATTTTTCCCATGTCAAAATGTGCCAAAGGCTGCAATAACTGACTTCTGTGATGCTGAGGAACCCCAGTTAGACACTTTGCTTTCTTCCTGGTGATGAGTGAGAAATTGCCCACTGACCCAAAAAATACAAAACAATCACATTTTCCCCAGATTTTTCTTAGCTAAACTCCCTTATTAGTTACCCTCCTTAATTTGAAAAAAAATTAAATTTGGAGGCGGCTCAAACGAGAGTCCTGCTGCCACCTTGGCACAATTCAATTCTCTTTTTTGAGAAAGTGCTGTGAATATTTCATGGTTGATTGTCAGAAAAACTCACCTGGGCAGGTGTTAACACTGAGGACAATATACTGTGTGTGTATATACATATATGGAAGTGATTTTGGTTAGGAGTCCAGTGAATGTTTAAGAAGATGGCAAACTGGGCAGTATAACAGGAGGAAAAACCAGGCTGATAAAACCCTAATTTTGTTATATAGGTTATATCTACTGGAGACTACCTGTGTCTCTGGGTCTGCAATGTCCCCTTGGATTCAGAATGGCAAGGGCAGAACCACCAAAGTCTGCTGCTCTGAAGCCAGGAGCTTATAGTCCTATTGTAGACACAGTTCAAGATGCTTTCCATATTACTGCGAGTATGAACTGGGCCAAGCAGATCTGGGGAGATGCTACATTGGTTTTGCTGGGGTCTTCAGTGAGAATAAGGTTAGATTATCCATCACCATCCCCTCTGACCATGTGCTGTGCCAAAAAAACCTTTTCTGATGTCTAATGATCTGCAGCCCCAAAGAACAGGCTAGTGTTTTAACAGACGTAGACTTGCCTCCTTCACCAATCCCCTTATAGGAAGGGTTCATTGGAAGGTTAATAGGATGCTGAGAAGACAGACTGATTAAAATTAAATTAATCCAAATTAAATTAGAGGAAAGTCAAGTAACCCAGTCAGTTCATAAGAATTCATAGGAAAAGTATTAAAAAGCAGTTCAGACTGTAAGGAAACAAAGGATGTGGACCCGAGAATGTTCTTGCCTAGGCATCTCCCAGATGGATTAGGTTGAGCAGTTCGCACGGCTTGTAAGACCAGTCTCAGGAGCAGCCAGGAACACGCTGTGCTTGCTCATCAGCCCTGCAGTACACCCAGCTGGCTCTGGGACAGCCTGCAGACTTCCCAGGGGACAGCGTGGCTGGGAGTGCCTGGTGGTGGGACCTGCCACAGGCCCATGCAGGAGGTCACAGGCTCTGCCCTGCAGCATCCCGTCCCCAGAGCTGAGAGCAGAGCCTGCGGGAAGGGGGTGCGTGCTGGGAAGCAGGGCAGCATGGAGCCAGCAGGGATTCCCATGTTCCTTGCTTTCATTGCTGCCCCAGCAGTGTGATTGCTTCCACACGTAGCACCCATCCATGGCACGGGAAGTTTGCAAGGTCTGCAACAACACCCAAGCACTTTTGAGACAGCACTTAGCACAGGCAAGGGTGTTCTAAAGAAACAGTAGTGACAATCGAGTGAGCTACATTCATCTCTAATGCTATTAAAGCTATTTCATAAAACAACACGTCTCCACAGATATGTCTAGGTTATCCACTCCCACAACACATCCTCCAGGAGTTCAGATGGTTACCTGCTTTCACATGCAACAAGGCAAGCTTCTTTTTCCCATCACGTGAAGTTAGGAGAGAAACTGCTTCAGAAACAAAGGGTCACAAAATATTCATGGTCCTATAGAGCACAGAGCCACGGTTATCCTGCAGTTCAGTATGTAACACCCCTAATATAACGTGCCTAATTTTCTCTTAATTTCAAAGTATCTGTATAGCATTTTTCTTTGGATTTTTGCTTTTTTTGTTCTAACTCCATGAACTAAGTGAGGATCTTTAAACTCCATAGTGTGCAATATCTCCTTCTAAGGAGGCAATCATCTCATCACAAGATGAAACAATATATATGTAAATGTACATTGATACATAAAAACTGAAATAAGACATTAACATCTACATTTTGATGCACTAATTTGGGCCTAGTTATGTTGACACAGATGGAGTGAATTACTGGAGGAGAAAAAGCACATCTGTTAAATGTTATTGTTTAATTAAGCCATTAGCAACTGAAAGACAAGGGCCTTTAAATTATAGTATTTTATATTTATCCCAGCCCGTGGTAGTCATATGGCTCCCTTAGCGCTTGGAGTGCACTGTAATCTTTAATGCAATCAGCATAAGAACCTCTCTGTGAAAGGGACCAAGAAGAGTCCCTCTCTCTGCCTTGGAGATGGGGAGGTTTGACATAGGAAATTCGGGCAAAGCACCATGCTCTGGGGTTAACATTGTGACACTGACCTGCTTTGTTAACCTGTGTGGCAGAGCCTCACAGGTCCTCTAAGGAAATCTTCATCTGGGGATAAGCATCCCTGCAGCCTCTGGCCATTGCTCAGTGAGGGCTTTGCACCCTGGCATTTGTGTACACCTGGTTGTGGAGTTTTGGACACACAAAATTTTCTACCTGAGTGCCAAGCTCTGTGTGCACAGCCAAAGAAATTGGCAATAATACTTTATTACAGCCACAGGCTCTCTCTGGAAATCTTATTCTCCTGTTCAATTTTACAGGGAATAAATTTCCTAGCTGGAGGGAAATTTCTTCCTGTGAGAGGGAAGAAAATGTCTCTGTGAGACATTTTACCAATGGGCATAGAAGGAAAGAAGTCTCATCTTGTGTTCCAAAAAGCCTTCAAATTCACCTAGGAAGGGTCCATGGCCACTCCAAGGATGCAGGGTCAGCCATGAGAATGTGTCCTGCAGACTGTCCCACTGAATATCTGCCCCCTTGTTTAAGTCGCATTTAATGTGGAAATAGAATTTTACAGAGGTTCTAGAGAGCTTAGAGATGTTAAGAATTCAGAAGCAGAGCAAAACTAGACATCCATAACGAGCAAAGACACCCTTTTAGCAGTTTTAGGGTAGAAGAGGTGAACACCACCAGCCCTGTCTTTGCCCAGGCACAGAGACTCCCTAGGTTCTGCTGCCCAGCAATGCCTGGCAGCAGTCATGATGGGCAAGCAATAAGGTCATAAGCAGTGCCCATAAATCGTTTATTTAATTTTTCTGTGCCATTTACACCATCACTGCTGACCAAGTGACATGTGGTAAATAGAAGTAAGACATGCTTTCAGCTTTAAAAGTAGAAATGTTTTTTACTTTAGCTGCTGCAGGAGGAAGGCCTGAGTCTGCTCTCACTTGTGCTGGCATAAAACAAAATTAGCTACACACAAATGAATGGAGTTACATCTATCAAAAACTGTACAAGTGGCAGCAGAACTGACCTCTTTTCTTTTAAACTTCTTCCTGCTCAATACTGTATGAACATCTTCTATATTTGATGCAGTAATCTTTTAGAGCTGACCCCTGCCCCCACATCAGAGCTGATGCCGTTCAGGAACTAACATGGGTACAGCTCAGAGCAGAAAATCAGCCTTGGTGAAGGCCCACGCAATATGGGAAGCAATCCCTGAGCCAGCACAGAGCAGTGTGAAGTGCCACTGCAAAGGGCCAGAATTTGCTTTTCCTGCACTAGAAAATATTAAAGCACACCACAGTCACTGGCAACAGGGAAGGTGCTCATGGGGCCCTCCAAGAAGACACACTGAGGGACTCCTGATTGTGCTGCATTTAGCTGTCCTTGTCCAGAGCCATTGACTTTGGCCAGGCATGATCAAGCCTCTGTGGGACCTAAGGAGGTTGGCAGAACACATGGAAACTTCCTGAGGGATGTGCCAGGGAAAGGAGACAGCATATCCCTCCTAATGAATGCAGTGGCTCAAAGACAACAAATCCCTTCTCCCAGAGAGCTGGATCCCAGTGCTCTACTGTTGGAGGTGGCAGCAATTTGAAAACTAACCAGAAGCCTTGCTGCTATCCCAGAGTACTGCATTAAATAATTGAAAAATGAATAATTAAATTAAAAGAGGATTATTTCCCACAGGCAGGCAGAAAATTGCTGCCTGCAGGACAAAGGATGATGGCAACACTTCATTTTCTGCAGTTCTCAGCAGCCAGGAGTTAGGTGATGTGAATAACATCCACAGTGGGCAGGAAGAGCCCCCCTGAGTCACATTGGGTTTTTGGCTCACAGTTTATCCCTAAATTGTCTATCGCCAAGTGCAAGATTAGTGATTTCTAAAGAACAAGGAAGCAAATCAGGAAATACAAGACATTCCCTTTTCCAAGAATGTCACCCTTGGGGTGTGAGGGCATCTATTTACGTAGAGGTACCTGAGGGATTTGCACAGATCAGTCCCGTTGACTCATAGTGAGCTGCTACACATATTTGTGGGATATATTCCTATGTTTAGTCATTTACACTTATTTTATTGCTGGATATGAAGAGACGTGCATGTATGCTTTGTTCTGGCACTTTGTAAGAACAGTATAATGGCACTATTATATTTTTCCCTAAGATGTATATATCTATTTGAACAGACGACGCATTGTAAGAGTCTGTATTTCTCATGAACTATAATTAAACATGAACAACTCTCCACATAGGATAGCAATACTGTAATATACTTGCTCTCCTCACAAAAATTTTAAAAAGTCGACATGCTGAGTGAATAATGATCCTACATTTATGCAGAATTATTTTCTCTGAGTAGCTACAAGCCCTTGGCACACTGATACCCTGACTATGAGGCACTACAGCAAGGTCTGAACATGACCTGAGGGGAGTAAGTTGTCCTCTTCAACCCATCCATCTTCCCAGCACCTCAAGCTCTCCTCACCCAGCCACTACATCCCTTCATTCTCTCACTTCATTCTTTGTGCCTTTTGCATCTGGAAGCCCTGTTTTTATCCTGTGTGTAAGGTTCCTTTACACAACCCTCCTAAACCCCTCCCTTAAATTCATATTTGTCCAGTGAAGCAATTTCTTCACTCACCATATAAGTGTTGGATATAAAAGGTCAGGGTATTTTTCCAAGAGCTGTGACATTTGCCTTAAGCCCACCTCCTTGTCTCTATCTATCCAGAAACTTTATAGTCCCCAACACCCTGGTCATAGCTGTGACTGAACTGTCACAAACCAGATGGCTGCAATGGTGCCATGGGATTCAACACATACATGTAGCATCAGGAGGGGTAAGGCTTTAACCCTGCCGTTTGCCCTTCCTCCCTCCACTAGCAGGTCCGTACTCATCATCACATCACATGTATATCTGGAAACTGTGACCCAGTGCGGGAGGCCCAGGGTTTCAACAGCAGATTTCTCGTTCTTCACCCCCTGTGCCAAAGCAGATGGGCAGAGGAAGCTCAGCAAGTAAACAGCATGCTTGACACTGTGGAGCGGTGCTGCAGCAGAACAATTTCTGAATGCCGGCCCAGGGCCCCAGTCCCAAAACCAGCCCCTTCCTTCCTCTACAGAGAGAATATCTGCAGGCTGCATTGTACAAGAGGACATCTTTTGTGAGAGGTGGCTTTTGAACACGGGAGCAATGAACCCATGCTGGAGCCCAGAGCCAACATGGCCAAAGCAGAGGAGAGGCAGGGGTGAGGGCCTGTGTGGCCGTGCAGACAGCACCATTGCCCTCCTCGCACAAAGGTCCAGCAAACCAAGGCCAGCTCTCAGCACTGAAGTGGGGAGCAGCACAGCAGCTTCCCCCTCCATGTCAAACCATGAATAGTAGTGCAGTTGAGGCTGGTGGAGGGGCTATTTCAGTATATGCCTTTTCATTAGAATACCCTCGCTTTTGGTAAATGAATCTCCAGTCCCTTCAGAAATGGCTTCGTGGTGACATGTTCCAGGCTCAGACATCACTGATCCAAGACTAACATTTACACACACAAAGGGGTAGAAAGCTGGTATTCACACAGTACCTGGCATCAACACTTCTCTCTGCCTACGCAGCTATTCCCTTATCACAGCCTAATAGACACAAGAATACAGTTGGTGATGCTCCCTTCTGTCCTGAAGCCCTCCCAGCTAAACCAGTGGAAAACGTCTTTGTCCTGCTCAGCTCCAGTCCCAGCTCACTCTACCGCTCCAGCAGGGGCTAAAACTGCCAGAGGGATACTCTAATCCCAGCCATCTGGCAGGGGTCCCTGGGGGACAGTTCTCCAGCTCCAGACTGTCAGCATGCTGCCAGATGAGTGCTCCCTGCTGCTGGAACAACTCCCAGCCAGCCGGCCGCCTCCAGCCTCCAGCCTCTCCTTCCCACAAGTGCAGAAGAAAGAGCTGGTTTGGGAATGGGGGAGGAGGGAATTGAGCTTGGACCCTCCAGAGAGGCATTCATTTTCTCTTGATCATCAGGAGACACCAAAATACAGTTTTTGTGGAGGCGCATCAGCCTCTGTGATTTAATGCCAGCACTGGCTCTTTGCATCCTCAAAGCTCTTTACCATCACCTGGCTGTGGTCTCCTATCCGGAACCACCAGCAGCTGTGCTGGGACCAGTGGCACCATGCAGAGCCTGTCCCCCTCCCGAATGACTCAGGCCCTGCAAGGGTACCTTTGCAAGGCAGGCAGAGTCAGTGTTATTCCCTCTGACAGATGGGAAAAATGAGAGGAGGTGCAATGGCAAGACTCGCCCAGGGCCTTCCTGCTAACCTGTGCTGTGAATGCCTGAATTACACAGCCCTGCGCTCCAGCCAGTCAGCTCAAACTGCGTCTGGTTCTCTTTACTGAAAACCACTGAAAAAAGCATCAGTGCATCAGTTCTGGGTCAAGCCAAGGCCCTGCCTCCCCCTGTGTCCCATCTCTGATGAAGGGCTTGGGTGGGCACTGACAGAAAGGCTGTGCTGAGGAGGCTGGTACAGAGCATCTCCCTCCCAGTATGCCTTGAAAAATGAGTGATGCCTTTCCATTCCCATCACCTCTCACAATGATTAAAGCATTGAATCATGCTTTTGGCTTACAGAGCTTGCATTGTGCGGGTCTGTTTGAATTGAAGAAAAGAAATGCTTTGATGATATTAATCAGAACTTCCCTCTAAACACACGTTTCCGTCCCCACCACGGCAGGAGCAAACACAGCACTCTGCTACGCAAGAGCTCACGTCCAAAACATGCTTCCAGCCCCAAAGGTCACCAGAAATGGAGGAAAAAATGTAACCCTGGTCTCAAGTTGTTAGCCAGACCAAACAAAAGATTCCTCTCCAGTCCAAAGAGGAAGAAGGTCTCTAGTAGACAGTGCGGAGTCAGTGTGGGAGATCATTGCATTTCAGCCTGGTTCCAAAGTGATTGAGAAGGAGAGGAGGTTTTTGGTGGGGTCCAGATGAGGTCCTTGGGAAGCACATCAACAGCATGACTGGGGTGATCCAAGGATCTAAACCATGTCATAAGAGCACACAGCAACACTTCAGGCAGGAGCTGAAGAAGAGGGAGTTATTCATCGTGTGCTTTTGATCCTCCCTTTTACCTTGTGAAGATGTTTTATATACTTTGCATCAGAGGTAAAATTTACACAAAGAATGTAATAAACAGCATTGCCTCGAAGACCGTGCACAAACTTTACATTACTGGCAGATTAAAAAGTCATCTGCTCCCTAGTGATTTCCTCCTGCACGTACCAAAGAAGTCCAAGTGTGGATAAATTTAACACAGATGATTCTCATTTTTTGCTTCTGGAAAATGTTGCCCTGGCAGATCATGAAGTCAAGCTATGCATCTGTCACTCCCTCCAGTCAAGTCCTTGGGAATCTATATTTATAGTCCTAGGCTTTGTACAGTTAGTGTCCATGCCAAACCTGCTGCAATCAATGGAAATCTTGGGGGAAAAAAGCATTAGAAATGTTTTATAAAAGCACAGTTTTGATGAGAATATGTTAAAATGTTAGAATATGTAAAAAAAATCAGAAATATTTTTGGAACATTTCAAAGAAAAACCTATCCAGGCAGTAAATTCTGAAATTCTGAATTCGTGGATGTGTGCTTGTGAAAAATGCTCAGGGCAATGAGGTTACCTGGGCACAGCATCTTGCCTGCCATGCACAGCACGTTGTGCTCCTCTGGCACTTCAGCCTCTGAACTGGGTCAGAGGGAGTTTTGCATAACTGACTCAGGTGAACTCCAATTCTACTTTAATCTATCTTTCTGTTAAATAAATGCCATTCTACAATTTCGTTATTTGTTGTTACCAATCACTGAGGAACCAGCAGGTGTTTTCATCAATAAAAGCAGGGAGATTTTTTCTCACTTTTAAAGTTTGCTGAGAAACAACAGTGCAAGATTTTTTGGATGGACACCATCTTCCTCTGGAACTCCACTGCAATATATTGGTGCTTTTTTTGTGTGTGACTGCATCAGTGTCAATATATTTTCTGTCTTGGTCTCTTTCAGCTTTGCCAGGTTTTACAAACCCCTTGAAATCTGGTCTACAAGAGTCTAGAATGTCTGATCTGTTGGTCAGAGATACAGAAGGGGACACACATACATGGAGGGGACACACATACAGAGCAACACATGACCAAAAAACAAATGTGAAAGTTGTGAATAAATATGAAAGAAATGTGATAAATCACAACTTTAAAATCCTGTAGCCACTGAAGTAAGTAATAGGAAGTCCTATAAGCAACTCCAAACCAACATCATTTCTGGCTTAGGTAACCAAGCCACAAAGTAAAATAAAATGCTGACCAGGAGCATTTGTAGATAGTACAAACGCTGTAAGAATTCTCCAGTAAACTTGGCTTCTCAAGGTTGAAAAGGGCTTATATCAACCTTGCTGAGCCTTGCACAGCTGGCAGAAGCCTCTCAGCTGAAAGGATCTGGCAAGCCTGAAGCCAGTCTTAGCATCTCTTGACAACAGAGCATGATCAAGCCAGACATATTCCAATGGTCCCACATTCACATGTATTTTAGTGTCATCTACAGTAAATCCATGACTGAGGATATATAAAAGAAGACATTGGTACAGTTGCCCATGTCTTCCCCACGCAGCATCTGTACCACCACATTTCCTGTGCAGACGCCCCAGTTTCAATATTTAGGCACTTCTGTGACTAAAGAGTAAAGTCAGAGGCAATCCAGGCCCCACTCCTGCCTGCCTGCCCACCTGGCTATTGTTTGATTTAGCTTATCTACTGCCAGAGCATATTTTGGATGTGAAGATCCATAGGGCAGCATCCTTAGGGAAGACTGAGCTCAGCTGTAAAAAATACTTATGGTGCAGCATGTTCTTCTGCACATTGCTTCTGCTCACCATAGACTTGTTTGGATTCTCCAGATCTTGCTTGGGGAGCTGCTGTGTACAAAAGGAAGCGGGGAAAAAAAGCCCCCAAGCATTGCCCAGTCAGTGCTGTCAGGTGGTTATCTCTGTACAATACAATTTTCATGGTGCTGCATAGCTAAGAACAGAAGGGCTTACAAGGTCCAAAATTAGGGGCTCCTTTGCCCAGGACATCCATAAAACTTCACCTAGGAAGTGTTCTCCCCACACACGTGGCCAGTCCATTCTGCCCAAAGTTGTGAAATAGGTAAAACAATCTACTCTTACTCTGCGTCTTCTGCTTTTTACAGCAAGAAGCTTCATCCACAATGTGGGAATCCCAAGCATAATTTCCTCTCCTAAGAGAGTAGGAATATATGTGTCCTAGATACATGTTGTGACTACCAAATAAGAGGTTCTATCCTGGGGAGGTGCTCCATGCCCAAAATAAAACAGGGACACTTGGCAAGAAAAAACAAGATTTGGTGGGGAAACAGAAGCTGTCAAGGGAAATTCTGCTGCTGCAACAGTGGTGAGGAGGAAGAGGCTGTAGGACAAGAGAGGCCATCGAGCAAGGTCACTACTAACTTCAGCAGCCTGGGGCAGGGTCCAAATTCTTAGCTTCCCATCTCACCTGAATGCAGGATTTTTAGAAATTTCCATATAAACTTCATGTAACTTCTCTTCCTCTTCATGAGCTTGGTGCTCCTTTTACCTGCTCCTTTTACATGACACGCTACTGTGAGAGTTATTTAATATCTTTCACAGTGTCTGATGATAGCGAGTGGCTTTTCCATGCCTTGCGCAATTATCCTGCTACGTGCTCAGGAAATGCGTGTCCCAGGACTCCAGGAATGTCTGTTTCCAGGACGTACCTGTTGGTTTTATAATATGCAAATATCTGTTAGCTGGTTTTGTAACTTGGTGAAGTTATGAGCCAGTGAAATTAGAGAGTGAATGGCTTTACACTACAGAAACCCAAAGCAGAGGTCCAGCATGTGTAAATCAGTGTAGCTCCTCTGAGTCAGATGGAGCTTGGTCAATTTATTCTAGGTGAGGAGCTCTTGTAACTGGAGACATAACCCCCAAATGGCCTGTAATAAGACACCATCCTGCTTTTTCTCTCTTCCAGTGTGCTAGCACTGCATCCTTGCAGATGATTGCATGTCATGCCATGTGCTGGCCCTTCGCACCCAGCAACAGGCATGGATGTTCATCATCACAAGTATTGAGTGAGATGAGAGGCAAAAAAGCCACAGCAAGAACTTGACACCATTTTAGTCTCATCTGAGCCTTGCTTTGGATACTTTGGGAGTGTTGCAGAGGCTCTGCCTGCCCGCTTTGTGCAGGCACGAACAACAGCCTTTGATTCCCGGGTGGCACCGGTTCCTGCCCTTTGCTGTGGCTTTAAGACACAAAGGGCATTGTAAGTGCCTGGCTGCAGTTCTTAAGAATACCAGCACTCTGGGCTCTTGGAGCAGCTGCTTCCTTATCCCCGGCATCTGAAAACCACTTGTATTATTAAAGTGGCAGATTTCAGAGTTGGCATTTCCCCACAACCACAGGTATTTAAAAAATTTAGCAAAACAAAATGGCACGCTGGGATGGTTTTTATGGGTCCTGCATAGCACCTAGGCAGGAGACAAACAAATGCCAGAGCTGGGTCTATGCAAGATGAGGCTTGGATGTGATTCTTCCTCTGTCTCTGGCAGGATACAGGCACTGTGCTAACAAAAACGTGAAAACTTTTCCAGAAACATTGCTCTTGAAACTTTTCATGGCCTTGTACACAAAATGCTGCAAGACTCATAACCTATTTAAGGCTGGTGATGCAGAGTGCGAAATAGTTGTCCCCAGGAAGCAGCTGGCTGATGAAAGTTCCACTGGTGTGAATAACCAGCACAATTACAGGGAAAGGCAGCTGTCTTCAACAAACTGTTAATGGGACACTGAGCCTTTAACTGCTAGATCAAAGTGCAAATGTCTCCCAGAGCAGCACTGACTCACGTTATTTGATGTCCTATGGGAAATGTGCTGGTAAGGCTCATTCCAGCTCCTTAACTCATCAGAAGCATTGGAACTGAAGGAGCTGAAGCCTCCAACAAACTGAGACAATTCTGTGTCTCAGAATTGTATCTACTGCACCTTTGGAAATGTGACCTTACTTGTCTCTGCCACAAGGGCCACCACTGCCACTCACACAGACTGTCTCAATTTTTGGCCAAGAACAGAAACAGCATGAAAACGAAAATCCCATTTTAGCACTCATGTCAATTATTTATTCATGAATGCTGATTTATTCATCAAGATGTCTGCCTTCAGCTGTGATTTAACAGCTTTGCTAAACATGGGTTTCATTTAAGTAGCAAGGAACTTCACTCTGGCCCTTCATCTATCTAATAAGGGCCAGCAGGGGTCCTTATTTAATAAGGACTGCAAATGGACCAATCTGAATTCTGGCTTTAATAGACAAAATTAATAGCAAAGATTAATTTCCTCCACTGCAGGAATGAGCATTAGGATGAGCATTATGAGGAAGTCAAACTAAATGATTGTAATTTCTAAGCCTTAATATCTATTTAGGTAGTCATTTTACAATAACAAACAATTAGATCTATGCAAAAGGCAGATAATGAATAGGAAAAGTAAGTGTTCTGTGGACCTTCCTGGACCATAAATGTCTATCACCTGGTTGCCTGAGACTGTGGAACCAGAGTCAAAGAGCCCAATTGACTCTCCCAGTTCTATATTTTTACTGAATATAAAGTAATTCATTTATTTTTCAGAGAAAATAAATTACAGGTATCTCCAATTCAGATAAAAACTATAAACCTTTCTACAGTTACCCAGTCATCAGTCACCAGGAGACTTTACACAGAGTGAGAGCCACACGCTCCATGAAGGATCTGTGTAACGCTGGATATGGTACAGCAGGTCTGAACTGTGAGATGAATTCTTAGTCTAAGCAAATTCACTAAGTAAAATGGGAAGTTCTGACGCAGTGCTGCTCTCGCACACTTGAGCGGGCTCTGCAAGGATATTTGATACAAATGCTATAGACAGCAGTCAATGTACCTAGGAAGTTAATCAAGACCCAACAGGAAACAGAAAGCAGTAAGGTCATCTGATTGTGATCAAGTCACCACGAGCCTGAGCTTTGGTAAAAGGACATCTTTAGCCCATGGTAATTATAAATGTCTAGTAATCTTCTGCTTCTCAACTGCAGTGTTCTAGGAGCTGAGCCTGGCTCAGATCAGAAGCAACACTGTGACCATGCCACCTCTTACTAACACTGCTGAGCTGAAGGACAAAATGACCAGCCCCAGCTCTGACACAGCCTCCCTGCGGGCATCCTGGGCATCCTCACATCTCCTGGTGTGGTGCTGCCAAGCTCCCCCACTTAAGGACAAGACTGATCAGTTTAAATGGTCCCAAAGAAGTTATGAAGTGCCCAGAGAACCAACTGAGCATGCAAAGTAGCTGGGTACAGAGGATGTGGGAGGTAACAAGAAACCACAGTGACCTCTTAAGCCAGACAACAGAAGACATGCACCCATAACCTAGCTTGTCAAAAAACCTGTAGCTCTGTCACACAGAAATATATGAAAATACCCAAAGCCACATAATGCTCTACTTTCCCCCCTCTGGATGCTGTTTATTAACAAATATTTCTACAAGCCTGGGGGAATGACACTGGGATGAAACAAAGTATGCACTGGCAGTGAATATGCACCATGGTTTGCTATATGCTTGCCTGACTTTTTAAGTGCCAATGTTTTTTCTTTTTAATTTTTTTTCTTCAAAGCCTGGCATACTACCATGACAGCTTTACAGTGAGACTCTAGTCCAATATGCTGACATCAACTAACCCAGCCCTTTCACATACTTTACGAGTACAATGTGTTGGTGTTAAGCAATATTTGAAGAAATACTAAGAAATAGTTCCCACGAAGACCTGGATTCTGACTTCATGCAGGCAAAGAAATATAAGACAAAAATGATAATTCCTAATGACATTGCTGATGGCCCACCTAGTCAGGGAGCAGTTGTAAGACTCAAGTGTAAGCAACAGCCCATGAAAGACCATCCTTGTTCCTTTCAGTTAACTTGTTCTACTTTTATGCTGGCAAGTGTTGTTTGGTAACACTAAGCAGCATAATAGGGCAAGAAGTTTGCTTATTTGGCATCTAGTGAAGATAAAGAGGTAAAAAAAGAAAAGCCCTGCTAATAATAACAACTTGTATTACAAAGGGCTGAGGTACACAGTATGCTCTTCTAGAACCACACTAAAGCCCAAAAGCATGGCATGTTGACACTATCAAAAGTCTGCAAGTTTCACAAAGAAAAAAACACTTATGGATAGATAAAAGGTTCAGCAAAATCTCTATAGACATACAGTCCATCACTACTTTACAATGTTCAGGTCTTATGCAATTCACTCAGCTTCCCCCACTCCCCTTTGCCTTATTCAGGGATGGAAATATTCTGCTGGCTTGTGTGCTGTAGCAGCTGCTCCTCTTGACATTTCTGCTGCAGGCTGGGATACAGACCATGAGAGTTAGTTCTAATGAAATAGCTAATACAACCCTTCCTCTCATTTCCCAATATTTCATGTGAATCAGAAATTCTAATTTAGGCAATCATTTATCTGAGAAGTCTTCCTAGGTTAGTGGAGACTCAAAAATAGTTTGAAATAGCAACAACAAAATCAAGAGTGCTTCAGGCTTTAATTTTCTTCCAACAGCTTCTGTGGCTTATTAGAAGAAAGTAGGTGCTATTTCTACCAGGTATCCTGCAAGGAAATTCAGTCTGTTATCGGTTCCCACTCTTTAGCTTGGTGATCAGGTAAAAAGAATAAGATACAGAAAGCTAATCATAGAATATCCTGAGTGGTAAAGGACCCATAAAAACCATTGAGTCCAGCTTCCGGCCCTGCACAGGACACCCCAAGAATTACCACGTGCCTGTCCAAATGGTTCTTGAGCTCTGTCAGGCTTGACCTGTGACCTGCTCACCTCTTGTGACCACTTCTGTGAGGAGCCTGTTCCAGTGCCCAACCACCCTCTGGGTGAAAAGCTTTTTTCTTAATATTCAACCTAAACTTCCCCTGACACATCTTCATGCCACTGGTCATGACAGAGAAGAGATCAGTGTCTGCTACTCCTCTTCCCCTCACAAGGAAATTGTAACTGCAATGAGGTCTCCCCTCAGTCTCCTCTTCTTCAGGCTGAACTAAGTGCCCTCACCCACTTTTCATATATCTTCCCTAGATCCTTCATCATCTTTGTTGCTCTACTTCAGACATTCTGTAATAGCTTTATGTTTTTTTTATCTTGCAGTGCCCAAAACTTGCACACAATATTCGAGGTGAGGCCACACCACTGCAGAGCAGAGCGGGACAATCACCTCCCTCAACCAGCTAAATTCTGGTGCTGAGACTATGTGATGTGGCCATGACACCATAAGAGAGCATGATTTTCACCCACAAGGCACATTTGTAGCTCAAAAAGTAAAAGGGAGAAAGTGTCTTTACAGAAATTAGTAATGTTGCTTTCCGTGACAGAACATCGAAGATGCAATTCATGATAAAGGGGCTTTGTCTTGGCAGTCTATTTCTCCAATGGGCCTGCAGAAGCTGCTCATTAGCAGTTTTCAATCACCACCAGTGATCACTGAAGACTCTGTAAAGAAAGCCTCCATTTGTTCCCATCACACTGCAAATACACAGCACACACAAACGTTTGGGTTTTTTCAAGATCCACTGAGACTGCTGGCTAACAAAATCATCAGCATCACGCTGAGCAAATTTGACAAAAAAAGACAAAAACTGAGTGTCAGTCAATGAGACCTGGGAGCAGAGATGTCTATCTTGAATTATCCTTTCTGTGCTTCTGCCCGTTACCTGAAGAAATGTAGGACATCTGGGAAGCAGGAATTGCAAATGCAGTCAGTTACCCTCTCAGCTGTGACAGATTTAGTTTGAGTTCTGCTTGTATTTCTCAATAATTTCTTTAGGGAAAGGTGTATCACAGGAACAATTAATTGAAAAATGGTAATTAATTGACATATACACCCCATCTCAGCAGTAGAAAATGTTTGTTCCTGGCACTAGAAAGAGACAAGGGTCCCCTCATCCCAAGTCACTTCACAGCTCCATTAATCACCTGCATTTGTTCCAATGGAGAATGCGCTTACTGCAAGTACTTTGTCTCATGCCCCCATACATTTCCATGCCCTGACTCCTGCATAGCCTCCAGGAGACTCCTCAGTGCAGGCAAATCTCTGCACACAGTTCACAGAGGCACTCAGCCATGCTGCTTGGCCAGCTCCATCAATATCATCATGCAGCATACTGAAACTGCTTTTTATGCATGTATGTTTTTCAGATTCCAGGAACAGCTTTACCATCATTAACCAACTAAACAGAGTATGTAATTTGGAATATTTCTCAACAAATGCCACCCTAGAAGCTTACTGCTGGATTGACATGGACTTGTTTCCAAGGTTACATTTCTATTGGCCTGTGTCTGTATGCTGATGTCTTGTACCCACATATCAAAACAGGGTCTAGGAACATACCTGCCCTGGAGATGCACTGGTTACTATAATTCAGGAGTCCCAGCAGTGAATTCCCAATGGGAATCTCCCAAATAGAAATGAGGTACAGCCTGCTGATCCTACAGCCTCCCCTCCAAACACTCTCTGTCAGCTTCCTCCCTGAAACCTGCGTTTCCTTCAAGATCTAGTATTGATTCCTCGGACTCAGCCCAGAGATTATAAATATCCCCAATCTCCCACGTCCCAGTTAGCATTTTGTGAGAAAAACTGAGGAAATTCAGCAACACAGCTAGCTTTTACACAGCATCCTAAAACAACTCATTAAAGGCAAACAAGACAGCTCCCCAAACCCCGAGCCCTTTCTGAAATGCAGCTTCCCTCCATCTAATTGTGTCCCACTTCAGAAGTCCTTGTGGCAAGAAAGGCAAACAGGCAGCTCAAGGGGGTTAGCTTTCTTGTGCATCTCCTTCAGACGTTACCCAGGAGACCTTCTAAACCCTCTTTTATCACCTCTTTAACATTGCCAGGTTGCTGGCAAGTTGCCAGTGCTCCTGGAAAAAAGGGTACTAGTTTGTATTCAGAGATAATGTAGTCAATGGAACAAAACCCATTATGCCATCCAGCAGCAGCAGCAATCCAAAAAGTCTTCACATTTGGGAGTATCAGGAGACACCGCAGCTGTAAAGCCCTCAGTGTATGAATAAGTGCTTGCCTGTCATCTTAGATTTTAGGGATCAGCCTCCAAGCAGACACACAATTTCCTGTCCCTATTCCTGATCAGCAATCACCAATAAAATCTCTTTTGAATTTTTGCCAAGAGTAAAACAATAGGCTGCTTGAGAACTTCAGCTTGAGGTGTGAGTTACTGTGCTTCCTCTGCTTAGCCAAATCCTGTGAGAGGGCTGGGGGAGTACAATCAGAATTCAGGGTATGTGCTGAGAAGAAAGATGCACATCTTCTTTTTCCTTAATCCCAACATACTTTATTATCCCAGTGGGGAGGATGGAGCTATGGAGACACCATTACAACTATCAGCTGAAGTTAAGAGATCAGTTCTGACAGCAGCACAGAGTATGTCATGAGCTTATGAATGCACCGACCCTGAAGTCACTAACTCACATTAAAAATATTGTTGTTCTCTTTAAATGTCAGGTTCCACTCTGTTGGACACCAACAATTATATGATCCCACAAACTAGTCAGAGCATGGGGTGGAAAACATGTAGTATGAAGGTGCATCTGGAACATTAGGAAAAAGTTCTTCACCCAGAGGCTGACCTGTCACTGGAATGAGCTTCCCAGGGCACCAAGCCTGCCAGAATTCAGGGAGTATCCGAATGATGATCTCAGTTATACAGTTTAGTTTTAGGTAGTACTATGAGGAACAGGGAGATGGACTCTATGATCCTTATAGATCCCATCCAACTTGAGATATTCTATGATTCTGTATTAGACAATCAATAAACAGGGTTGCCCCAGCAGTTTCAGAAGTAGGAGAAACTTCAAAAATGGCAAGAGGTTAAATGAAGTAATGAAACATAACATTTGTTTCTCTAATACTAGCTTTGTTTTTTGTCAGACTTACCATAAAAATGAAGGCATGATGCGGTTTTTTGAGAAACAGAAAATAAAGATGTTTTGTGCTTTGAGAATCATGAAAGATGATACCACTATATAAACCAACTACAGACTATTAATATAATTTATTATATTGTTTCAGTAAACATGTTTTCCTGTCCTCTTTTAACTCTCGCTGTAAAGGATTTTTTTTTAAATGTAATCAACACATATTTTGTTGTACTTATATGCTAGCAGAATGCCTCTCAGTTTTACCACGAATTTCCCATAGTTAGAACAAAAGTCCGAATTTGCAATTGTCTGAAGTGACTGCCAGTTTTTGACACATACCTCTTTCTTAGCCAGCTGGTGCAAACCTGTCATCATGGAAATGTGAAATTCACAGCAGAACAAGATATTGTGCACTGCGGGGAATGTTCCGTGACTAACAAGGGATGATTTTTTTTTTAATCGGATTTTATTTTCAAAATGAAGTGGCTTTTGACTTTTTCCTTTAGATTTGGGAATGAATACTGTATTGGAGTGTGTATCTCCTGTGTGTACTGCTTGAAACTGCAGAGATGCAACAGCTTGCCTGTGGAGATCAAAACCAAAGGTCAGTTTGCCTAATGTTGGGATATGGGCCAGGCCTTCTCTATGTTTTTCTCTCTCTCCCAATATCACTCTTGTATCAGTGCCAGGAATTAGGGTATTCATCTTCTCTAGGTAAACATCAGTTTATAAAATGGAGAATATAATTGCACAGAAGCAGCTATGATATGCCTTGGGATTAGTGAATACCTCCTAACTGAGCTTCAGTGAAAGCAGCAGTTCTGGCATTATTTTTATTCACCTTGTGGAAAATTATTGGAGCATATTTCATATAATTAGGATCAAGAATGGATTTGGCATCACTTCCAGCAAATGCCCCTGAACACTAATCTGGTTTATTTGGCACCACTGATGAAGCTTCTCTTGTGGGGAATACAATGACAACAATTAACCTGGCAATACAGAACAGAAATGGGAAGTGGAAAATTGTCTTGTCTTTTATCCACATACAAGATGAAGTGTGGCCTCTTTCAGCAACAAAGCAGTGCCTTGAATTTTTCTTCTTTTGTTTTTTTTTCCTCCCATCTTGAGACGCCCTAAGGAATCTTCATTTTTTTCCCCACTTATCTAAAAAATCTACATTTTTCATGCTGTTCAAGAGAATCCCAACAGACCTATTGAAACTGTTTGTAGCTCAGGATTGAACTGGGCATTGTTGAATGACCAAAAGACTCTTTCTCCTTCTAGAATTAGACCAATTTCTGCTTTCAACAGCTGCCAGTTCAGAGCAAGAAATCAATAGCAGGATTTGGGCAAGGTCTTTAGGTTACTGCATCAGGATATGCTTTTTTTTTTTTTTTT
>VYXD01007801.1:52570-66479 GCA_013397195.1 Hylia prasina
AATAATTGCATATGATCCATACATACTCTGGTGTTTAGTGAGTTCTGTTTGTCCCTTCTCAGTGAGTGTTCTGGATAACCCACCCCCCTTTTTTCTCTTCTTTATCCACTCGTTATGAATTTGGCACTGACAATACACTTTAAGATTTCCAGGTCAGGTAAAGTGACAATTCATCCATCAATAGCTTTCTTTTCCTTTGATCTAGTCCTCAGGCTAGAGGCCACAGTGAGGCTTGGGAAAACTAGTTCTCCAAAGTTTCTTTTCAGGGAGAATGTTTGGAAGAAGAGACTTTCACCAGAAGCAAGACAAAGAGATGAGGTATTAACCTGGGATCTTAAATACAGCAAAACTTGAGAGACTTAGGGAGATTTACAGACACGGAAACATGACAAGAAAGAGGAAGAGTAGAGTGATTTGGTTTAGCAGCTGAGCCAGCTGAGAAAGGGATGAGAAGAACTCTGAGGGGAGGACTGAGAGAGGAGGATCTTGTGTACTCAGGGAACCTTAGACTTAACCCCAAAGAACACCATAAAGCAGTCACAAAATTTAAACAAGGAAATATATAGAGTTGCTTACAGGCATTATGCAGGATTTGGTTATTTTTTTTCTAGAGCAGTATATTTCTTTTGCCAGATATAAGACCTAAGAATGCAATAAATTTCTTGCCCAGACTCATATTCTGTCCCTGATCATGGCAGTAGGAGACACCATCCAGGCAAGCACACTCACTTTATTTAGGAATAGTCAGAAAACCTTCCTGTTTCCTCTCTTCCTGGTGGCTGAAAAGATGAGGTGAGAACCCTCAAGCACTTGCAGTTCTGGGGCTCAGGGCAGGAGCTTGCTTGAGCTGCTGAACAGCACAAGGAGGGCAGCTGAGGGGCAGGGACACATGATTTCTACACAAAGTCCCAATTACATTACTGGAAAGACAGAGAGAGACTATGGTCAAGCAGTGTGTGAGAGACTGAGGAACAGTCAAGTGCTGTGATGTACTTCTGTGTAGAGCACCTGAGGAACCCCCTAACCTCCTGTAAGCTCAGTGTAGTGAGGCCCAGGTGTAAAACCCTGGTGAGAGCCATGGTAGTGTTTATGGCAAGCAGCAGGAGATGGCAGGATTTCAGTCGTATTTTTTGTAAAAATCATTTTTGTCTTTTTGGTTTTTGTAAAAATCTTTACAAACACAACAGATTTAGGGACTGCTGTCAGGTCTAGCCCCAACCTTTCTGAAATCCTTGAAAAACAGAAGAGACTCACAGCCTGTCCTGATCATTAACACCCCCTCCTCACAGCCCCCAAAGAGCCTCAAGCAAATGCCAAAACTGAGAGCTCCTCACAGAAAGTGTCCTTCCATTATCCTGAACCACAATCTGTGCTCTATCCTCTTCTTTAACAGCAGAAAGGGGATGCAGTAAATCCTGTGCAAGCTGTTCACATCAAAACCAGCAGATGATCTTGTAAAACTGCTGCTCATGGTAACATACCTTGTTTAGTAAGAGAGCAGCTGCATACTGCTCCTGGATTGATTGTAAATGTAGCCCAAAGATGAGAGAATTGCAGCAATTTAGCTCTAAAGTAACAAGTAACAGACTTGCAATAGGCCAGGTCTAATATGGGTGAAAAACACACTGTAACTACATCCCAGCCAGACAAAAATGAGAAACTTCCTAGAAAATGCTGATTTGTGATGTGCAAGAGGAACCCAGCTAGAGCCTCTGTGTGCAAACCAAGAAATGGGAGGCACACTTGTTCCATGAGGAGTGGAAATGACAATTTTTCCTAAGCAAATAACTCACTTTTGCCAGGTGTAATTTTTGCCAAGCCATTTCATCATGGACTCAGTCCTCCAGCAACAATCTGTGCAGTTTTCAACACCTCACCAGCCTTGTTGTCAGGTGAGCCAGAGAAAAGGGACTGGTTTATTGCCAACACAGCTGAACTACCACAGCCTATTTTCCCTATTCTGTCCCTCAAAAGAAATAATTTACAAAGCAGAGCGGAGCAAAGGGCAGGACAAATATCACTGTACACAGGGGGATCTGAGCCTTGCTTTGGAAATGCCTGGTGTGGAAGGAGTGGCAAATCTCTCAGGCCAGACCTCCCAGCTGCCACCATCACCAGGGGACTGAGCAGTGCCCTGCAGCTGTGGCTGGTCCCTGTCCCATGTTGTGTGTGTCCCCTGGTTTTATTCATGCTGCTGCTCTTAGAAAGTGGTGCACACTGTAGTGCTACCCCAGACCTTACCCTGTACACAAGATATTCTGGCTCACTTTTCAGCAGTTTTTGTTAAAAAAAATTTTTTTTATACACACATAGCATTGCATTCCATTTTTAAATTTAGAGGTTCTTAAATCCATCCTTAACTCAAAAGTCTTGGACACCCACCTTCTGGCACCTCATTTTAAAAGCTCTGGCCTGAATGATTTGTGTCCTCTCTTGTGCCAGACATTGCACAGCCCCCTAAACAAGGACAGATAATGAACAAATTGCATATGCTTCAATACCAAGTTTCATGAACAGAAAATGGGGTGTTAGCCTTAACTATGAATTGTCTTCCCTCCTCTTTTAAAAATCTGTGTAATAACAATTAGCACAGCTTAAATATGTACATTTTCACAGGGTTTGGAGACAAATCTATTTACCTCACACTACAGTGGAATTAGCAAAATAGCAATGTTCCCTGTCAGCACAAAGAGAAGTGAAAAATAATAAATCACTGACTTGTAAACTGCATCCAAGAATCAATAAAGTGTAAATGGTTACAACACAGAAGGTAGAAATACATTAAATATGAATGATAAGAAAGAGTAATAAGACTGGAAAACGATAAGGCTGTGTATTTCTTTACATGAGACAGAGGTGACAGAGAATGTTTCTGGACTGGTAAAAGGAGAGAAGCTCTTTTCAAACAAGATGGTATCCGACCATGTAAGTCTGTCCACTACCCCTCTAATGGAGATAGAATATATCATACGAGTGTCAACAAACTTTTACAAACTTTACACATCACTGATTACAAATGAAAATGTAATGCTGCCTACACATGTTCTAGCTCTTATCTCTCCTCTAGGGGAAAACATTAAATCCTCAGCCTGCCACGGAAAATGTAGCATTCAGATATCTGTGACCAGTATGTGTAAAGAAGAGAAGATAAGGTGCATATCAAGCCTACATCTGTGACAGGGGTCCCAGAGTCTCTAGAGATAGATGAATGAGCACATATGAAGACTGACTGAAAATATTCTAATTAAACCTCTGCTTTCCCCAGAAGAATTTGCTCTTTATGGAGTATTTTCTGTTTTGAAAGAAAAGCTCACTGAAAAGATTTTGGCCAATATCCTCAATATCCAGTGCTTACTCACACACACACTTCTTTTAAGAAATAAATAGCCTGCTCCTGAGCAAAGATACTTTGTATACTTTAAAGACTCCCTGGAGAAAGTTCAGCCTGCTCGCCTACTGCGCAAGATAAGAGACAGGCTGTTAATGGTTCTAGGATGACACTAGATATATGGGCTGAGAGACAGATTTGGGTCTTTGAAGAATAACTGGTTCTGAACAATAGGAGATAAATAAATCAGAACAAAGCCACAGGTAGATGCTTGGATGAGCAGTGGCCTGCCAGTGAGAGCCGGTCATTAGCCCATACTGGCAGTGCAGGTGAGATGAATAAGGTAGGGCTTCAACTTCAAACTTCCAGGCAACGCTCTTGAGTTTTACAGCTACAAGTATAATAGCTTTGCATGGTCAGCAATTCATCTTACTGCTTTAGAAATTAAAGAATAAAAAATGCAAATGCAACTTTCATGTGTTGATCACTTAGGAATGTACAAAACCATGAACAGTGGCAGTAATGAAATGTCTCCTGGGTGCCTCTGAAAACCACAGGAGGACACAGGCTAGGAGGTTTCCTAGGAAACCAGAGATGCACTCCAAAGCATGTGCAAGTTTGGCCAGCTGACAGTCACCCACTTGTGTTCTGAACATCACTGCTAGGAGGTATGTGATTCAACCCTGAGTGTAGTTGGAAGGACTAATTGTGGAAAGCCTAGAGGAGGTCGGGATAGATTTATTCCTGGTTGCATAAATATTCAGTTCTCTAAAAGAAAGAAAAGGCTGATTGCTAGCTATCCAAAGTGAGGGGGAGAGAAGGGTGAATAACACCTTCAATTAACCTAAATATTGATCTTAGTTCCAGACTCTGCTGGCCTAAATTCCACTTAAATCCTTGTGCCTACTGTTTTCTATTGGCTGGGAACCCAAAGACTTCAGAGTAATTATTCCAGAGATGTGAGTAAGGCTTAGAGCCCAGAGATGCCAGTGCTCAACACTAAGTACTCAGATTTATGTGGAATCTAGTCCTGGCAAAACTGGGCACTGGGATTTGATGTACCTCCAAGGTGCTTATGAGGGAAGATGCCTGCAGACCCAATGCTTGACCTTGCCGCTTCCAACCTCTAGACAAAATATCAATTTAGCATCTCTTGGGAAATACAGTGTAGCAGCTCTCCTAAGCTTTGCTCTCTTTCTGCATCCCAGCACCTCCAACCCCTCATTGGGTTTGCTCAGAAGAGAGTTAAGGCCACATGTACAGGTGACCCACTGGGGGAATGTGAAAAGAAGAGAAAAAGCAAAAAAATTTTTGCCCTCCTTGGCCAGATGATTCCTAATGCTTTGCAGATCCTTTGTCTCCTGCTACTGCAAGACCCTTTTACAAGGGCAGAACAGTAGAACTTGTCATGCTACTATGGAAGACATGACATGACTGAATTTCTTTCCAGCTGCATTTCTCTGACTCCCTTAGAACAAGCCTCTGTATCTACCAAAGACTGGAAAGCAGTCACAGAGATTTCCAAATCAGTGAGTCCTTCCCAATAATCTGTGGTTCAAATATCCTTAATATCAAATATTTGAGGACTGGGATGTTTGGAGAGGAAAGGGTCTGCCGTATATGAACATTCTTACAAAGCTTTCCATGGCTTGAAGAAGCATGGTTGTTCCTGAGCTCCCCTCCCCTGGTGTGAGATAGAGCAGACAGGTGTGGCTGTAACTCCAGCACAAGTAATAAATACATTTAGCAGCTAGATTAGCATAATTGCTTGCCTAGTCAGCTAGCATGCAAAGTGCACAAATAAGCATCATAACAGTTTTATTACATGTACAGGCTTGTGTTTCCTTGAGACGTGATAAAACAAACAGATCAGTAATTTTAGAACAAGCAGTCAAAAAAACTAAAAAATGCAATGAGTAATTTAAAACAAATGTTATTAACTGTGTCTTTAAGAAATCTTCTCCAAGCTCTGCCCCAATTATATTTTATCAATGTGAAAGACATGATGACAAAATGTATTGCTGGTCACAAAAACTTACATTTAGGTAGCTTTTTGTTCCATTATGAAATATGCTTTGTTTTGTTCCATTATGAAATACATTTCACTGCAGTCATTTATACTCCTCAGTGTGAAAGGTGTGATTCAATCTGGAAACATTTTGAATGGGTGATTGCTTGAGAAATGTTCCCTCCCTTTTCTTCATTCAAACAACAGATAAAGAATGTGCCTCTTATTTCTCAAGTAGAATATTTACTTATTGCTGATAGTATTGCACAGTGCCTTCTGAAGAGCTTGAATATCAGTGACTTATAACTGCTGTAAATACATTTCTAACAACCCACTACAATTTCAAAAGTATTACATGAGCTAGCTAACAAATTTATTAGTCAAAACAAATAAGCTAAAACATCTTTGGGGTTACACCAAGATGCACTCAGCTGTTAAACGAAGTAAAATCAGCTGTTGGAGTTTGTTCCTTTTACAAATGGCCCATTGTGTGTGTTTCAGGGAACAGTGGGAGCAGTGAGCAAGACATGAATGAAGTAGTCTGTCAAATCCTCCGTTTGATTTATAACAATGGGGTTGCATTGACATGAGAATAAAATACAGCAAAGCATATGTTCACTATGAGTAATACAGACCCATTTATATATTACAGGAGTAATAAGTAAATGGTCTCGATCATTTTCTAAAATAGTCCTACAATGAACATGGTTATAATGCCATGGGACAAATTCTGCTTCACAGGCAGTGATCAAACAGACAGAAAAAAATATTAACCCTGGGTTTTTTTCTCCTTAGGTTTCAAGCACTTAAACTGGTGGAGAGTGTTGAAACAGTACCCATTTTCTTGTTGTGGGTCTAAAGAACAACTAATCCTGGTCTTCCTCTGGAACAGAGAACAAGAACGGCTGTGGCTTCATGACATAACTTGCTCAGTTTCAGTCCTCAAAGAATCTGGTCCCTTAAACTCTCAGTTGGATGTTGGCAGGAAAGGACTGGGTAGGACTTCAAGAAAACGTTGACACAGTTTCAGAGATGTCAGCAACAAATCCAACTCAGCTATAAAATAGTTACTGTGGGAACCCAGAGAAATACATGCACTTATCTTGAAGACTGGCAATGCTTCCACGTGAATGTTCTAATTAGGAATCATGACATCCTATTTCTTTCTTTAATACCCTAGTTGTAAATGGACAACAAATGTTACTTACCAGCGATTGAGCAAGAGAAAGTCATTGTTTAAACATGGAAATGGAATTTAAAGATCTGCATTTAATTATGTTTGGGGTTGCTTTTCATTTGGAGCTAAACCTGGAGATTTTTAAAAAATGTGGCTCCAATATTGTTTCCTTTTGTAAAATGGGAAGAATGTTAACAAACATACTCAAGCTGCCTTTAACAGCATGAAAATTGTCTAAAACACAGTAAATCTCCTAGTTGTTCAAATAATCATGCATTGTACGAGCATGGTTATTTTGTGTTGTGGTTCTAACCACTACATTACGTGACAGCTCTTACAAAGCAGAAGTTTCTAGTCTCATTTCTATTCCTTTTCTTTCCTTTTTTTCAGTGAAAATGGCTCTTTACTTATCTCTCCCAGAGACCTCAATTTGTGCACCTATTCAGTGTCAGAAGCAAAGTCATTGTAAGAAAACTGCTTTTTTTTTTTTTCATTTCCAGCCTGAATTGAGAAGTTCTAAACATTTACCAGAAACTTTGTAAATCAGAAATCTGATAAATTAAACACACAGCATTCTTCTCAGACCACCTAGAGAAAAGGAAGACTGTGAAGAGAAAGGAAGACTGAGAGAAAGTAAAAAAAACCACAAAGAAAATAGAAGGACTGCTTACTGAGTTCTAAGGCATAGGCCAAAGTGAAGTTGAGGTGGATACAATTTCTGCAGCACTGGTAGCAAAACCCAGGCAAAGGCTGGAGCTGTGAATTCTTAGGAATATACAGCTTCTGTCTCCTAAACTTGGAAAGCTGCTCTGCCCTTCAGTCTTTATTCCAGGGTGTGAGTTTAACCACACAACTTTAGCCATTGGCCTTTACTGCACTGGCAGAGGTCATTTTGACTACATTTCTTAAGTGCTGAGAGCAGATGTGTAAGTATTAAGTACGGCATTCATCAGAATTTAAAAAAAAAAATCAAACAAAACTCCCTAACCCCATACACTTTGTTGATGTGAATTTTTGAAATGTTTCATTTCAAAATGAAAATGTTGTACTTACGAAAATGGCAATACTATCCTTTTAGATGAACATCAGTTATTCCAAAGAAACACATTTTGCTGTGTAAAACGTGATTACTGCTGTTCCATGACTACAATTGCCCTCAAAGGTGCAATTCCTTCCAAGAAATCACTTATTTTCAAATCCATGGCATTGCATGGTTGTACAGGTCTTCAGCTACAAGTCTCCACATCACATCTTGTTATTTCCTACAGTGCACTGCATGCAATTAAGTTTAAATCAGGGGGATGTACTACTAAGGACCCTTTCGCAGGTAATGTGTGTTTGAACATAGCTGAAAATAAGCAACAATTATAATACTGCAAAAAGCTTCTAAATATTTGCCTTTTAGGACATGATGGTCCTGTTTCACCCATTAAAGAGGCAGGGTGGAATATAGGTCATATCCTAGCCATTAGCACTTACGCTTCAGTAGCAAACAACTGGGGTTAAGTAATCTGTCACATGATCAGAGTTCTAATTTTGATTTTAATGCAATAATTGTGCGCTTTCCCCCGTAGCAGTGCACATATGGCTGATTTTCTACTCTTTCCACCACATTTAGGGTATTCAAGCCCCATACTTTAATAGAGAGTTTAAAAGAAATCTTTCTGCCATTCATACCTCTCTTTCCTCCCAGGTCAATGCTGCTTTTTTTGTTATTCTACCCTGGCAAGGTGACTGAGGGTTTTGGGAATCCAGTTCAGACAAAGTCTTCCCCAGCCAGCGTGACATCTGCACAAGGAAACCCGGCACTTTGTCCCACACAAAGGCCTCCCAACCTTTCCCAGAACAGAGAAGGATGGGTAATACTCCTGAGTTAGGCTCCTGACTACTATAAAGAAACATGTTGGCACTAAGGGATTTTTTTCTACAACTGACTCACTTTTTCCTGTCCTGGCTCTTCTAGAAGAGTTACTAGGAATCCTTAAATAACTTGGGCCAAGCCCAAAAGAGTGCAAGGCATCAGAGTTAGAACCACTCCTAACTTTACTATGTTTAATTAGTTTATCACTTAAAACACTAATGGCATGTCCACAGACTTTGTGCCTCTGCCTTTCCTTCCAGACGGACACATTTTTATCCTTTCAGACTAAGGCATTAATAGTCCATGTCATACATTACTTCATTCATCATTTCTATGCCTGATGTTCTCTTAATGTCCTGTTCCTTTCTGAGTGAAGCAGGAGCTTTTGAACTGTGTCATCAGCTCACCAGAATGAGATGTGGGACAAAGGTATCATAGGAAAGGCAAAGTTTCTGCATGGCTTCTGTGCTAGTCACGACCCAGAGAGCTGCATGTTCAACCTCAGCCTGGTATTTTTGTCCTCCTTGCCTGGCTAAGTCAGCTTGGGCCACATCTCAGTTTTCCTGTCAGTCCAAGGGTCCCCTGTATCACTGTCCCTGCTATTTGAGTCACCAGGTGGGATTAGTTGCTTTGACTAAAAAGCAAATGAGGAGTTAGGTGACACAAAATGTGTTTCCTTCACAGCAGGCAGCAACTCTAATTGTCCTTGGCAGCAGCTGGAAACACCACTCTCCACCCATTGCAGGAAGTACACACCTTCTTCCTCTGCAGCACTGGAGCACCCACGGCCTTGCTTTGTGTTTCCTCCTCTGTAGTACAGGCTGTGGGTGGGTGTTTGTGCCCCTCTTCCTTCCTAGGAAAAGGAGGGAGAGATCTTTTGGAAAGGCCTGCAGCAGCACTGTAGAGCAACTATGTGGTGGTGAAAAAACACAGTACTCCAGATGCGGCCTGAGTGTCAAATAGAGGATGGTAATTGCTTCCCCCCTCTCCTGCTGACAGGGAGCTGTTAGACTTCATCACTGGCTTGGGCTTACCCCAGCTTTGCCCTAGTACCCGAGGCCCTTCTCCGCAGAGCTGTACCCTGCACGGAGCTAGTCTGTCCCAGATACTGTTTGTCTTGGTTGAATTTCATGAGGTTCTTGTCATACCATTCCTTCAGCCTGAGTCCCTCTGAGTGGCAGCTCTACCCTTGACCATATTGGCTCTCCCACTAATTTGCTGTCATCCACAAACCTGATGAAAGGGCACTGTGTCACCTCCTCTAGGCACTCCTACAGATATTAAACAGGTCAGGTTCCAGGATAGATCCCTACAATACTCCACTTCTTACTGGCCTCCAGAGTACAACCCTTTAACTGCTGGCCTCTGAGTCCTATCATGCAGTTTTTTACCCATGTGTTTGTCCATCTATCTAGCCCACAATGTGTTAATTTGGATACAAGACTCTAGATGGTGTCAAAAGTCAAGGTAAATAATATCCTCTGCTCTTCCTTATCTACAAATCCAGTCATTTTACTATACAAAGCAATCAGTTTGGTGAGGCACACTGGCTGCTCCTGATCACTTCCTTCTTCCTCTGTTCAGAAAAGTGTTCCAAGAGGACATGGATTTCCACATGGATTGCAGTGAGGCTGATCAGCTAACAGTTTCCCTTTGAGGTTTTTTTTCAAGAGTCATTGGAAAACACTCCAATGGTTGTGGAGACTCCAGTCTCCATTATCTTTCAAAGATAAAAGTGCAGTCTTGCAGTGAAACCAGACAGCTCCCTCAACAGCTCTGTTGATCCCACGAACATTTATGGGTCAAATTCTTCCATGTAATCCCTGACCTGATCCTCACCTGTTTCTGGTTCTCCTCCATGAATTCTAAGCACAGAGATCTGTGAGACCTTGATGATATGCCTGAGGCAACAGTAGCTTGTGGGTGCCACAACCTCATCTGTTTCCATTGCCATATCATTTGCCACATTCAGAACAAGACATTTCCTGTTTTCAGTCTTCTACTCTTGGAGTTGTGGCAGAAGCTCTTCTTGTTGCCCTTGGGATCATTTACAAATCTTAAATACAGCTTTGACCTCAGAAAAGATTTGATTTCTTTGGATATTTCCAGCAGTTTCTGCATCAGCCCAGAAACCTGAGTTACCTCCCCTGATCATGGAAATGTACAGATCTGAATGTCCTCCATGAGCTGCAGTATAAATTGTACTCTTCCATATCTGTCCAAAGGCAGCTGCTTTGTTCTGCTTTGTCAGGGAAACTGTTAATAATTTAATAATGAAAGGGAACTAATGAGGCCTATGGATTTGAGCCTCATGCTCCGATTATCCAGTGTCTAATGAAGTGTGAATTTTGACTGAAGCTTTTTCCACCCTGAGGGGAAAAAGCCACTCTCATCCATGTGGATTCTCCTGTGACTAATGAAGGGTGAGCTCACACTGCAGCTTTTGCTGTACAGGGAGTACAGGTAAGGTTACTGTTCACTGCATAGGCCTAGTTTCATGACACTTATGAAAACACGTAATTCTGGAAATATCTACCCCTTTAATTCAGATTTGACCAGTGGGTTTGGGAATTACTAGGGAGAATGGACATACTCACAAAGGCTTGTCCAAAGTCATTATTTAAGCCTCGAGCATTTTGAAACATCCCAACATTTTCTTGCACTGCTTTGCATTTCAAACACGTCTCATTGGAAAGGTGCAAAATAATTTATATTAAGTATTAGCCTAATTTTTGAAACAGGTGAACTGTAATGATTCATCTTTTAAAGAATATATCCCTTCCCAAATCCTGTCAATTAACGATTTCACATGTGTTTATACACTCCAGACTTTTGACAGACGGCTTATACTTTTTGTATCTTATCTAAAACAAGGTTATTTCTAGTGTCGGCCAATAGGTATTCTGTAAAAACCAATATTATCTACCATTTTCTTCCTGTAGTAGATTATGCTTGGATTTAGCAAGGAGGAATGTCGTCTGGTCTGCTTCGGATGCATGTATGCCATGAGCAATCCCTCAAACAGAGGCATGAGGCCGTTGCTGTCATCTTCCCTAGACAAATACATTCAGGCCAATGACTGACAGGTGAGGTGTTGCAGTTTTGCTGCTGCACAGCTATCACATATTAGCTGTCCTGTTTTATAACTGATGTAGGGACCAAGGCATAGCACTTTTATTGCTGGGTAAACCAGGCGAGGCCAACTAAAAGCAGCAGCACAGGGCTGACCTCCCCCAGCAACCTCGCCGCAGCTTGCATGATTTTACAGGCATGTAGCTATCACAATAATTACATTTTCACTGTAAAAAAACCACAAAATCAAAACAAGGCCCTGTGCCACTGAAGAGAAAGCCCACTGTAAGTGACTGTATATGTGACAGGAGATTTACATTACCATGTCAGGGGAATGGTATTGTTCTCACCCCATAAGTATGTGATCTAGTGTAAACAGTGATAAAGCTACCTGAAAACAGGCAATTCCATCCCACTACAGACTGTCAGTCCCTGTTGTCTCCACTTAAGTGCAGCATGTTTTCTTGACCCTCTTCTTGGTCTCACACATACTCATCTACGAAGACTCATCCCATTGAGTAAAAGAGCTGTTGTATTGCACAAGTGACCCTAAGTACAGTATCTCAAAATAGCTATGTTGCAGGTGAGAATTTTCTCTTTTTTTCCTGCAAATGCATCCTTTTCCACCTGTCTGTTCTCTCACATAAGCAAACCTACAGAAAAGTTGAGTTCATCTGAGTTCAATATCTTGCATGGCAGTGCAATAGATGATAATGTGATTTCTAGCTGATATAAAAAAGTCCTTTATGCCAAAATATTTTGCAAAGGAAGACCTAATGGCACTGAACTGAATCATCATTTGGTCTTTGTGAGATGTGCCTTCTTCAACATGGCAATGAAAAACAACTGGAAATATGTAATTTTTATTAGCTAGAGAGACGGAATCTAGATTTGTTTTACAACACAATAAGCATGAGGCATCACCTGATCACAGCAGCCTCTGAAATCCAAGTGGTGCGTATCACACGCTTGTGCAAATTCAGACTTGAGAAATCAGGCAGACACAGGTGATGGGCTGGTTATTGCAATCTCCTACATCAAATCCATCTTGTAAATTCAGCAATCAGTTGTGTTTTATTGGTGCCTGAATGGTGTAAGAGTAGAGAATCAAGCCTGATTGGAGTGGAGAATTTAGACCATGGAGTGGTCTAAATTATGACCAAATCATGAAATTCTCATTCTTGTAGAAGGCAGTGATCAGACCAAACACATCATGAAATCTTCATGTATTTTTTTTACTTTATTTCCCTTTTGAAATCTTAAAGTACAAAATCATTATGTCCTTTTTATTACATATGATCACACTATTTCAGTTTAGTCATTCCCTGAACTGTATTTTCTGGCATAGCGTATTCACAAAGATTGGCTTCAAGCTAAGAAATTCCAGGTTAATTCAATAGCCTCTGCAGTACATAAGCTATTAACAAAAGAATGATATCTAAATTTTGTCAAAGCATGGGAAAAAATGAAAAGCATTTCTCAAACATTCCCTTAAAATTAGGCTTAGCTGTATCATGAGGTTTTGTATTTTCTCTCCATATATCATGAGTGGCCATTTCTATTTCAAAAAAAAAAAAGGGGCACTTTTCATAGTGCCGCTTTCAAATCTTTTAATTCCCTGGCTACTCAAAGATTTTCCTTCCTTGATCTTCAGAGGAAATTCTTCCATTATTTCTGATGCTCCGAGCAGGCGCTTCACTCATGCCTTCTTAGCACCTACTTAGCCCGAACAAGGCTTCTGCAGCGCAACCGCTCGGGCTGTTTCCCTCCTTCACTACCCGAACAGCCGGGCGCGTGTGCAGGGAAACTCTGAAAGCCCTGCCAGGCTCGTTCTTCGGCCTGTTTTCTCCTCATAGCTTCAGTGCCATCCTTTCCTTTCAGTCTCCCTGCTTCCTAGATGACCTCCTCCATCCATCGTGCTCCCACCCTTCCCAGCACACGGGAATCCAACAGCAGCGTGCCTCGCTGCCTTCACACGATCCCTACCCAGGCCAGCTGCCCAGGGCACAAGGGACACCAATGCCTGCTCGGGGAGGCGGTGGAGTCACCGTTCCTGGAGGTGTTTGAGGAAAGACTGGACGTGGCACTCAGCTTGGATTCGATGATCTCAGAAGTCTTTTCCAATCTAATTGATTCGGCGCTCGCTGTACTGTCCTACGCTGTTATTTCTACCCAGGATCACAGGCGTGACCCGCTCACGACGTCGAGCCAGCTTTCCAGCCCAGCGTCCCCGCCAGAAGGACAGGGGGCCCCCAGCTCGCCGCCACGCAGGTGGCGGACGCGCGGGCTTCTTCACTGTCTCCTCAGACCTTTAGCGCTTCGCCCTCCGCTCTTATTTTTCCTATGTCTAAGGCGAATCGCCCAGTACCTCCACGAAACCGTAGCCCAGGGCGGACCGAAGCGGAGGGTCCCACCACCCTCTGCTCCCCTCCCCGCAGGCGCCCCGTCCCCTGCCCGCCCGCC
>VYXD01007801.1:67447-232083 GCA_013397195.1 Hylia prasina
AAGGTCGGTGTGTCGGTGCCGGCGGGGCTGGAGGGGAGGGTTTGGGGAAGGGAGGGGAGAAGGGGTTGTTTCTGCGGGCACGGCGGACTCCCGGGATGCGGGTGTTCATGCGGGATCGGCGAGGGTCCCGGAATGCGGGTGTTCCTGCGGGGACGATGGGCTCCCCGGGCGCGGGTGTTCCTGCGGGCACAGCGGGCTCTCGGGGATGCGGGTGTTCCTGCGGGGACGGCGGGCTGTCGGAGCCTGCCGTGCCCCCGGCGCGGCGGAGTGTCCGTGCGACGCGGCCCCGTGTGACCGCGGTGACACCCGGCCCCGCGCGTGTGACCGGAGTGACAGCGGTCCCTCCGCCACTCCCCCGCTGCTGCTGCCCGCGCCGGCTCCGCCGCGTATGTTCTGTTGCTGGGAAGGGGAAAAAAAAAATAAACAAGCGAGGCGAGAGCCCCGCGGTCCGGCCGAAGGTGCGTTTTAGGGGAATGACGGTGCATCTCGCCCCTCGGAATCCGGTGCGTAGCCAACAGGTTTGCCTTCGTCTCCTTGTGCCCAGGGCTGGAGCGTGCCCCTCCTGACAGAGGCTGGAAGTATCTCTCGTTCTTTGTCAGTACGTGCCTTGCTGCTGTCACTACACTTACTACATTGAATTCACTGCCTAGAGATTAGTATAGAAATCGGTGAACTAACTAGCAAGGTCCTGCATAGAGGTCTTTGTGCTTATTGTCAGGTGAGTTTTGGCACCTAGGTGCTTATATTAACAGAAGATGACTTTTAAAGATAGTTGATGTGCAGTCTTGATGATAGTTGAAGGGCAAATATGTGTGGTTGGTTTGTTTGGGTTTTTTTTTGCTTTTTTTTTTTTTAGTAAGTAGACTGAGTAAAGTGTTAGAGAATATCCACTAGAGCAAGATCGCTTATATTGGCCAGATGATGGTTAGTGACAAGTGACCCATTTTCAGATTGGATATTTTTATTGGTAAGAGATGCTAGTATACCTGTGAAGGAGAAACATTTATGTGGGATACATGCTTTGGGTTTTTGCTTATTCATAGATAGCTTCTTATTGATCATCTCACTTCCAAGAGCTTGTTATGACTAGATGAGGGCAAAGCAGTGGTTTCTTCGATGGTACCATTACAGTTACTGGAGCAGCTGAAGTGTACTGTATGATTTTCAGCCATCTAGCATGAATGAAGTGCATGCAAATATGCTTACGCCTGCCCTCTGTAGTGCAGTCACTACTTAGTCATAGATGCTGCTTTTTTGGAGTTGTTTATTTTGGATATATTTAGATCTTCAGGCTCTGGGGAAGGACCAGTTTAACGAATCTCTGCGAAGTGAAATCTATGTAGAAGTGTTTACTAGCAAACGTTTACTGTGTTAGAATTAAGCATTTCTTTCAAGACATGCACCATTAGGAACTGGGTTAAGGAATGGTGAGGTTTTTTGGGAGATCTATCACAGAAAGTGGGAAATAGGCTCATGGTTGTTTTTGTACTGATGCTGATCCTTGGAGGGAACCTGAAACAAATAAGAACTAACAATCATTGCCAAACAGTGGAATCAAATTTTACCTTGTGAAACATGTCAAAATGTTTGCTTAGACTAATGTCTGCCCCGTTTACTTCTAGTGCATACAACATCCAGATTAGAGGACTTAATAATAAAAACTGAGGAGGAGAAAGTCCAGTCTTGTCTCTTACTTTTCCTGAATATCCTAAATGACCAAGAAAGTGGTGAGATGATGACATGGTTTTTTCAAGTGATTGGAAAGAGAAGCTAGCCTGACTGCTGGAGCTTTGCTTGGTAGGCAAATTAACATCTTAAGACTGCACATTCATCTGGCTCTTTTAAGAGAATCTTTATGATCCACACTTGAGGCTTTCATGAAAAACAGGGAAAAGGGAGAATTGCATCCTAAGTGTGCTTACTGTGTTATGGTTTATGTTTTCATTTGACACAATTGAGAAGCAACAAAGTACAGTTTGAGTGCTGGACACTCTACAGGTTACTGCTGTTCCATCCTGCTATGAGAGCTGATTCTGCCATGTGGTGTGGGTGGTTGCACTGTAATAAATAGTCTTCTTTCTGATTATTTTAAAGAAAGCATGTTAAGGGTGTGCATGCTAAAATGCTACTGCAGATATTCTTTTACTTGCAGTAGTCATCTTGTGCACTGATGACTGGTTGCTTCTGACCAACCTGGTCTCTGCTAACCGCCTTTGAATTATACTTGAATAATTCTTTTGCTCTCTGCACCTTCAGTCTATCATTGTCCCATCTATCCCACTGGCAACTGTAACGCCAAAGTAGCACCTTTGGCTTGCTTGGCCTGTCTTGCTTTCAAGGGCACAGTATCCTGGTGCAGCTAGGTTTTTTCCTCACAATGTGTCTCTTGTGAAATAATGTACTTCCTTTTTTTGATTTTCAAAGTTTCACTGAAATGCTGTAGCTCTAAAACTTACTGGTGAACTTCTGTCCATTCCTACTTAATAATGTTTTCAGATTATGTCTTAAAATAAGAAACCAATGAAACATGGTTCAGAACAGGGATATAGGGCTGAGTTGCAGTTTACGATGAATATAGTAATATTAAATTGCATAAGCTTTTAACTTTAGTAGCCTCTGAGGTTCTGCCCATCTTCTATGTCACATTATTTTCAAGCACTTAACTGAAATGCTACAGCTGCTATAATACATTAAAGTACCTGTTGTTTTAATACACATAACAATATTATGTAAGAGCTTAAGAGGATTTGAAAAAAAACGTATATTCCCTTACAATTCTAGGATAACTCACCCTGGCAGAGTTCTAGTACACATAAGTTGATTGAGTCACCAATGTTAAGAACTTAATGAGAAATAATTATACTTGCAAAGTATAAAACAGAGCATGTTCACTTTCTGAAATGCTGAATCCCTCTGTTATAGTGATCTTCTACAACAGTGCTGAGAGACAAATGCTGCACTGCATTTGAGAGCCTGTTTTCTTTATGTATCATTGTGGGTTTTTCTACAGCAGTCTCCTGCAGTCTAGTTACTGACTGGACTTTACTTGAGAGATGATAGACTATTATAATCTTAGTTCATGTTAAAGCATGGCAAATTTCAGGTGCCTGGCTGTTCCTGCCTAATTTAGCATGCTATAAATGAGAATAAAGTATTGAAACTGAGTCACTGTAGGTTGGAGTCAATCTATATATCAAGATTTAAGCAGTTTGTATCCTAAGTGGAAAACATCTGTCTCATAGTGGCAACTTAAGTCAATTCAGTACTTGAGTTTTATGTTACCAGATGTGTTGCTAAACAAATGATACAGTCTGATATTTAACCTTGATATTAAGAAATTTAATAGAAATTATTATTGTTTGTAGTAGGTACTAAGAGTATGCACACATATTTTCATCTGAATACTAGTGTTTGAGATGGTGTGTGGTGCTTTCACCTCCCTTGATACAGAAAAAGAGTCATGTTTGTGGTTCTGAATTTACACAACAAAGATGTAGGTGTTAAAACAGCGCTAACATTGAAATGTTATGACACACTGAAGTGTTCATTGATTAATGGCAGAAAGTTTAGAGCTCCTGTTAATGGTCTTGGCTGCACTGCCTGGCATGGTAAAATTATCTGGTAAATTATTTGAAAAAAGGGAAACAATTCTGAGAGTTCATGAACATGGAGTAGATGAAGTAGCTTCTCTAGAAGAGTTTAGTTTGGTGAAATCTGAGTTACCTGCTTTCTGCAAAGTTCCTGCAGTAAGTTTCCTAGTTATAAAGATATGTCCTGTCTAAAAGATGGTGATACTATCATGAAACACCTGATGTGCAAAGTATTTCTCCATCACTTTCACATTCCTAGCTATTTTGGGGGAAGAAAAAAGGAAAACATGATGGGATTTAAAATATTAAGTCTTCAAGAATCTACTTTGATGCTGTTTATCAAGCTTGGAAAAGTATAATTTTGGGCCAGGGAGTCCAGCTACCATGAGTTATATCTCTGTTGCTTGTACAATTGTTGACTGAAATACTAGATCTTGATTGGTTAAATGTATGAATATCTGTAACTAAGATATCCATGCTAATTTTCTGTAGTTGAGGAAAGATTTTCCTGTTAATGCAAATTCTCACGCAAAACATGAGAATTTCAGTTGAAACTAATTTTTATATATATGATGACATCACAGGATCTGAACAAAGTTTTATAACTGATTTACAGATAGAGGCAGAAAGTACTAGCAGATATCACAAAATTTGGAACAAGTCCTTCTAAAAGATGTTATCACATACTACTGTGCAGAAGATAATTTATGAGATGCATCTGTTAAGGAAGATCTGGTAGTTTTCTACACAAGAATACTTCAGGAGCAGCTTCAGAGCTCAAGTGCTGTATTGCTGAAGCCTCTCGTTTGTGAACAGGGTAGAGCCTCTCTTGCTTTTTTTTCCTTTGGCCTTCGGTGGAGGGCATAAGAGGAAAACAGATACAATTTGAGATTAATTGCTTTTGGAACTGTGGCTGGTGTGAGGGCTTTAAATGGTGTAAAGCTATTGCTGAGTTCTTCAATCCATAGGGCAGCTTGTATTTGTCTTGTGTAATACCTTCTCTTAGAAATGGAAAGTACCTTGTGAGCTGCAGCAAATTATCAGCAAGGTTGTGAAAGTACTCTGGGCTTTTAACATATTTCACAATTGGAACCAGTGCCAGTAACTGCTGGTGATGGGTTTGTCAGTTGATCATAGTTCCATCAGTCTTAGTGCATCTGTCCTCTTAACAGCTTTGGTGTCTAGTCTGTAATCATAATCTTCCTGCTACTGTCTTACTATTGCTTTGCAATCTGTACATCTGTGTAGTCTATGTTTTTTCTCATTCACCTTCTTGGAAACAAAAAGGAAATAGACATTCTTGACTTTAAAGGTGGAGACCTTGAAGGACCAGTTCAGATCCAGTGGCTTCTTTAAGTTGTCTGTATTGAGGGTGATTCTCGCACAGATACCAACTATCAGGTGGAGTTTCTACAACACAGTTCTCAATTTTTAATTTGCTCTTTGCTGATGTTCTGCAGAGCACTCAGCACAGCTTAGCTATGTGAAAGAGGAAAGCCTTAATTGTCTATGCTTGGTGTGACTACACTGATCTTCAAGAAAATAAATTGTAGACAGCAATCAATAGGTCTGAAAGTTTGGGAATTCCTTATCCAAGAAATGTGTTCTTTAACCGAATCATGCATTGTATTTTTTACATTTTCTTTTTCTCTTGCATTGGATCAAAGTGTATTGCTGTTAGAAGTCAGGTCATGAGGTTCTTTCTCATCATTTTCTGTTACAAAGTGCTGTTAGTAACTTTTTTCTTCTGGAATCTGTAATAGTGCTACCCTTCCCATCCTCCCAACGTTTTGTTGGTCCAGGAGCAATGTTTTAACCAAGTTTATTGACCTGCCAAATATTTCTGCTGCTGGCTGTTCACTGAATAATGGACCTTAGAATTGAAGAATTCTTGTTGGCATTTTGCTTTTACTTCAATTCTAAGAAGAGTTAAGGTTACACATCAGTAGCTCTAAAGCTTGCAAAACATTCTAAAATAATGAAACACTAACATTTTATTAGAGATTTCCCAAATGTTTAGAATGGTAAAACTTCATCAGCAATTGGCACCTCATATCTTTTCAGAGCAAAATTCTATGGACTGTTTAAAACTAAGGAATGCAGTTAAGTTTTGCAGCTTAATTGTTCTTTTTATGTTTGTAGTACAGTATTACTTGGTAACTCTTCATCGTGTTCTTCATTGTTTTAGGGGTAGCCAGTGCTGAATAGTAGAAGGTTTGCTGATATATCTTGACCTTTCAGTAACACGGTATGGGCTGGAGGCAGACACTGAGGCCTAATAGGAAAATGAAAGAAGTGCCTGTACACCTTGAAAAAAAAATCTCCTGTAGTGTTTTATCGTGGAGTTCACTGGGAACAGAAGAGTTTCTAGGGTTTGTCTTCAGTGAAAGGGAAGATAATGTGTGTATGCTGTGGTGCAGTCACGTGAAGTGGAAAATAAAGCTTTAGAGGGCATTGCATACATAAGAGCTGTTGTAACACAGCTACCTCTGTGAATTATGTCTTCCTCTGCCCCCCAAAAATGCTGCATGTACAAAATATTTGGCTGTAGGGCAGGTGTAGATTACCATGATTTCTTTGAGTACCTTGGAGTGGTAGTTGTGAAGGCTTAGGCCATAGGAAGGTGGAGGAGGAAGGGCTCTGCTGGATCATGACACATGTATGCAAACAGAAGGAGAATACACTTTCCTAGGATCCTGACTTCCGTATTGAGTCCTGAATATTCAAGAAATGCTGGATACTAGCAGCTTAAGAAGTTTGAAATACACTGGAGCAGCTGAGTAATGATAAGTTTTCAGGGCATGTGGTATGCATTGAGTGTATGCGTATGTGTTCTTTGCACGTCACTCTTGCAATGCCCTTTACCTGCTTCTAGTGTGTTGGTGCTCCCTTACACCAAAAGAAAGGTGCTAAGAAACCCTCTGGAGGAAAGCAGATTGACACATTATGAAGTGTAAATAACAGTAACAGTGCAAGTAGTGGTAACAAGATAGACTGTTTCTAAAGGTTCATGGATTAACCTGTAAAGATACCCTACATTAGCATGGCAGATAAAAACTGGGAGGAAATATCGGAAAAAAAGAGAAAAATTATACTTGCAGTTTGTTTACTGAGTTATTATATCCTTCAGTGTGCTCTCAGATTCTGATGATTAGTACAAATTCTTTTCAGAGTGAAAAAAAATTGCTTATGAGCCTCCATATTCTGTTGATGTCAAATTTTGGATTTAGTGTTTCTAGGAACACAAGCAATGTAAGTCTTACTCTCAACATACAATTATGTAGTAAATAAATAATTGTTATAGATGCTGTTACTTATCTGAGACAAAAGAGAGCAAAAGGAGAAGCAGGGTAAAACTTCTTTAATCTGTCTGGTGTATGTGTATAATGTGTGCATCCATGGAACTATTCATTCTCAACTCCTGTTACAGAAAATGAAAGTGTGTGCTTTTAAGAAATGATTCATTTGATATATTTGGTTATCTGCTTTAGGGCGCAGTTTGTTTTATCACAGACTCTTATCTGTGTTGACTGAATCTCCATTTATCGTGACGGGAGACAGGAATGGTTAGCTGTCTGTGGAAGAACAAGTCCCAGTGAAGATTACTTCAGCTTTTATGTCTGTTAGACTGATAATGCAGGGAAGTCCTTACATTGATAGTTTTTCAGCATTTTGTTTAAATGGCACCTTGAAACTTCATTTTCTAAAGTAAGCTAATACACACATTAGGGTAAGATGAACTAGGTTGGTCTTATACAGTGTATAATCTAATGGAACTTTTTGAGTAGGGTGAATTGCTTAAAGAAAAGCTAGTCTCTCTGAAACATGCTCCTTTTTCTAAACAGATGTATTCATCCATCTTTTAAAGATGGTTGAATCACAGTACTGTTGTTAAGCTTCTTAATGGGATGCATGTGATATTATAAAACAGCTCCTGCAGATCTCCATTAGGGGCTCTTTGCAGGGTTTTGTGGGATAGGTATAGGAGCTTCTGTAGAAAGAAGGATCTGTTCTGAATTTATTTACTGGTAAATGTCTACATTGCATAAAATGAGTATCGGGGGCGTAGCTGAGTTCTGGTTATAATTATGGGAAAATGCATTTTTAGAACCATAATTAGCCACATGGATTAAATGCTGCTAATGGTTACTTAACTCACCAACTACAAAAACTAAACTCTAATGCTGAAAAATGAACTTATCAGGGATTTAACATAATGTGACTGAAAAGACAGGTAAATATTTTCTGTTACATAACTGTCTCTTAAATGATTTTTCTCAGGCTGTTATTTGGCTTGCTGCTACCGTGTGGCTGGTGGAAATTTTGTTTGTTGTCTGCTTTAGTCTGTAGTTCCTTCATTTGGTGAAAATGTTCAAGAGGTCACATTGTGAACCAGATCACCAAAAAGATCCATCATTAAAAGTAATCCTGTTTTGGAGGGTCATGGCAAAACTAGACGTTTGCATGGTTTCATCTATCATCAGCCCCAGAAGTTTTACTGAAGGAGACAGCAACAAAGGGTCTCAAAGAGGCTCCAGCTTGAAAGTTATGAAAATATGCTCTTAAGTGCATCCTTAAGTACTGTTAAAATTCTCCTTTCTTACTCTTGAGAGAAACTGAGAAAAAGAAACTGCTCTGAAATATATGGCAACTGCACTCCTCTAGATAGCATATTTAAATTGTAACCAAGGCTTGTATCTATACACACTATGACATTTTTGCATCCACTTCCTACTACTGAACAATTCTAAATTTTGGTATGTTCAAACCATGTGTTGCATCTGAGATGCCTGTATTTAGCTGGGGGAGCTTCATCTATGCAGATTTATTTTAAAACCAGAGTTAAGGGTTAGTTGGTCTGTTATTGTGGAGACTTTAAGTTAAACTGTTACTGAATCTGCATTAATTTTCTTACAACTAATGGGGCTGCAACATTAATAAATGTAGTTTATCTTCCATTTCTGTAAACTCTTATCGTATTGATTACTCTCTGATATATTTCTCCATGGCTTAAGCATAACTGGTTTTTGCTGGAATTCTGTTGACAGGTTGATGTTTATGTGTAGAATGTGATTTAGAATTAAATCACTTGTTGAGTTTGTGCAATGATGGTTGAGAATGTGCCAAGTAAACAAAGTATGATTTCCATACTGAGTGTTGCAGTTAAATTCAGACAAGTTGTCTTTAATTTCTGTGCTCCAGTTTTCCTTTAATTTCTCTAATCTAGAAGCAGTTAGGATTAGGATGCTGTGGAGACAGGAGTACTATAAAACATGTTTGTGGGGGGATTTTTTTGTTGTTGTTGTTGGGTTTTTTTAAATGCTGGCACCCCCTTTCGGAGTGAGACTGGAGTTGCACAACCGTGTAGGGCACAGCTGATTGATATATCCCCTCTTGCCTCATACAGGCTAAGATTAGCTGGTTTATGTGTGTACATGGACTGTTTTTCATTAGTTTTTATTTTGGTGTTAGGTCAGTATGATGGAACATTATACAACTATAAAGTAAAGCATTGCTTAAAAACATGGTCAGTGCGCAGTTGTGGTTAAAAAACCTCAAACTGACCTGAGCAAGTAGAATAGAACAAATCAGAAAATGAGTGGAGAGGGGTGAGAGGAATACTAAAGCCTGTGGAATAACCTCTGCAAAAGGATTGATAGACTAGGATTAGAACAAAATTGTGCTGAAGCTAGGAAGGGAGGAGACTAATTCTGGGAATTGCTTGAGGCAAGGTAAATGGAGTATGATAGTTCTTGTTTTGGAACAGACGGTGAATGAGAAGATGCACAAATTATCAGGAGATTAAAAACAAACAAGAGGAAGTGGTTCTCTCACAGCACATAGTTAAGCAATTCAGCTCTGCTGCAGTATGTTCTTGATGCTAAAAATTCACATGTTTTAATAAAGCACCTGCCCAGTTTCATAGGGTAGGGTGGAGTGGAATCCATCAAGTGATATTAAACACAAACCCACTGCTCTCAGATGTAAAGAAGTTTTTGAATCTCTGAAAGATAAGGAGAGTTTTATTGTTTATTGTTGTATTTGCCATTGTACTGTGTTGTTCCCTATGCATTCTGTAATAATTTCTGCCAGGTAGGAGAGTGTTTGGCATGGGCCATTTAGTTTAATGTAGCATGCTTTAATTCAGTTTTGTGCTTTTTCGAATTAGGATGGGATGGTGTTACATGGGAATGATAGGGGAAACTCTGTAAGATAAGCAGTATGGGAAGTGTTGGGAAGCAGATATGCCAACCATCTTCTAGTGGAGTGGTTTTTGAAAGAACATGTGAAGCATAGTGCTTGGTAGCAGAATGAAAGGGTGCATACAGTAACACAAAACCCAGTGAAGTTTGTTGAAGCTTGATGGCTATCTTTAAAGAAACACAAAACCCCAAACCTCAACATTTATATTGTTTGTTATTGTATGAATGCTTGTTGTACTTAACCCTGTTCCTTGTCTAGGTTGTGAAGTTTTGGAAGTTAATTGATTTCATTCAAATTTTACAGGGGTGCAGGTCTCAAACTGAATTCTATGGATTGCGTGGAAGCAGACAGCTGGATAGCGAGGAGGTTGTACCATGGCTCCAGCTGAGAGAAGCAGTAAGGTGAGCTTGTTAAACATCACAGAATCCTCATAGGACCCCCCAACCTTGTAATTGAATTCATATGAAACCAGGTTCATTAGTTCCACTGTCTGTGAAATAACTTGTTTAGCAGGGAGTGTTTTTAATCTAATGTTTACATTTCAATTTCAGAATAACTAATGTAAGGGGCTGTTTGTTTGCCAGCTTCCTTTTAAAATTTTTTCTTTTTGAAGTTCAGTTTTGAAACTGAAAATGTATTCTAAAGAGCTGTGTTTTCTGTATTTTAGAGTTGGCAATGAGCCATTTAATTTTCATATTTCTAACTACTTTGCACTCAAAGTTGGAGAAATGGTTAGCTTTTTGATAGCTACAGTTTTTTATTTAAACCTCAATCTAAGTTAACCATATAGGAAAAGGTTTTGGGAGGTTTTGTATGTGGAAAAAAGTTCTCAACGGGATATAAGACCTTGAAAACCAGTTTTGAATATGAATATTTTATAAATTGGGTCTTGTTTGCTTAAATGCCAAATACCTGGTAAGCAGGACTTCAGTACACAAAAGCTGAACTCTTGAATCTTCTCTGCTTTTTTCTCACTCTCCTTCCCCTTCTCCTCAGTCATTCCCAGGACTGATGAACACATGCAGCCTTCCCTCAAACTTTTTATTACCAATTTGTGTAACTTCAGTCAAAGTATTTAACAAGATATTTTATTTAGCACTAAGTATATCCAACCCAAATGTTTCATTTCAGTCTTTAAAGCTTTGTTCACTTGCTGTAATTACAGTATTGATTGATAATGCTCAAGCTAATTAGAGTAACAAAATTAAGTATTGTATGTCACTCTGAGCTGTGCTAAACAGAAAGCTGTTAAAAAGGAGGTGGTAAAAGTCCCAAGTCAGGCCATCAGAACTTTGTATTAGGGCTGCTTCATGTGCCGTATGAAGGGATGTGCCAAAAAACACAAAAAGATGCCAAAAAGATGTTCCTCTTGATGATGTTCTGTGATGCCCAGGTGTTTTATAGTATATCTGGAAACGTTACAGATTTCAGCTTTGCCAGTTTTAACTGTCCTTGTAACACTGATTTCTTCCAATGCTGCTTGAAATGTTTCTGACTCAAGACAGTGAAGGCCACTGAATTTGAGACAAATTTTCATTATTGTAGTGCTGAAACTCACTTTCTTCAAGCATACTGATAATGTGATGTCAGAAATGTGCAAGTTAGCACAGCCAACACGTTAAGGCCTTATTTAACCCTTTGCAAAAATTCCTGAAGATTATTTCCTAATTAATCTGTAGTAATGTGCTAATGTAAGTTGGGGTAATTACAAGACAATAATTTTGCTTACTTTTATACAAGTATGTAATCTTGTCTCTTTATTTTTAGGTATGCTTGGCAGTGATTATGGACTATTTATTTGCATCAGATACTCTTATATGAAAATATCACATTTCCAAAGAGCTTAAATATTATTTCATCTTCTGAAACAGAATGGCAGGCTTCAAACGAGGATATGATGGAAAAATTGCAGGATTGTATGACCTGGATAAAACTTTGGGCAGAGGCCATTTTGCTGTGGTCAAACTTGCTCGGCATGTCTTTACAGGTGAAAAAGTAGCAGTGAAAGTCATTGACAAGACCAAACTGGACACTCTGGCCACTGGACATCTCTTTCAGGAAGTCAGGTGCATGAAATTAGTGCAGCATCCCAACATAGTGCGGCTGTATGAGGTGATTGACACCCAGACAAAGCTTTATCTCATCTTAGAGCTAGGGGATGGCGGAGATATGTTTGATTACATCATGAAACATGAAGAAGGTCTCAATGAGGATCTGGCAAAAAAATACTTTGCTCAAATAGTTCATGCTATATCCTACTGCCATAAACTGCATGTAGTTCATAGAGACTTAAAACCAGAGAATGTGGTTTTCTTTGAAAAACAAGGACTTGTGAAATTGACTGATTTTGGCTTCAGCAACAAATTTCAGCCTGGAAAGAAGCTCACGACAAGCTGTGGATCGCTTGCCTATTCTGCTCCTGAAATTTTACTTGGGGATGAATATGATGCACCAGCAGTGGGTATGTATGTCTGCTTTGCAGTCAACCAGTAATCTATAAACATAAATACCATGATCTTGTACGTTTGTTTTCTGTTTCAAGATAATGCCTGATATGGAAGGCAGGTAATTGGCAGGAAATAATATAACCTAGATGAGCTGTGGATGAATTAATGCTGGAGCAGCTCTGTTTGAAGGACATACTCAAACATTCTCAAAAATGCTGAAAAGTTCTTTTTGTTTGAAATGATGCACTTGTATACATTTTAATTATTTTAAAATTAATAATAATGTGGATGCAATGGGTATATTTGTAAATACTTTTTTGGAAAGAACTGATCTTTTTGGAAAAGTTGCCTGTTTTAAATATGTTTTTAACATGACCCCATGCTCTCTTGCACCTAACCACCAGCGATTTTCTTTGCTCAGTTTAGCCATGCAAGGATAGCATTTTGAGCCCAGGCTGCTTACATGTTGCAAAGTGGTGGAAAGGCATGTTACCAAGTACTAACTTAGCTGTCAAAGGAGGAGACAGGGACTTAAAGAAAGCTTCAACTCCCTCTGTCCCATCTCTGCCTTTTTATTGTCTGAGAACCAAGAGCAGTTGATGAGTTCCCAGTTGCTCCTGATTGTGTAAAAGGTAAAAGAAATAGTAATGTGCAAATGAGTCTTCATGTTTCTAGCTGCAGAGTGGAGTGTGCAGGGTGGACTGCTGCATGTAATTCTCTTACTATCTCTCTTAGGTCTACTGCTTATTGTAGTAGAAGTAATTTAGAGTCTTTTTAGAATAGCTGTAAACACTGATGTGGTCACCTGTAGTCATACAGATTGCTTAAATCTGTTAGTTGAGGTGCAGCTCACTTCCCCAGCAGGTGCAGGTACCATATAATTGCAAATGGTGCTTCAAAAATAGCTTCTGGTAGTCAACATGCCTCTGTTCTTGTTTGCTCAGTATCTGATAATTTCATGGGTGTTAATAGCACCCATTAGGACTGTGTACATGGCTGTGTGTGTTTTGTTGTGTTTTATAGTAGTGACTGTAGCAATGGTTTAAAGTAAGACAGAATTGTCCAGCTTTTTGCTAATTTACCTCAGGTAAACAATCAGCTAATTTTGTGTGCTGACAGGCACACTGTTGAACTACAATTATTTTTAAATATAAATATTTTTAGCTATTAGATAGTATGTTCTTTGCCTAAACATTTGAATAACACTTCATGGCTTCTAACTTTGAATAGGTTGAATTGTACTCTGAGTTTTCTGGACTTGAAAATACTTTCCCAAGTGTGCTATAATTAGGAATTTTGGATCTGTTATTTCTGGGTTTGCAAATCCATGTTGATGCTACAGTGATACTTCACAAAATGATTTCTATTTAGAGTCAGATGTTTTAGATGAGTTGGTTCTGGTTTTATTAGTGGCAAACTAGAGCTCTTGAGTTCTGCTGTGTCTCTTTATATAGAGAATTTCCTGAAGCATGAGTGTAACTGATAGCAGTGGCCTTCAAAACTAGGTGGATAAGTGCATTTGTTAAATATTCTGTACAATGCCTTATGTGAATTATTTCTTGAGTAATGAAATAGCAGTCAAATTTTTTGGAGGGTGAGCAAAAAATTAGGTTTTGATATTGCTGCCCAGTTGGAGGTACTTGGGAAAAAGGAGGTGTGTGGAGATAAATGGGGGAGGGGGAATTAGGAGCATTATGACCAGATGGTCCAAATTGAATTATATAGTTAACAAAGCATGCTTTGGACCTCTTAATGATAAATGTAATAATGTTTGTTAGAGGACTTTGTAAATAATTAGGGAGGTAAACTTCTGAATAGTATTAACATTTTTTAATAGATTTGTAGAGGGGGAGGTCTGGGTAATATAGAATGGATTCATGTGAACAGTAGAAAAATTAGGAAAAAATGAAATTCTTTTAACTAATGTCTAAGGATGCCAGTTATCTTCTATTTCTTAGAATATTTAAATATATCTCAGTGGTTAGTTCATGCTTACTTATTCCCCAGTATGCTGTCTCAGCTACTGGATACTTAAAACTTCTATCCTAGTGAGCAATTGCAGTGCTTGTATCCTAACATTTTAGTGGCATATTTTTCATCACTTTGTAATGCACTACAAAAATACCTCTGAAGTACTGTCAGTTATTAGAATAAAGATACTAAAATTTATTATAAGATTCCAATAAGATGATGACCTTGAAGAGTCTGGATTTTCCTTTTCTAACTATGGGTAAAAAGTGTATCTTAATACACTGTACAAGTTTCCTAAATATGATTTATGTATTTTAAATACAGAGATTGTGGGGGAAAAAATGGGCCTTCTTTAAAGCCCTCTTTCTCCTAAAAGAAATCTTACATGTAAGTTTAGGAAATCTATCACTAAAAATGTAATTCTATATATAACTGAGGAATCAGCTTCTGCAAACCTTTCTTAAACTTGAAAGATAAACTTTCATGCTAGGATGAGGTTGTACTTGTGGACTAGGAGTATGTATAAATTCAGATGGAGGAATTTTTAAGAAATTTCATCAGTTACATTGTGATGCAAGTAATGTGCAAGGTGTGTATATATAGCTTGAAAAAGTGGTGGAGTGCTGTGAACTCATTCAGCTGTCAGCTGAATGGGGCTATTAATATTGCAATAATAGTGACTGACAATGGCAAAGATTCTTCCACCAGTTAGGATGAAATTACATTACAGCTGAACCAATCTAAAAACTTGTTCCTCAGTAAAAAGGAGGTCATGCTTTTCCCAGTGCAATGACATGGTCATGCCCCCTTGTGAGCATCTGACCACTTGAAATCCAACTCAGTTTACTAAAATGACAAATTGAAATGGATTCCCCTGCTTACACTCTGTACATATTAAAGTACCTTTGCATTCATTGTGTTTTTAAAATCCCACACCCGTTTTTATTTATGCAAAATTGTTGCAAAAATTACTGGAAGCAAAATTGATCAGGGTATATGATGGGGTTTTTTGGCCAAAGAGAGTGCCACAAATGTGGCTTTTTGGATCTTTTATGAATAGTATTAGAATGAGTATATAAAGGAAGATAATTTACATTTTCTTTCAACAAACAACTGAAATATTTAGGGCAAGTCTTTATTTAAAGTTATATGCTTAATAAAGATAATAGAAAAGCTTGCTTTATGAAAACAACTGTTTCAGCTGGTTGAGGGATTAATTTGCCCTTTGTGATGTCACTTGAAAGTTTGCATACTTGAAAAGAGCCTAGTTAATTTAGGTCTCTCATTTCCTTTTGTGTTTAAAGCTGTAGTTATAATGATGCAAGAGGAATATTTGGCAATGATCATATGTTCCCAGGGCTTTTCAAAAAGCTGAGTTAGATAATGAGAAGTTCTGTTGCTTGTCATTTTTCATGGCTTTTTCATACTTAATTAAAAATTGTTTCAATCAGAGGAAAGTGAGAGGACTGTTGTTGGACATAAAGTTCATTTCCTAAATCAAATGGACATGCTACTTTAGATCAGAGTTCTGTCTAGAGCAGTGGGGTGATACCATGAGCAACATCAATATTTAAAAGTTGATAACTACAGATGGGAAAGAACACTGTCCTTCTAGTAGTACTCTTCCTTTTGCTCTACCAGCATCAACAGAAATTAGATCATTAAATAAATAGAAATTGCCTCTTTGCTAGGTGATAAAATTTAGTTGGAGTTTTTCAGATTAGTTGATTCTTTCAGAGGAGGGCTGGTTCTATTTTAACTGCATGGCATCTCTACAAAATGTGAAGTGCTGTGTCGGCTACAGTAATGCTGGAAGACATAGACACTTATGATAGGTTCATACTATTGTAGTTGGGTATTTTGCAAATGCATGGAAACATTTGCAGAGTAAATTCATTATTCTGGGGATGAAAAATGAGCAAATTCAGATTTCAGCATTGGGATTTTGTGTATTTAGCACAGTTGAGCACTGGCTTTTAGAAAAGTACTGTAATACACAAATAACATTGTAGTTACCATCACAGTTGCTTAGCATTGCAGTCTGTCATCACAGCAATACAAAGAGGATGGTGGCAAGATGTTCCTCCTAAAAGACATGACTAACAAGAGTATTGTGGTTACTGTAGCTCCATGCTTCTCAACTGGCACTTTGTAGTCCAAATCCAGCTTGCTCCTGCCCTGGAAGTTGCAGATAACTTCTGCTGCTTTAGTAGTTAGATACAGGCTTGCACAACTCAGACCTGGATATCTTCTGTCAATATGGTAAAACTACATATTCATCACCTAGTCATATGTTTTTGATTACAGAAGGAAACAGAGGCTTTGTTATACATACACTCTGCTTTCCTGAGATGATGATGCACTGTCTTTAGACCCACTTTGTGTCTGTTGGAATGAACCCAAATTCTTTTATTTTCTTTTTGCATCAAGCATTTGCAAGGGCTTTTTACTTGAACATAGTGTTGTTGGAGTGTGCTTAGTGTTTCAAAGCTTCACCCATGTTCACAGGGTGCTTGAGCATAGCCAGCTAGCCCTGGTGACCCTGTCTGGCCTTTGTGGAGCTAACTTGGATGTTCCTGGGTGTATATATATAACACTTTATTCTCAAACTGAATGACTAATGTAAATCTATGCCCAATGGCTATATACAGTAACCTTTGCACTAAAAAAAAATACTGAATATAAGATTTGACTGACTGGAATTAAAAAAAAAGACAAGGTTGTAAGATACTTGCAGACCATATACAATTATTGCATAATTGAGCATACTTGGCAGCATTTTGGAGTTTCATTATGCTCAAAATCAGATTATAGCCAAGTTCTCAGAAATGAGAGGCACTTCTCTGGTTGTTTTGATAATTCCCCTTTCTATTGTACTATTGCAACACTTCAGACCATTTATACTTAACTGCATTATGGAGCAAACTTGAGGCTGGAAGGGTGCAGAAAGCTAAAAGTGTGATACTTACCTGCTTCCAGTATAAGGTGTGCCTCCCCTTCTGTTTTGCTTGCCTCAGTGCAGAGCTACCCCTTCTCCTGTGCTGCACTCTGCTGTGTGGCGGCCATGGGATGAACTTTTATCAGCTAACTTGACAGAAACCTGTTAGCCAAAAACTGACAGAAAACCTGCTCTCTGCAGGCTTAACTTCTGCCAGGTTAGCAGAACTGTTTGTTCCCTTAGGATTGAGCAGAAGAGGTGGTGCACAGGAATTGAAGGGAATATGGAGCTTGGAGTGGAGTTCTGGGGGAGAATGGTAGGACCTGTCTCTTGAGTTAGCAAGTTTAGGTAATATCAGCTCTGCCTGGCTCACTTACCTTTACGTTCTGTGTAAGAGGAACATCTTTGACTGAAATTCATCATCATTACCAGTGTATTTTTAGAAGAATTGTTGTACACTCTAGTTCTTGGCTTCAAATGTTTTTGAAGCAAAACAGAAGAAATTGATGTGGGTACCAGGTGTGTTTCTGTCTTGCTGTCTTTTCTGGTGTACTGGTGTTAGTGGCTGCACTTTTCTGCCTTTGCCTTGCTGTGCTATCTCATGCTGCTGAAAAAACTGAGTCAAATTTGAAAAATTATCAGAAATTAAGTTTTTATACTTTTTAGAAGGGGCAAATAGAAGGAATTTCTAGAAGAACACTTCTAGAAATTCACAGTCTTGAGGATAACAAAGAATTTATGTTTTGTGGCACATTGTATGCAAATAGTAAAGTTTATTTTTAATGAAATGGAAGTTCAGTTTTCATGCAGTATGCTATCCTTTGGTTCTTTTTTTTATCCCCTTAATCTAATTATTGTACTGACAAGAAACTACTTTTAGTCCTTAAAATTGAGAATGTTACGTTGCAAGTATTGGAGCCTTGTATTTGGAAGTGAAGCTTTGATGTGATGGGGCTGCAGTGAAGGGTGGGAATCTGTGATCCTGATAACTTCTCACTAAATCTGAGCAAGCTAATATTTATGAAGTATAATTTATGTTCTGGATTACTTTATGCAGAAGTTTTCATGGATTCACCAGTAAACTGCTGGGTGAAGCAAAGAATAATTTATCCAAGTGAAACTACAGAGAAGAAGCTGTCAGGGTAGGCTTCAGTTACTGCCATATCAGCTAAACTGTAATTTAAAGTATAGGGATATAGTTGTGTTGCTGTGTTCATGGGAGAACTGTTTTCATAGTATTTCAAGCTGTTGTTTATGATGAATATATCTCCACAGCCAGGCACCTTAATTTCATCTATCTTTCAAACAAGTACTCAGATTAATTATTTCCAGCCCTTGGCTGACTAATTTAGCAACACAGATCTGATGGGACCAAAATCAGGGGTGTACTACCTAGTTATAAACCAGATGCCCAGGTTTTGCATTCATGTGTCAAGCTGTATCCAGATGTTAATTTTTTGTAAATAAAGTACAAAATACACATTATACAGCTAAAATGCGTAGGAATAGATAGTTCATCTGAAAACATGATTTTTAAGATACCAGGAATTAAGAAATTTAAGAATTTTTAAGATACCAGGAGCAAATTATCATTATATACCAAAAGAAGAACAAAGTCATTGCAGTGAAACATGTACAATAGCTGTATGTGCTGTATAGACTCCAATGATTTTGAAAATATCTTTTATAAAGAAGAAAACTTCCTTTTATGTTTAACTAATTAATATTGGGTTTTATCTTGGCTGATTATTTTCTGGAGTAATAGTACTGGAATTCATGCAGAAGATGCTGGTTTAGGTTTTTTAATATCGATTCAGTAACTTTTTGTGGCTAAACAACAGATACCAAATGAGATAGAAAATATTTTTAAATGCAGAACTGATGATTTGGAGTAAAACAGGTTCTTTTGGAATAAAGGCAGTGGCATGTTTTCATAAGGCCTTTCAATGGTGGTGTTTTCTGTTGAAATACCCTTACTGAAATTTGAGATGCATTAGTTACTAAAAAAGAGACATTAACAACTGTTTGTATTTTAGTGGTTTTACTCAACCAGCAAAACCCATGCTATTGACTTCAGGGGAGAATCATGAAATCATAGAGTGGTTTGAGTTGGAAGGAACCTTAAAGACCATGTGGGCAGGGAATCTCCCACTAGACCAGGTTGCTCAGAGGCCCATCCAACCTGGCCTTGAACCCTGACAGTGAATGGGGGCATCCATAACTTCTCTGGACGACCTGTGCCTCACCACCTTGATGGTGAAGAGTTTCTTCCTAATATCCAATGTAAACTTGCCCTCTCTCAGTTTAAAGCCATCAGCCTTTGTCCTGTCACTCCATGCCCATGTGAAGAGTCCTTCTCCAGCTCTCTTGTCTCCCCAGAACCTTCTCTTTTCCAGGCTAAACTACCCCAGCTCTCTCAGCCTGTCTCCACAGGAGAGGTGCTCCAGCCCTCTGATAATCTTCATCTTCTCTGGACTCACTGTAGCAGGTCCATGTCCTCCTTATGTTGGGGCTTCCAGAGTATGAGTACTAGTTGTCAGACTGAATGGAAATAGGAATAACTTCTGAAGATAAGACTTAGTTACCGATGATTGTGTCTTGGTCAAGTGAAGTAACTTAGAACAGACTGTTTCACCAGACAGATAAGCTAATTAGGGAAATAATTTGCAAAATACCATTTGCTATTTATGTTCTTTTTTGGAGGGACGGGGAAAGGAAAAAATTTATCTTAATTTTCTTGCTTGCTATGTGTACTAATAGTAATATTGATGGAAATTTTAGTGCTTTAAAACAAAGAAAAGCCCCCATTCTGCATGTTAATTTTAAAAATGTTAGCCTTGATTGTGGATGTTTCCTTCTTCAGCAAGAGAAAAGTAAATCCCATTTTACAAAGACAAAAGAAGTTAACAGATGATAACATCTCTGAGAACTAGAGAGGTCAGTATACAAGTTTATTCAAAGCCTTTTTCATTAAAGTTTAGAGAATGAAAGACTAGTTAAATCAGCTAAAAATTGAGTATCTATGAAAAAGTAATCCTTGTTCTTTACTCTTACACTTGAAACTTTATTGGTCCAGTTGGAGCATATTCCAGATTTGTCAGTAGTCTTTGCACATGGCAGTGTAAAAATACTTATGATACATAGAAATGCCAAAATCTTTGAGCACAATTTTTCTCTGCCTTCTCGATACTGAATTTTTATGCATGGGATGCAACTTTTTAAGATTTTTAGCTTACACAGGAGTGGAAATACTTCTCTTACTATCTTTTTGAAGCGCAAGTATATCAACAAGCACCATTCAAATGATTCAGTGGTGTGATAGCAGCTTTTATCTTTTGTACTGTTGTATATTGTGTTTTATCACTATTTTTAGTAGAAGTCTCATTTTCTGCAGTGTTTCACCTGTCAAGTGAATTTTTGCTCCTAAATTCTGTTTTGGTTCTTTAGACAATTATGTGAAGCTGTGCTGTACATTTGAGTGTTCATTCAGTTTCCCTCAGCCTATTCTGTGAACGGGTTCTTGAATTCTGACTTGTAACAAGCATGCCTGCCACTTATCCTGGTGAGCTACCAGCCTGTACCTGCTCCTGAACCCATCACAGTTCCACCCTTCAATCCAAATGCAGTAGTTCACAACAGGGGTTTTGTGTCTTGAGTTCAAAAGCACAGTCTTCAGGTCTCCAGTTGCTCCCTAGCCCTGAATGTGCCCGGAGTGCAGAGATACTGATGATTTTACATAGATTTTTCCTATTTAGCTCTGCATACAAGAACTAGGTATTGAAGTGCTGGTGTGTTGAATCTCTTTCAGGGCTTGTATTCAACAGGTTTCTGTGGATTGGCCTTTCTTCATGAAATCTGCTCTGAAGAGTTAGCAGCAGCAGGGGTAACATTCTTCAGTGCCTTAACACAGTGATTAGAGTAACTGCCCATAATTCTGGAAATTTGGGTCCATTTCCACCCTTGATTTATCCACAGTCTGTCTGTTGATACCTCTGTAGTGGCAAAATAAACATGTAAACACTTCTGTCATCTCCATAAAAGTTGGTTTGTTTCCTTTTAGCTTAAGTGGCTCCTAATAGAAAATAACTATAGTGTTCAGTTGTTATAGTAAATAATGTGAAGAGCAATTTATAAAACCTGGCTAAATTTACTCGATATTACAAGTCACTTTTGAGGAAAGAGACTTTCTGTAGAAACATACATCTTATCAGCTGAGAAATGCACCCTGTAAACTGTTGAATAGTTCTAAATTTAAGTGAGAAGGAAAAAAAAAATCAACCCTTTTCCCATCAAGGTCTGAAATAAACAACTTCAGTAAGTAGACTCAATTTACATTACGTATGTAAATGCAAATGTGTCTATTCCAAAATGAGTATGGATTTTTAATTGCTTTAAATCACAAGTTCATATAGCATATATAAAGTGTGACAAATGTCTGACTTCTGAGGAACGGTAGAAATTTGAGGCAATATGAAGCTATAAGCATCCTGTGTCATTTAAATTGTAACTTACTGAAATCCTAAGTACTTATTTCAGGAGTAAATCACAAATTTCAGAAAGCAGTAAGTGGCTAATGAAGTGGTGAAGCAGATGAATATGGATATCTTTAGTGCAGTGTACAAACTTGAACATGAGAGATGTTTGACCACCCTGTGTTTAAGACAGGCGTAGCACAGACAGCTAATGTTGTGATTTGGTTTCTATGGCAGTGACTTCACATTATGGAAGGAAGTTGCACATACACGGCCCTGGTTGTCATGGTCCTTACTTGATTATTTAATGTCTTAGAAAACAAAAAAAAAAATCTTCTCTACTGCAGCTAGTTACTACTGCTTTTATATATTTTTATTTTATTCTTGTCATAGCAATGACAGTTTCAAGTTATCCAGTTTAAAGGCTAAATTGTATCTTGAGATCTTCACAGGACTTTTGAAAGAGACCTTGATTTTTGCTACTGCAGAGTAGAACTGTGTGTGCTTTTACTATAATAACTTTCAGTTTTGCAGGTGATTAAGAATGCTGAATGCATGCAGCATGTTGGGCCTAATTTCTGCCTTTCCATCAGTTTTCTAAAGAGCAAATTAGATGACCCTTTAAGGACAGAAATAAGCCGTTTCCATAAAGCCTTCATCTGCTAATTCCTAGTTACTAAGAGTAGGAAAAGAACTTGAAATTGTGAAAAATAAATGATTGTTTGAATCTGCATTTTAAACGTGGTCTCTGTAATCCCTCTCTTCCTTGTGTTCCTTCAATCAAGGGCCTCAAATCTAGAACTGGTACTGACATTTATTATGACAAGACAAAGTTCTGGTAATGAACTCTGTCGTGTGCGACTTTGTGTATTGTTTGGGGAAATAATAAAATTTGGTAAATAAACATGATAATAAAGTAACCTCTGATTATCATTTACTAACTTCTCTAAGACAACCCTACCCTACAGGACCCTAAAGGTCCTGTATCTTTCAGCCATATTACACTATTCTAGAATAGATGAATTTTCCAAAAATTACCTGTGATTATTATATGAAATAGGTGAACCAAAATTGTATATTTAGAGAACAAAGCAGTATATTTAAGTGTTTTTGCAGTATATTTCCTTAATTTAACTGAAAAATATGCAGCTGTGTTAACAGGAGCCTCATTAGAGGTGGTGTTGCATCAGTGTCTGGTTGGTTGGCTTAGTTGCATGAGGAATTGCAAACAATTGATGTGGTGTGGTTAAACTGTGGCATGGAAGAGGGACAAGGAATCAACCCCTTGTTTGGAGAGTTTTTATATGAAGGGGCAGGACAGAACTCTTGAATGTGTTCTCTTAGTACACCTGCAGACATCCAAATGCTTGGCTCTGCTTCCAGAAATGAGAGGCTTGCTATAATATGATATTGCAGGGCCTGTGAAGATGTCGTTAAGATGACATCTGTCTTGTGACACAATAAGGTCTGCACTAAGCCTCCCAGTGATTTTTCAGTCTTACATGTGGATTAGACTCTCTCAGGCACACTGTTTTCTTGCTTCCTGGTTATTAGCAGACTTCTAAGTTTTGCTGAGACTGCTCAGCTTTGTCCATGACACTGCAAGCTGAGTCATTTTGGTCATCTTGGCTGTAGGTGCAATGAAGTTATCTTTCTACAGCTAGAGTGGTAAAAATAGGCTGAGAATAAAAGCCATGTAATTGTTTCTGCCTGCTGTTATTTCTTGGTCACATCAGAATAAATATCTGCTATGCTGGCAGGGTAACAAAATACACATTTGTCAGAAAAGTATAATAGGAAGCTTTGCCTGTAGTATATAAGAGTTAGGTAAAGTGTAGTTGTTGCTGCTCTAGTGCTCTTCACTGAGGGGCTAAGAATATCTACATAATATGCCGAGGTTAAATGGTCTTAAGCACTGTTTTAGGTTTCTAAAAAAACTTTCTGCATACACATTATGCCCTTTTAGTGTATATTTTGTGGATTAAACAGAATTTGTGATATAATGAAATACAATAGCAGTTCAGTGCATGATTTATGTTTCATTATTAACCAGAGTTTTTATTCTATTTTCATACAGCTGTGTTAAAATGACTTCATTTTACTATTTGCAGCTCTTCTTATATGGAAAGACCCATGGGTACAGAGTGCAAAATATAGTAACTAGTGAAAGAAAAAATACATAAAATTCTCTGTTACGTGCTGGCTAATCAATAATTACTATTTTATTTGTCAAAACACAAAGGTTGATGTCTAGTGGACATTGCATAATGGCAACCAATAGTAGTTTGGGGGTTTACTTTGCATTTAGAGAATGAGTTGGATTTTGCTTCTAAAAAGTGCTTTTTATTTTTATGAAGTAAATGTGCATACATGTTTATCTAAATAACTTTGGGAAATTTAAAACAGTACCTGTTATTACACATATCCTTTCAAACTGAAGTACAGCAAAGTGTATGTGTAGCCCAGAGAAGAAGCCATGTGTGTAAAACAGAAAATAAATTAGGAGACTGTCTTGTAATGGAAAATACTTAAAGATATGTTTAGTATCTGCTCAGTGCAGTTGAAACTTTAAGGTCTGTTAGAGTTTCTGGTATATGGCGATTTAATGGAACTTTAATTCTTGTCTTACTTTGATTGCTGTCCTTTTCTCAGGACTGTGTTACTATTTCCAAGGTTGACTTCGTACACTACTGTCTTTTTCCTACTGTATAAACTTTTTATATGCTTATTTTTAACTACACAGTTTAATTAGATTGCTTTCCTCTCCAGTATTTTTCTCTTGGCTTAAATTTAGCCAGTATGTATTGCTTTATTACGGCAAACATAATTTGTCTGTAATAATGAATACTGTGTGGACTCTTGTAAAATACTTCATGCTAAAAGGACACATGAAGCATTCTATTCTGTTGTGGGGAAGTATTGAACAGAATATTAGGATAGATCAAATCACAACATAGATCTTGGGCAAAGCTAAAAATCTAGGAAGGATATTGATAGCCAAAGCATAGAAATGCATAAATTCACCTGTCTTTTGTGCTTGCAAAAACTTGATGTAATCTGTTGTGTGATGGGAGATAGATAATACACCAAAACTCTTTGGCTGCTTTGAAACTAAACAAATAAACAGAAAGACAACAAGTAATTTTGCAAAATTAAAGGTGAAACTGCCTCCCTATCTTGTGAAGGTTTTTGAAGTCTTGCATTCCTAAACATCAGCTTTCTAGCATCAAGTTATCAAAGTATTAAAGCACTTACTGAATCTGTAAACATGGTGATGGTCCTGCTGAATTTGCAGGTATACATGATATGGTGTACCAGCACCAAAATGCTGAATACCTACAGGATTGAGGCCCTAGCGAGCATAGCAGAAATCCAATAATTGTCTCTTTAATAGCAATACATTTACTACAAATTAGAGCTCTATAGAAAATTACTATGTAGTGTTTCTATTCCTCTGTCAGCTAAACCATAAGAAGAATAGGCCATAACTAGAAAAATGAGTAATTGTTCTAGGGATAAATCTGTGATTTACTTTATTAAATTGTAGCCATCCTTCAGCATGAAATGCTCATCAAGTATTTTGAATGGGCCACAGAAAGCAAGATGCAGTTGAATAAGTAGCTTAGGTGGATCCCTCTTGCAAGTCCTTCCAGGAAAAAGCTGGTGTGCTCTGTGTCCAAGTTCACTGCTGGCTGCTCTCCTCTCCTTCCTTGGGAGGTGCCTGCCCAATCATTTCTCAGCTGTTTGTTTTACTGGGTACAGATCTGTAACATGTTCAGGGTTTAAGACCCAAAATTGCTGCTGAAATTCCCAGAACATGGAGTAGCTGAAGTTAAAGATCATGGAGATTTTATTAAGCATGTATTGGAGCAAGTTATTTATTTTTCTGCAGTATGATGCATTTCTTAATATTTATGCTTCTCTTATTGAATGTGTGACACTCATGAAATATTTTCTTTTAGACAGGGTCTTAATAAAGATTTGAACTAAATATTAACTATTACGCTAAGTAGAAACCAACTACAGGGCTTTGTGCCCTGAAGTGCTTCTTTTTCATCTTTTGGTATGCCATTCCACCGGGGAACAAGAGAGTTGTTAAACGTTTATTTTACACAAGCAGGAATTAGAAGGAAACAAGAAGACTCCCAGAGTGTAGTAGAAATCACTGTTAATTGTTATGTTTGGATATTTAAAAAACCCCCATACAACAGCACCCAAACCCACCACTCTGCACTTTGTAGTATCATTGATATAAGACGCTGGTTCTACATAAACTAATTTAGTTACTATTGGAAGTGCCAAATTTTAAAGCAACACAACACCACTGAAGGAAAAACATAGCAAAATCAGTCTTACTGAAATAAGTGACTTTCTTTGTAATTTCTTACATCATGGAGTAGGTGGGGGTTGGTCTCTTTCTCCAGACAGCAACTGACAGAAGGAGAGGAGACAGTCTTAAGCTGTGCCAAGGGAAATTTAAGTTGGATGTTAGGAAAAAGTTTTTATGTTAAGAGTGTTAAAGTACTGGAATGGTCTGCCCAGGGAGGTGGTGGAGTCACCCTCCTTGGATGTGTTTAAAAAAAGACTGGATGTGGCACTCGGTGCCATGGTTTAGTCGAGGTGTTAGGGCATGTGTTGGACTCAGTGATCCTGAAGGTCTCTTCCAACTTAATGATTCTGTGATTCTGAGTAACATGTAAACAATACAGAGAACAGTTTATGAGTCCTTCAGAAAGGAATGTGCTTTGAATTCAAATCTTGAAGGGAGGACTGCACATTGAATAACCTGTGCCTACCTGTTACCAAAAGGGTAATGAATTCTTGTCTTCTAAGTGACCGGATTATTTTCAGCTTTATCTAACACTGCTGTCAAAAGTGTTAATGCATCTCAAACTGTTATGCATCCTTGAGGTAATGTATTCTGTTTTTTTTTTTTTTCCCCTTCAAAAACTGTAAAAGCTGTCAAGCAATGGAACTACTGTATTTTGTACTTCAGTGGAATTGCAATTTCCATAAGTAGTAATGCTCATATTAAAGACTGCAATAATCACCCCAATATGCATTTTAAGAATATTTCATGGGTTGAATGATAATTATGTCTGTATCCTCAACAGTTTGGGTTTTTTAAAATACGTACTTTATATTTACAGATATATGGAGTTTGGGGGTCATCCTCTTCATGTTGGTCTGTGGACAGCCACCATTCCAAGAAGCAAATGACAGTGAAACTCTGACTATGATAATGGACTGCAAATACACGGTGCCACCTCATGTGTCCAAAGAATGTAAAGAGTAAGTAGAGTACTAAACAACTTGGAAACATTCACAGAGGTGGATTTTCACCACTATTGGGAGTTCCCTATACCATATTACCCATGTGTAGAATATTCCTTGATACTCTTTAATTTATGTCTCTCAGTTGTCAGGCATTTTTTAAAGAATTGAAGAAGTTGCTCAGTACCAATTGGCTTTGGCCAACTCTTTCACTGGATAAATTACCAGGCGGTGTTGAGATTATTCTGTCACAAGGGTTAGGAAGGTACTGCTGCTTATCAATTTCTGTCCAAACAACAAGTTACCAAAACCTGTCATATGGCAAGTTTTGCTCATCTACTACTGAAATTCCAACTACAAATTAACATCCTAGGCTGCCAAGGAAGAAAAATATTTGGTCTGGAAATACCATATCCATTAAGGAGTCACGATTCCTTTTGATGTGTTTTTCTGTAGTGTTCACTGGAGCATTTTTATTGATATGTTCCAGTATTTTCCATGTTTCCCTATTGGTTAATGACCTTTGGGCCTTTAAATGCCAGTTGCATCACTTAGACTATTTTAAAATGTTTGTCTGGGTTCTTGAATCTGCAGTAGGGTATCTTTTAATTTGCAATACAGAGAACCAGATGCCTTTATAAATGCTTGAAAAATGCATTTGGTTCAGTCAAAAAAACTAGAGAAAGATCTAGAATTCTTTTATTTGCCAAAGTGTGAAGTTTGTTACAGCTGTGGTCATGATGACCATTCCTTTCTTTACCTGTCATCTGTGCAGTCCAGGAGTCTAATGCCTAACACGGTGAACAGCATCCTGGCCTGCAGCAGCAGCAGCGTGGCCAGCAGGACCAGGACAGTGATCCCCTGTGCTCAGCACTGGTGAGGGCACGTTCTGAGCCCTGTGCTCAGTTTTTGGGCTCTCAAGAAAGGCATTGAGGTGATGGATGGATTGTCACCAGAGAAGGGCAGTGAAGCTGGGAGCAGCTAAGGGAGCTGGGGTTTAGCCTGGAGAAGAGGAGGCTCAGGGAACACCTTACTGATGTCTACAACCACCTGAAAAGAGGTCGTAGCCAAGTAACAAGCAATAGGATGAGGAAATGACCTCAGGGTTAAGATCAGATATTAGGAAAAATTTCTTGTCAAGCCTTAGAACAGCCTACCCAGGGAAGTGGTAGAATCATCGTGCCTGGAGGGTGATGATGATTCAAAACCAGTGTAGATGTGACACTTAGATGGTCTCGTGGTGAGCATGGTTGGTGCTGTTTTAGTGGTTGGACCTGATGCTCTCAGTAGTCTTTTCCAGCCTTAACGATTCTGTAAGTCTGTGCCATAGCTGGTGTTCTTGTCTTGTCATTAGTGTTTAGCAGCCTCCAGTAACGTGGAAAAGCTGCTCTGAGCTTGAAGAGCTTTACATACAGGATGAGGTTTAAAGTACAATACAGCAAGAGGTTTAAGAGGGAGCTCTTATCAGTGAATTGTATCAAATCAATCTCCTGGGATGCTGCATGCTGTGCTGAGGCCAGCAAACTTATCTTTTGCAGCCTTCTGCTTAATATACTTGCTAACATTGATTTGCTTACATGGTCAGATCTGCTTTCTCTATATGAGGCATGAACAATGTACAACCAGTTACCCAGGTCCTCTGTAGGTTAGGTTTTCTTAGGAAAAAGGCTCTGGGAATACTTAAACTTCCTGCTTGGAGTGAAAGCATTTGTGGTTTGAGATGCATAAACAAGCTTCAAGCAGGAGGCACATGTGCTGCATTTGTGTTGTTTTACTACAGGTGTAGTTTAAAAAAAGTCAAATTAAATATGGAATTTGTTCTCTTTCTGTCATAATATTAACAAAAGCAAAGAAACTCAAGGCTCCCATGTCTTGCCCCACCTTTCCTCTTGGTAAGGACAGAGACCAAAGCTAATAAAAATAAATGTGACATTTTTTTTAAGTGTAGAATTTTTTAAGGAGGTTGGATTAACCTCCACTTTTAAATCTGTACATCATCTCACACAGAAAAAAAACCAAACCAAAAAAAACCCCATTAAAAAATTATGATTACATTTGTGCTTTGTGTGTGGCCTTGCAGTCAGAAGTTGCATGGTGTAGTATAGTTAGTGGAAGAAAAAGCACTGTATGAGAACTGGGGAGAGCATGTTGGAGCAATACAATTTCTTTGTAACCTTGGCAACAAAACCATATATCCATATTTGTTGAACAAAGCCAAAAATACCTCTCCCAAGTATTTGCCATGTATAGTAAGTGAACAGGGATATGCTGTGCTAATGAAGTCTTCTTTCCCTCTTTACTTGGGGAATTCATGCACTTTCTTTCCAGCATTTGTAAAATCTCAGTAGCAACTCACTAGTAGATTTGTCACTACATCATCCCAGAGAGTGTACTGCTCTGTTCAGGTTTTTTCTACATGAGTAGAACAAGTCACAGTTCTTTGAAGGATACTGAAGATTCAGGTGTCTGATAGTTACTTCAGAATAAAATACTTCTGTTTATCTTGCCATTCCATACACTTGTTGACAGCAGCAATAATAAAAGAAATCACATTTCTGTTACTTTACCAACTAGCTCCTGGGCCACTGTGACCTGTATTTTCCCTATGAAACCTACTAAAATCAAATAAATGAGAAAAATCAGATGAGTTATCTAAGTAGAGTAAATGAAAACTGCAGTGTTTATGATATTTATGGTTTTATTAAATTGTTTGCTTCAGTTCAGCAGTATTTGTTATGTCTGAGACTAAAGTTTCCCATCACATTGTTTACTGTGAGACTTCTGAAGATCTATGTGACCTGACAGCAGAAAGTGGCTTCTTAATGTTGCTCGTACAACAGCTGCTTTTTTAAACACGTGTGTGCATTTTTTTTAGATTTATTTTTTATTCACAGTCTAATTACACGGATGTTGCAGAGAGACCCGAAGCGAAGGGCGTCTTTGGAAGAGATTGAAAACCATGCATGGCTCCAAGGAGTTGATCCATCTCCTGCAACCAAGTATAATATTCCTCTTGTGTCATACAAAAATCTGTCTGAGGAGGAGCACAACAGTATAATCCAGCGCATGGTTCTTGGGGACATCGCAGACCGAGATACCATAGTGGAGTAAGTTGGCAGCGTTCTGGATGCAGTTGTTTTGTGCATCTCTCATTTTTGATTCAAGAGCATCACAAGAACCTGGGCGCTTTGGTGTTTAACTATCAGGCCACTGAGTTAATGAACAAAGTATTACAGTCTTGCTCTGTGATAGGATACTGTAGGATCAGAAGTACTTAAGTATACCCAAATTAGGAAAAACTTCAAGGAAATGTGCTGGAACAGTGTTCTGATTCCTGCAGTAGCTGTCTTGAGTAACCTTAAATGCTTTGGAATCCATGCTTGTTCTTTATCTCTCATACATATTTGAAGGTGACAAGTTCTAGCATTTTTCCCTTAGCACAGTTCCAATGTACCTGAATCACTGTTAATTTCAGATTTTACTCCCTTTATTTGTGTAATGCATAATAGTCACTGTCATTGAGGGAGCTTTCCAGAAGCTACAGATTCATCTAACAGATTAAAACTGCCAAATTTCTAAATATTCCTTAAACTGAAAGAAGTCTTAAGTATTTTTTCATTTTTTTGTGTGTGTTCAGCCGTAAAAAACTGTTGATGAGCAAGGGAAATCAGCAGTCTTACTACTTAAGCTTTTAGCTGTATAACAGGGGCAGCCTCTCTGTTACAATGTCTGAGTGATGCTTACTTGCTTATGAACTTATTTTTACTATAAATTCAATGTGACAGCCCTAAAATAATGCAAGTTTTCTTCCATTTGTTGCATAACCAAATATTAGTACTTGGTGGTTGCATGTGCCACTGGGAGAGCCCATCATTGGTGCAGAACATTAATAAAAAAAAGTTTTAATTTAAAAAATGTGAAGTAAAAAATAATTTCTTACTTTTGTTGGATGATATTCTAAGGTTGTCTCCTTCCAACTATCGTTGAAATTGCTAGATTTGTTGGCTCTTTATTTTTAATAAAATTAAGGCATGCTCTTCTGTCAGAAGATCAGAAATGGGCAGTCCTGCTTTCAGGCACTCTTCCTGCTATGGGAAGCACAGCAAGCTGCAAGATGCATGTTCCAATTCTTAGAAACCACTGATGGATGGGTTATTTCATGTTTTGTACTTTCCTCAGGGCATTGGAGACTAACAAATACAATCACATCACTGCTACTTACTTCTTACTAGCTGAAAGGATCCTGCGAGAGAAGCAAGAGAAGGAAATTCAGACCAGATCTGCAAGCCCCAGCAACATCAAAGCTCAGTTCAGGTGAGAATTTAGGAACCTAAATGTCTGGGAGGGGGTTTGGGGTTTGTTTGTTTTTAAATTGTCTCAATGAAAATATTAAATTTCTCAAGTACTGCTTTCTTGAAAGCAGTAAAATACTCATTGCAAATTTTAAATGTCTTCAAAGTGCTGCGGACACTTCAGAACCTTTAGAAATCAGTTGCATATAATATTTTCAATTCCTACCCTTCTCAGGAAATGACAAGGCAATTTGAAGTCTGTACCTAAAGAGGCAAGTTTTCACACCTCCTAGAAAAGGGCTTGTTATTGACCTTCTCATTGCGCTCCTCATACAAATTGTGTTATGTAATATTGCTGGAGAAAAATTAGTTGCATAATCCATAAACCTGCTGAGATGGAATTAGTTACATATGAGAAATCACTCTAAATTTGATCTGTAGGTTATGTTCTTTTTCTTGTCAGTTGCTGTGCCTGTTGTCTAAGAAAAATTGCTGAATTTACCATTTCAATCAGTCACTTAAAGATATTGCAATAGATTGTTACTGTTTGACAAAAACATGAATTAAAAAAACCTTATAGTAAGGGTCCCTGAGAATACTCCAAGTTTCAGTTTGTGACACAGTGAAACTAAAAGAGGGGAATTGGGCTTCTGGCATGTAGTTTGTATTGGTATGTTCAGCCAGTTCATTTGCTTTGCAACCAGTTACCAATTCAGTTACAGCAGAATATGCTTTATAAAAACCAACCAATCAAAAAATCAAAACCAAACGAACCTCCAAAACACCCAGTGCAAAAGGCAAAGAGTATAGTTTCCACTTGCACATTGATATTGGAGGATTCAAGTTTTGAATGGTTATTTTTCTTAAACATTGTGGGTTTTCTTTCCTGAGTTAAGTGTTAAACTACCATTATGGATCTGCTGGTATTGGATAAAATATTTGTTGGCCCATCTTGACAATTGTTCCAGTGAAGATGGAGGAGGTACTGAGGCATTTTCATTAACTTTCATCCTGTAGCCTCCAGTCTTTTCAAAAGTTGCCTATTTAGGTAAAATATTGATAACTGTTACTAGCAACAATAACAATTATTAGTAGATAATTTATTAATGAGAAAAGAATACTGAATGTTTGTGCTGATGTTTAGCATTGCTAACTCCAGCAACACCTTCAGTGTTGTTTATCTGTATGATTGAAGATAAAATAACTTGTTCATTCCAAAAGGTTTCTCTGTGCAACTTTAATGCAATGTCATATGTGAAACCATTTAATAGGAATAAATGCTGGGATGTTCTTCTGGTGCATAGTCATAGTTTCCTTAGCCTGATTGATAAAAGTAAGGTACTACTACCTCAGGTTAAATGTAAGAGAAAAAATGGGCACGTGTAATAAGTTAAGGACACACACTTGGGAAAATAGGTTAAAGTCTCCACTGGTTGTCACTTCGAGATTTTAGAGGCATCTCTTCTGAATACCATTCTGTCTCCCTGAATTATGAGCTGATGCTCCATGAATGTTACACAGTTTTTCAATATCTTGGTCATCCCCAGGTGGGACTGCACCCTGCACTGTGTATACCTAATGATCATTCACTTTGTGGTCACTGATGTAGGAAATTTTATCTCAGGTGGTTGCAGGTACTTCAGAAGAGTTACTACTGAGTTATATCTAAGGGTTGCCTACAGAACCTAAATGCTTTGGAGCTTGGAGTTAGAGAGCTCACCTCTTTTCAAGGGTGATACTGTAACTATGACTCAGCACTTCTCTCATGATGGATCATGCCCTCATTTTTATGTCAACTAATTTGAAAAAAAAAATCCCATCAAATGTGCCTAATACTAAGTATTCCTTATAAAACAAATTACTCTAGAGGAAAACTTGGAGTTCAGCTTCAAATGGAAATTCTAAAAGTGTAAAGTTGGCTTTTGAATTGTTCAGGGTTTTTTCCTTGGTGTCACTCTTTCAGTAAAGAACAGCTCTAGTTATACAAAAAATTGGAACAAAACATTCAATGAATCTAAATTTTTGTATGAATTTCTAAAGTTGGAGTAGCTGTAGCCTGCCCTATGAGTATGAATTTTCATAACAAGGACATCTGCACAAACTCAGGAACCCTTGCTCTTATGGTCCCAGTAGCTGTTCTTTGTCTCCATGATGGTTCTAAATTCCAGGTGTTTCCATAGAATGACCTTCTGGAAAAGACAACAAAGTAGTGCATTACTTTGATTTTCAGACCTCAAAATACTAAAAAAAAAAAAGAAAGAAAATAACTTATTTACAGCCTGGAACTTCTTTTCTGTCCCTTTTTCCCCTCAGGCCCACTGGGAATAAAGGGAGAGGCAAAAGGGAAGGGAGGCAAACATGGGCTGCTATGAGAGATAAACATACTGTAGTGAGGAGGTTTATTGCCTGGCAACTACAGTACTGTAAGATACTATATTTGCTCTTTATTGTGACAACTACAGAACTCTTCCTATTTTTGCTGACAAATCAGTCTGTTCTTTTAGCATGGCAAGTTCCTGAAAGATTTAGATTTTCATTTTCTGTCATGTTTGTGGTTATGTTTCTAGTGTATTTAGGTCCTATTTGTTAATTACAGGCAATTGTTTGGGTTTAAAATACACAGAAGAGCATAACTTTGTGTGATTGTTACCCAGCATTTCTGGAGACAGCTGGGCCCTAAGGGAGGGTGCCAGTGTCGAGACCACAGCCCAGGCTTCCCTTCTTGTCTGCATAGCTTGGCTTGGAGGTGCTGGTTGTGTTGCCTCCCTCCAGGTAGAGCTCCCCACTGGAGAGAGGCTGGTGGAGGCAGTGAGACAGGCAGGATCCTGCTCCATGCAGGGAATGCACCACACAGGCTAAGGCAGTGTGTGGGCAGCCAGGCCCTACTGTTAGAGGGTCCTGGGTTAGAGGGTAGTGGTTTCTGGCACTGTTGGTTGAGTAAAACCAACACAAGTGCTTCATAGAAAAGTCTGCAGCAAGGCTGGGTGAGTTTATTGCTGGTTTTAGTACAGCCTCCTCCTCAAAGTTTGTACAACTGGAGAGAGAGTTGTCAGAGACAACCTGGTCTAGACCAGTATCTTCTCACACTTCAGGGTCCTTTTCTTCTGTGCGACCGGTCTTCAGCAAGTGCAGTCCTACCACAGCAAAGAGGTGCAGTTCTGAGCCTTCCCTCTTCCTTCAGCTTGACCTCCTGACATGGCAGAGAGCAGGAAACTGATGTGATTCTTGTGTCTTTGTATGCAGCCTCTCAGGCAGATACCTGGGGTCACACTTGTTCTCTGCTGTCCTCCTCTTGCTTCTAAACAGGGCTACAAAGCCATGCAGCCCTTTCTTTTGGCACACACAAAATATGGTTGGGGATGTCTTGTAATATGCTGTCCATATGTGAACAGAGGTCTCTACTACAGCTTTTCCTTTGGTTTGTAAAGTTAAGAGATTGACAGAATTTTTTAAATGGAAAGCAAGAAATGAGGGGCTTACGCTGAGTGAAGGAGTTGAAGAATTGTTCAGTGTTAATGTGTTGGTCTCTAGATGTTGGTTTTTTGGATTAGGCTTTTAAAATAAAGACTGACAGTGTTCTTAATTTATTCTCTCTGCATTATTGGAAAATTACAATATATGTTAAGATTTAAAGTTAAATGCAAATCCTGAGAGAGTAGCTTAAGATACTGGAGATAAGACATCAGCTGTCTACTTGTAAAACTGATGCACAGTCATGTTACTTTCATTTTGATTTGAGCTAATGCTATTACAGAGTCATACATTTTCAACTTGGATTTACAGTTTATTCAAGTGTCATATTCTTAAGCAGCTTGAATTCTCAATTCATGCAGTTGTATTATTCCAGATTCTCAGCTAGGGACAAATAAATGTATGATCTCAGTTTGCATGTGTTTAAAATTAAAAGGAACTTTGTAGAATAGAGCTTGGTGAGAATGAGAGACTGTTTAGTCTGACTCACCTTTTCAGTTTCACTCATATTAATTCTAACCTAATTTTTATATTAATAATACTGGGGGAGAAACCCCAGAAGCTTCAGATTAAAAGTAGTTTGCAATACTATTCTACTTGTGCTTGAATAGTCTTGTACCTTCCTCTGGGTACTGGTGGTTTTGTACCAGTCTCAGATATTTTTTTTGAGACAGTTACTTCAAGTTTTTTTATGGCCTAATTCATTTTCTGAGAGCAGTGAAATCTTAAATTTTGATTTGACAGTAACCAACATAATTTCTAAACTGTTCTTGTATAGATGGTGTTCCTTTCAAATAGCAGCATTTCTAAAGGAATACACATTCTCTGAGAACACTTCCTTGTGCTCAGTCACTCAGTACTGTTGTTTACAGACACGCCACTCAGGAGCCCAATTTGTGTGTCAGTGCTTGTGCTTCCCTGGTGCAGATCTTAGACTTCCTTGTAAGTTCTGAAATGCTTGCCATGATGTAACTTCCCGTTTAATTTTTTATGCAGGCAGTCCTGGCCAACAAAAATCGACGTCCCCCAGGATCTGGAGGATGACCTTACAGCAACCCCTCTCTCCCACGCCGCGGTTCCTCAGTCCTCGCCGGCTCGCACGGCTGAGAACGTTCTCAACGGGCACCGGAGCAAGGCCCTTGGGGATTCGGCAAAGAAGGAAGAGATCCCTGAACTGGCTGGGCCAGCACTTTCAGCGGTTCCATCGGTGAGCTTAAAACCCACTACAAGTGGCCGGAAGTGTTTGTTCAGAGTAGAAGAAGATGAAGAGGAGGATGAAGAAGATAAAAAACCTATTTCTCTTTCTACTCAAGTTGTTCTGCGTCGTAAGCCTTCGGTTACGAATCGTCTTACTTCGAGGAAGAGCGCACCAGTCCTCAACCAGATCTTTGAGGAGGGTGAGTCAGATGATGAGTTTGACATGGACGAGAACTTGCCCCCAAAGCTCAGCAGGTTAAAGATGAACATCGCCTCGCCCAGCACGGTGCACAAACGCTACCACCGGCGGAAAAGCCAGGGACGGGGCTCCAGCTGCAGCAGCTCCGAAACCAGCGATGACGACTCGGAAAGTAGGAGGCGTCTGGACAAGGACAGCGGGTTTACTTACTCCTGGCACAGGCGGGATAGTAGCGAAGGGCCACCTGGCAGCCAGGGAGATGGTGGTGGACAAAGCAAACCAAGCAATGGAAACGGAGGGGTGGACAAAACGAGCCCAGGCGATAACAACAAAGGTGGGGGGAGTCCCTCCGGTAGCTCTGGTGGGAGCACTAACACCACCTCGGGTTCCACGCGGAGATGTGCTGGATCTGGAAACTCGATGCAGCTGTCGTCCAGAAGTGCAGGGGAACTGGTTGAAAGCCTGAAGCTAATGAGCCTTTGCCTAGGTTCACAGATTCATGGCAGCACGAAATACATTATTGATCCTCAAAACAATCTGTCCTTTTCCAGTGTAAAAGTACAGGAGAAATCAACGTGGAAAATGTGTATAAGCTCCAGCGGAAGTGCAAACCAGGCTTCATCATTGGGTAGCCTAAAATTTTTTTCTGACCAAATGTCAGACACAACAAATGAATTGGAACGGCTAAAGAACAGGAACTTGAAAAACAATGTGCTACAACTACCTCTCTGTGAAAAGATATCTGTGAATATTCAGCGGAACCCAAAGGAGGGGCTGCTGTGTACCTCCAGTCAAACCAGTTGTTGTCACGTCATTTGACAGTGACCTGACTTGAGCAGCTCGATCTGCTTGACAGCGTCATTCTTCCTGGTCAGAGCTGTGAACACCTTGTCACGGACCCCCTTTTGTTGTCTTAAGATTTTTAAGTGGGCTTCGAGCAGTTATTTATTATACTTTAATTTTGTGTTTGCTTGATGGTATGATAATGCATGGTCTTTGCATGCTGCTAGCAGGTATGTTTTTATTTTTCAACACAACAGAATATTTTATTGTGTAATTCTTACATTTATAATTTTACTATGGAAGATCTGGATTAAATTAAAATAAAGATCTAGATCCTAATGTAAATGAAGCACTTAGAAGTTTCATGTTCTGCACTTAAACTAGAGAGAGAAGCTTTTGTTTGCTTATGAAATGTTAATTCTTGTTATGACCTTCTGTGAAAACTAAAATATGTGATATGTGGCATACTTCTATGTGTCTGAAACAGAACCAAAGCAATAATGTTTTGATGCTGAAAACTCTTCAGGGAGCTTTCAGATGTTCCAAGGCTTGTACAAAGCAAAGATGCACTGAAAATTAGTGATCTTGAAATATGATTTTAAACCCACACCTATTTGTCTTAAGCTATGATATGGATGAAGTTGTGGCTCAAAAATCAAACCGAAAAGATCTTGTTTTGCTAGAGGCAGTTTTCTTTAAAAAAAAAAAAAAAAAAAGAGGCAAGTAGATTTGTAAGGCAGCTTTCTCCCATAGTAGTATGTTAATATTACAAGCAGACAATCTTTTTTAATATAACAAAGGTAAATTATTAAGTCTACTTCTGAGTTTTTACATGCTAACTGAAAATAAAGTATTTGTATGAATTACTTTTGTTAATAGTATATCATGACACTTAATATTTTAGGTTTTTACCTTGTAAACCCTCTCTGCTGTTCTATCGTCCTCTCCTTGAGATTCCAGAAGGCAATAAGGGATGGAAAACCTTTAGGTAATTGGATGCATATTGAAATTATTGTCATTTAGAGTTTTGTTATTATTACTCTCTTTAGGACTTAAACTACTGCTGTTCCCCACATGTACACCACTTATTTTCCCTCAGTAGTACACTTGTTCATAAAGTCCATTTAAAATGGCCTGTAGGAAAGTGTTTCTTTCACAGCTCTGAGCTTTCCTGTCAGGTTTCCCGTTGCCATGGCAAGGTCTTGATTCAGAGTATTTCTGTACAAAAGGATACTTTTGACCAGATGAATTAACTTTGTGGAATTTTATTATCTAGAATAAAATATATTGCAGATTCCTAGTTTTGGGAAGGGCAAAAATGTTTTATTTTTTCATGCTGTGCACTGGGTCTTCTAAGCAATGCTAGTGAAACTGGGGGTACTATGTAGCAGCACCCTGGGTGTCCCAGAGGAGTTTGACACTGTTGAGCATCTTGTGACACTTTGAGAATGGTCAATACAGCGCCTTCTGTGTCTGCTGTGGAGGGAGCAGAGCACCAAAGAAGGCTGGGACAGGATGGCCACAGCTCATGACAGCTCTTGTGATTCCTGCAAGACTTCAGAGAGTCTGAAGTGCATGGGGCGTCCTTCCTGGTGAGCTGAGCTGGGGCTGCTGCTTCCGGAAAAAGGCAAAGGAGAAGTGTTCCGCTTCTTTAAGTTTTAATCTCTAGTTGCAGTTTAGTTAGAAGCTACAAGCATAGATGTGTGGGTGAAGCCATAGAACATAATTGCTTGAAATTTTTGAGCAGGGATCTTACCAAGGGCCAGAAATGAGATGTGTGGTTCACAGACAGTGAGCGTAACATCCACGTAGGAGACAAGTTTATAAAGGGCATTGGCAATAAACTTTATTTGTTGCAGCTTTTTTCCAAGTATTGTAAATACTCTTTCCTGATATGTACAGCCTTGGAATGGCACCTTTTAACTAACCCCGGGTGTATTTTGTTTCCAATGTTTTTATATACGACTGTATATATGGTGCTCACTTTAGAACAGCAGTGTTGACCATTTATGCTGCATAGTTGTATTATAGCCTTAGAGTTGTGTGTGGCTGGTTGGACCTCTGGGTGTACAGATGTGTACAGATGTGTTAGTCTGAGTGCTGTCCTCTCCCCCTCTGTTGATAGGTGAATGATTGTGCATGTGGTGTACGTCGTGTTATGTCGTCACGTAAAAGGAAGGGCGAGAATAACCACTACATTAAGATAATATTGGACCAAACTATTTAGAGCAAGTAAACAGTTTCTTGTACCCCTTAACGTGTCTTTAAGAGTTGCATATAGTTACAGTAGTGTATAAAGTAAATATTGTGGAAAAACAGTTAGTCTTGTATTTTTCTGTATGTGTGTATATAAAAAAAATATAAAAAATAATGTACCTCTAGCAACTTAATCTGTATTTAAGATGTGACAATCTTGACACAGAATTTTAAGAGTAGCAGTCTAAATAAGAATTAATGAACAGAAGTATAAAAATTTCTCACCAAGAAAGAATCCATGTGTGTTAAGAGGGTACAGAAATATCAACTGATCTTATTGCTTCTGGCAGTGTTTGGCTTTTTCATTGTACAAACATTCATGGTGTGCGACAGAAGTGGAAAATCCAGTTAATAAAAGTGATATCCTGATTGATGCATAACCGATGACTTGCATGTGGATGGGGTTTGTGTCTCCTGGCATTTGGTGTGTGAGGGCGGCACAGTCTCCAGGCCAGTCCCTGTGCTGCAGCACCTGGGAAGAGCAAGGGGCCTTGCCTTGCGAGAGCCCAGCTTTGTGTGTGGATGGACATCCATTTGTGAACTTCCAGTTATTCTCTTGCAGTGATCAAACATGTTGATTTGCGTTTAACAGTTGTCATAGTCATCATCTGCTGAGTTGTTTGTCTCAAGGCGCAGGGAGCTGTTCCTCAGGCAGAACTTCAGACCGTTGTTCTTTATAATGTAAAGTGGGTGATAGTAAAAGTAGGGGAGGGCAGCAGTGCCAGCACGCTTTGCCCCACCAGCATGTGCTGCAGTGGGGTGCATGGGCTGCCTGGGAGTGGGCTGGCTTCTGGCATCTTGTCCCTCAGCAGTGTCTGGTGGTGGTGGCCTGAGGTTGGAGCAGCTCAGCGCAACCTGCGCTGCTGCAGTGATTTAACTGCACCTGCAGCACAGACTAACCAGCCAGCGGGGGCATGGACACAGGGATCAAGGGCATGGAACAGGTGCTGTGAATACAAGTCATTAAGTGAGCACTGCCACAGGCCAGGGCACTTGTGCAGAGCTGCACCTGTGGACTTGTGCAGCTGGGACCTTTCCCCTGCTGAGGAACTTCCCCGCTCTGGTCACTGCAAAACGGGGTGGAGGCGGTAGCAGGAAAGGAGTGGCCAAGGAATTTGCAGGGCTGTGACTGTGACCGAGACAGGAAAGGCGTCACAGAGCTTGTAGTGCAAGGCCCAGCAGTAACATCGCAGTAGCTGGCAGGTGCAGGTCGGATACTTTTCACACCAGATTTTTTGAAGGACTTTCTTCATTATCAAATAAAGGGAAATGCCAATGCAGCTGGCTGGCAATAAACAGGGAACAGGGACAAGCTGGAATATCCACAAACATCAAGGACAACCCAGCCACCCCATTAGCCCTTCCCATACTTAAGTTTATGTGAATGAATCAGAACTGATTTGTTTGTTGTTAACTCCAAATGATGACTTGGTTTCAATAAAAGGTGTTTGAGCAGTAACACCTTGATGTGACTGTACTTGGGAAAGTGTAGCAATGACTCACTTGTTGAGTTGCTGACTGCATGCAGCCAGCCAGGCTCCCTCACTGGAAGTCACATCCATACGGTGTTTTGAAGGACTGCTGGATTGCCCTTCTCCAAAGCAGTGTCTTCAGTTGTCTTAGCCTGCTCCCTCTCCCAGCCACAAGCTCTGGCTATTTGTTTATTTTTTTTAGTTTTAAATTGTAACTGTAAGATGACTCAGTTTGGCCTATCTGTATTACAAATGACATCAATTTCTGGAAGTCAAGAGCCCTGTATTAGTGACAGAGTGAAGTCTTATTACACAGGGGTAAAGAAAGATATGACCTCTACTTTCTCATGTGATGGAAGAATTATGATTTAAGAAAAATGCAGGTATAGGGCCTGAGAAGCACAGAGACTTCATCAGGCTCTCAGATCAGTCATGTCAGATCTCAGGAATTCATTTCAGCAAGCCCTTGTGTAACATCTTATTTCCTCCTCTCACTGCTCTCTTGAGAAATACAGAGCAGGGTCTGGTTTTCTCTCTGGGAAGGTGTGTGCCACATGCCCTCAGCCTGGGACAGGCTTCTCTAGGCACTGGGACAGCCCTGGGAGCCAGGGCTGAGGAGCTCTTAGAGCAGGCCCAGCGTTGCCCTCATGATGCTGTGATGACAGAGCCCATCACCACAATGTTTTGTATCAAGCACTGGGATGCAGAGAGAGCTCCTCTCTCCAGGGCTGGCACTGGCACTCACCCCTCCAGCTCCTGGGTGAGTCATGGCAGACCTTTCCTCAAGAAAGCACATTGCAGTAGTAGACATTCTTCCCAGGGGCTTTGCTTACATGAATAAGGAAGTAAACTCAAATTTCTCTCAAGGAGAGACAAGATCAATTCCCTCAGGTCCAGGTAGGCTAAAATACCCGTAACTGCTTGCCTGCTTAAAAAGGAACCTTTCCTTGTAATGGGTGTTTTCCCCTTCTGCTGTCCTCAGTAGATACCTTGAGTCAGCAGATCCCTCTGGGCCACACAACTAGATCTGTACTCACAACATACCTGATGAGAGAACTTTTGTATCACCAGCAAGTAATTTCTGAGTGCCCCTCTTAAAAATGGCTTTCATGGATTGTTATTGTTGCTTCTAAGGAGATTTGTAAAATCCAAGTCTTGACAGACAGATATGGGCTACTCCCACAGAGTCATCTTCCCAAACAGGATGCTCCAGCCTCATCCTTGGTTTTTCCCTGAAGCTTGAGACCAGAGATGAACTTCTTTTATTGCTTAGACTCAAGCACTGGCAGAACTGCCACACACCCCTGTCCGTTGGCCTGCACTCCTGAAGGGCCCAGAGCCCCAGGCTGTCTAGAGGTGTGAGGCTCTCTCAGCTGGGTAAGGGACCCTGCCAGGGACCTGGGAACAGACATTCAAATTCCATACCCTGTGAATGGCAGCAACTCATAAATATCCTGTTCCTTCTGACATTTTCACCTGACAACTGATTTTGGTCAGTGAGTTTCATCCCTGGCATCCCACAATTCTTACAGGTACACGAACGGCAGAAAGGAAACAACACATTCAGGAGCACAGACAGAAACAGTTTTTTTCTCTCAAATGAGAAATGAAAATAGATGCCACCATGAATGTATAAAAACCCAAAAGACAAAACAGTATGAAACACAGCAATCCCTCCCCAGTGACAGGACAAAGAGCTGCATACAGAGGAACAGGAGCTAAAGTTCAGTTCAGTGACAAAATACTACTTGGCACTATGAGGGAACATTTTTCAGGAGGTTAAAGTGTGTTTTAGGACAGAAACAGTCTCTGTTGTGACCATGTAGCATCTAAATGATGTTAAAATGAGTTCTCCCAGTATGTGGAAAAAACTTTAATCCCTGTAAAACAAAGGAGTCCCCTACTTCTCACTTGCACCATGGAAGGTCAGAATTCCTCTACACCTCCTCAAATTAGGTGGAGAATGCACCTAAGAACAGTATCATCCCTGTTTATAGATAAGGAAACTAAGCAGAAGTGAAGGGATTTGCCCAAGGCATAGGCAACAGCCAACATTACTGAAGTCACTGGGTACTTACACCTCACTAGAGATTTTCCTTTAAGCCACAGAAAACAAAAGAAACGGACCCCACAAAACCCCCCCACAAAGTCAGTTTTGCAGAAAGTGACTTGTTTCACAAGATCACAGTTGACACATGACTTGATTCCTTTTCTAAGCCACCTTGGAAAGTTATTCCAGACACCTGACTCAGCTGCCATCAACAAAACACACCCAACTCCATGCTCCCAGACCACCATCAATTAGCAGAGCAGCAGAATCCCTTCAAAATGGCTACTAGGTCACAAGAACATACTCCAACAGGGACCCATCCCATGGATTTTTCTTCTCTGGACCTGCTCACTCAAAAACACTGACCAAGGAGTTAAAACTTGAAGAAACATGACCTACTTCAGTTCAAAGTGGGCTGCAGACTGCAAAAGATGGGGAGTTTTCATGGAGAACACACTGGTCCCCTCCTAAGAAAACCTTTGGGTTTGGGATCTCTGCAGCACTAGAGGAAGGGTGACATGCTTCCCTCAGGGATCTTCAGGGCAGAGCTTGTGCAGCCACAGCCCTGGCACTGCTTCAGGAACAGGCTGTGAAAGCAGCAGTCCATGAGATACCCCTGAAATAGCAGCAGCGTGGGGGACTAACAGTGGCAGAGGCAAGAACAGAGTAGCTGTGGCACAGGTTTGCTCCTCTGCCCAGGGGAGGTTATTTCTTACCTGCAGGTAAGGGTGATGACCCTGTGACCTCCCAGGGTCACACCTGCAGAGCCTGAGAAATCCTAACTTTCAGATCCAGATAAAATATATTATTTTGGCTTAGTTGTATTACTCTGCTCTGGGGGCCCTGTGGCAGAAATCTGAAATGTGCAAAGTAGGCAAACACCTTAATTATGGCAGCAGCAGATTTTTGTGAACAAAATTCCAGCAAGTAGCACATACAGTTACACCTACTAAAACTGAACATCATGGCAGCCAAAAATAAACTGTCTCAAGGTCACAGGAGCAAAACTGGTCCTAAAACTGTCAGAAAACAATGAAACATTAGGAAAGCTACCTTTTTGTGAGATGCAAGGAAAACCAACTCAGATATTCACTACAAACACAAGTACTGGTGTATCAAGTATCAAGTTTAATTGATCTGTTACTGTTAGTTCATTTAACCATAAGATCCATTCACACAATACTGCAGTTCAGAATCCAGGGGAATGATCCCAAAATCCAATGTAAATTAGAAAATAAATATGCTTCATAAGTCACTGATCAGCAATCTGTTTCCTACTAAATTCTTTACCTAGCTTTCAAAATGATTTTAACTGAGACCTGTTTAGAGAACTAGCAAACAGGAGTACAAAATACATACTCTATAAATATTTATGTTCAACTATTTCTTAGATCACCTAATGAAATACACTGTTGTTCCCTATGAAATGTATAACCTAAATTAATTTGCTGTGGACTAGCAGTAGCTAATAAGCAAATTTTGAAATAGGAGAGGATTGATTAGCTATTGTAATGAAGGAACAAAGGCAATAACCATAAAGAGAGTAAATTAAATAATAGTCTGCTTTCTTTTTTCCCCTTTAGAAAGCTGCAGCTGAAAATTCTAGTTAACTTCTGGATGCTTCCTTACAGGAGCTGTTTTCAATCACTCAAAGCACAGGGAGTCTGGCAGATTTTATCCAGACCTGGCATAAGCTGGAGTACTTTATTTGGTGTTACCTTCACAAACAATTGCATATGAGAAACAAGGAGAGCAGGAGAAAATACAGGTTTTTACAGTGTCAGGCAAAGATTATTTACCAAGTTTCATACAAGCAGGTGCCACCTACTCAGTAGGTGGTGGAGGCTGCACTCTGAGCGCCACACATGACCACAAACGCTGGCTCCGCCTCACATGTGACCGCCTTAGTCATCCTCATTCCTCCGTGTTTACGCCTTCAGGGACTCCGCCGCCAGCTTCATTTGCTGCCAGAGGAGAGAAGAACGGAGAGAGATGCTGAGCACAGCGGCAGCAGGAGGAATTACACAAACCGGCTAGAGCCCAACGCAGGGCACTTCAGAATCCAACTGAGAATAAAACCACACCAAAAAAAAAGAGCTTGAGCATTTAAAAACAAAAAACACCAGTCTGTCATGCCTGATTTTTACAAAATACACGATTTTAGCACAGGCATTACTTTTGTCCACCAAAACACTCACCAAATGGCAAGGCATTTTATATGTTAATTATTTTTGTGATGCATAGTGCCTTACATGAAAGTCATTTAGCCTTAAATATTTAGGCTTTTCAACTGATCTCGAAAGGTCAATGGACTGACAAACTGCTGCCCCCACTTCCCATTGCAACAATCTGTTAACTGATATCAGTATTTTTTTGTTGTTGTTGAATTGAATAAAAACATCCTATGATATAAGAAGGAGGTAGCAGACTGCTATGGTGAGACATATTATTTCTAATCCTGTTGATAACCAGTTTTGTTTTCATTATCCTAGGATGTCACCAGAGAGATCTCCATGTGAAACCAGGATAACAATCCCAGGTGATGAAAGTATCTGCTGAGTAAAAGGAAACAGAGCCACTCTGTGAAGCTTCTTGTTAAAGAGAATGTTTCATAACACAGAACTCACAGAGGCAACAAGAAAGAGTTTAAACTGTGCCAAAGGCATCTCTCACACATCACCTGGGGGTTGTCAGCCAAGGGCCTGGCAGTGTCTGGAAGGCTGGAACCACCCGATACACCAAGAAATAGTCAGAGTGACTGAAGTCCCCAAAGAAAAAGAGACAGAGACAACAGTCACAGGAAGGAGACCAGAGGGAGACCAGCCTAAAGGACAGGGTGAGGAGCAGAGGCAAGGAGATGTGCTGCTGCAATTCACTCAAGCCCAGCATCGCTGCCTCCTTGGAGGCAATTTGGCAGACAAGGAAACAAAAAGGCCGGACATGAAGAAATGTGAGTGATCATATGAAGAAACAATTTATGCAGCTTTCAACTCCTAAGCCAGTGTGGGTTCTGTATCACTCCCTGAGTGTGGAAGATGGACATGTACTACTGAGCTGAAGTTGTTTCTTTTGCATTTGCATTTGATCTCATAGAAATGGCCCATGACATATGAACTATTAGAAAGAGAAGTATCTAATGATGCTATAACAAAATTGGAAAAGACAAAACTGCAAATAAAGTGTACGCTATCATTCAGTTTCTATCCCACAACATGGGATACAAAGATGTCAGATGCTTCAACAACAGCACCTTTTGCCTTTTCTTTTCTGCTAGTCTGGGCCTGAACCTATTCCAAAACACTACTCTGCACACTAAAACACATCTACAACAACTTTTCTTTACCATTTTTATCTGTATTTTCATGCCATCTATAAATGAAGTAAAATTAGTTTGTGATACAAATATTTATATGCTTCTCCATAGCAACAGTGCAGGGAAAAAAGCCACAGCTGAAGGCTGGAATACAGATAGATTCCTCTTCTACATCCTGATTCACTTATTTAAATAAATGTCTGAATACAACTACAGCATCTTTAATTAAAGTGACTTTTTCTCCTGTTGGAAAAACATGGACACAGAAGACAGCATCCTCATTCAGTTCCTGATTCATCCAATACAAACCTAATTCTATTATTTTAGAATGATTTTCTTAAATTCTGAGTGCTGGTGTAATTATAGGGGGATTGATGAGGAATGCAGAAGACTGGAAAGGTATTTTTATTCTCTCCAGGGCTTGCAAAGTCTGGAAAGAAACCAAGCACATGAGTGCTAATGATGACTAAATGTAATCTGTCCAAAAACTCTTTACAAGCTGGACCACTCTCATTTATTTTTGAAGCCCTCCTAATTTTAACTGAGCTAATCTTAAACTAGGATTGTCTTATGCTAGCAATCTTATGCTATCATATTTAAAGTACATGATATGAACAAACAAATATCCTAGCTTGTGCAGTGAGTAGAAAAACCTCTTAAAATAGCTTCACATGCTGCCATGGCACACAAGGCCTGGGCAAAATCAGTCCAAATGTAGTCATACACATATTTCAGGAAATGAATCATAAGCCACGTGAGAATGCCAAGAGCTGCGTATTTAATTTCTTCTTTATGGTTTCTAATACCAAAATGTATTTGGCAGTACCTGGCAGCAGCAGGCTCCCCCAAGAGGTATCACTTTGGGCAGGCAACATGTGGTGGCACCTTTAAACAGAGAAGTTCTTTGCCAAGTTCAGGCTGAAGAATTTTTAATTTTATTTTTTTTTTTTAACTGTGAAAGTAAATGTTCCTGTTCAATGGGAAAATATTTCTCTACGACAACATATGGGAAAGGAAGTGTATTTTAAAATTTTTATTGCTGAGAAAGGGAACTGAGGTACCTTTTGCGATCACTTTCCCCCTTACAGCCCCAACAGGTTCACTGGGAAACCTGAGGGGCTGAGTTAACTACTCTTCCCTCAAAAAGACATTTCTTTGTAAGCTTTAGGAAATATTTTAAAAATATGGAAAAGAAGTATTAAAAATGTCTCGATCTACTTGTTAAACCTACCAGATAATGACAAAAACCACTCATTTGAGGGGTATTAAAAGCCTCTGTGAACTACTCAGAGGCACGGCTCAGAAATGAGTTGGCTCAAGAAGCCATTCTTCATTTATTATCAGCTGAGAGTTACTAGTGAAAGGTTTACACTTAATGCTCTGTTTTATGCAGCACCCTTAGCAACAGCAGCCTATGCATGCAATACATGAGGAAACGTGTTTAAACTACTATTAATTTTAGTGGGGCTACAGTGTTGTTTATCCTAAAATTCTACTATTAGGAAATGCTCTAAAATATTTATCTGCTGTAATTCAATAGATTTGCTATTTCCATTTTATTAAGCTTAAATGTCCTTGTAAAGCACATGTAATATAATTAGATAGTACTTCCAGGAGAAACAGCACAACCCCTTCAATGTGGTTTACAAATAGGCTTTACCAATTACTTAGATTTCCCTACATTTCCACATTAAATTTTCTGAAAGGACTTTATTAAAATGGAACAGATACTTTCACACCACAAACAGAGCTGCGTACAAAGCATGGAGATCAGGCTGCTTCCTTTGTGGGCTCACTCACAATCAGAAACACCAGCTTTAGTGTACAGGGTATGGCTGTGGTAGTTCTCCAGTTAGAGGGGCTATGGAAGTCTGAATGTGATTTAGTGCTGCCAACAATACCAAAATACAAAATTAAATAGCTACAAACATGAAATAACAGAAATACACAGCAGCACCAGAGACCTCAACTACATCAAAATGTGAGGGGCTGCCAAGGGATTTACCAGCAGCAGTGCCAGGGCTTGGTTCAAGCCACAGCCTTGCTGGAAATGCAGGATATTTCCACATGGCAGGAGGAGGAACGTGACCCACCTTGTGTTCTAAGGGCTGTTCCCAGGGCTGAGGAGCTGCTTTGCCTCTCGCTCTGCACAGCAGGGCTGCTTTGGGCCAGGGCTCTGCATGTCCCAGCACGTGGCTTCCTTCTGCCCCTGGGCTGAGAGGCAGAAGCTGCCTCTCACACCCCCACCTTGCCAATCCATCTGTGACCTTCTTTCTGCACCACAGGATGACAGAGGGAACCCAGCATTCCTCCTGTCCCAGGGCTGGTTTCACACACACTCATAACCTAATCAAACACTCTCACCTTTCCTTTATGGTTTCTGTGGGACAGCCAACATTTAACAGGCGCTAACAGCCTGTGCCGCTTTATGTTGATTTACTGCCCTTGCTGAGCTCTGTGTCAGATGCTTACAACACTGTTATTTTCCAGTTATGCTCAGACCTGGTAAGCCAGCCTCTAACTACTCTTAATTTTACCACTGTGTGTGTTAATGCCAACTGACAATTCTACCACAACCCAAGGAAAACAATTTGAAAAACAGAAAGCATATAAAAGGGAAAACCAAAGAAAACAGATCTATTGACTCACTTCTTTGGTGCTTTTCCACAGATATACCCAATGTACACATAAGTTTGTACATACGAAGAACATAAATAGCTTATGCTAAATATAAGAATACATGAAGGAGGTGATTTTTATCAGCAACCCCATCTTCTGGTTTTCCTGTATACACCATGTGGAACAGCCCATAAGCAGTGAGAAAGAGCAGTAGTACATGGTATCTTTCCCACTTTCTAGCATTAATTATAATATGAAAACATACCAGATATATATTAAATTCTTTTGTAATGGTGTCCCATCACAACAATTTCTTGGCTCTTGAGCTGTCTCAAGAACTGTATCAGTTTAATCTGTAAGTATCAACCAGTTATAGAAGAGGCAAATTAACACTCACTTCAAAACGCAGTAAGTCTCTTCCACATGTAGTATTTTCTTCTGTGTAAAGGTTTAAAAGCTTATTTAATGGAAATTTGTTCTCACTGATGATAATGGTGTAAGGTTATGGTAACTTCATACCTAGAATCACAAATCTTCCCTCAAGGTTTTTGTCTATGGCACTGAACACTCTGCAGGGAACGGCGCTTAAGGACTCTGGGCTTGGCGTTACTTTTAAGCTGCATTTCTGACTCTGACCACTTAGCTGGAGATGGTAAGTGATGCTTCTTAAAACCAAATAACCAGTCCCTATACTTGTACACTCCTGTTTTCAAGTCCCAGGACCACACACAATGTAACACTGAATGCTTATTTTCAGTTAAGTCATCCTGCACAACCCCTCATTCTTTTTGAAAGCTATTGATTTCCAGAATACAGTTTCTTCCCTATTTCAGGAGTATGATAAAAGACTTGTAGGAACAATTTCACAACTTCCTCATTTCCCAGAGCCGAGACCAATAGCCCTGTGATGCTGCAACCCAGTGGAAACAACCCTCTATAAAGGCAAGTCACACAAAAGCATTAAACAGTGAAATACAGATTTTTCAAAAGGAAGTGATAAGAATTTTAAACTGAAGATAACAAAGAAACAAATCTTGAATTGTCACTCTCACAAGGACTGTAAGCAGTTACAGTAATTTAAAATTTTGAGGAATATTTACTAATCTTCTTACTTCTAAGTTGCACCTGCAAGATTATAACTAGTTTTGGGCCCTCCAGTGTAAGACGGATACTGATCAACTCTGCCAAGCCTAACTATGGAATCCAAGGTGGGCAGGAAGGTGATGCTCACGCCCTGAGAAACCTGCCAATATCTACAAGGAGGTCAGCAAGAAGATGGAATCAGGATCTTGGCCAGGGTGCACAGCCAGGGAACAAGAAATGAAGAGGTCCTTAAAAAATAAGCCAAGAAAGCTCCTACAGAAAACATTTCACTACAAGGATAACTAAGCACTGCAGCAGGGGCACAGGGAGGTTTTGGAGTCTGTCGTCAAAGCACCTGACAGGAAACCCCACCCCCCACAGCCCTGGGGTCCAAATTTGGTGCCAATCCTATCCTGTGCAGGAAGTAGGACTACTGACCTTCTGAGGTCTGTCCCAGGTTGAGAGATTTTTTTATAGTTGTTTCTACAGGAATTGTGACAGGAAGTTTGCCTGGACTCCACAGACCCAGAGTGGGGATCTGCTACAAGAAATAGAAAGCAACAAGAAAGGGTGGGGGGGGAAATTCTTTCCTTTCTTGTATGCCTAATTCAAGATAGAATACCAAGTACAAAGCCAATGTTAATGAAACAATAGGTTTGCAAAATTAGTAACTGCAGAGTCAGGAAAACCTGCAGAATCTCATAATTTGTGCCTTGGAGTATTGTGCCTGATTAACAGCACTGTGAGGAATAGCAGACAAAGCAACCCCATTTGTAGTACATTTTTTCCCAAGATTTTTTTTCTGATCTACTTCAGATTGTCTCTGATTTAAATTGCAAAGTATTAATTAATACTCATTACAATATTCTTACAGTATTAGTCACCCTTTGCTGAACCTTATTCAGTAGACAGTACAAAAATGAAGAATATTAAGTCACACAAGACAGTCATTTCTTCAGAAGACAACTTACGCATTCTGTCCCTCAAAATATTTACATTATTTTTGTCTTTGTGTAGTTCATATTTCATAACTTTTTTTCACCATAACTGGCTATGTAGTTGCCAAGAGACAGACAAATCCACAACGTTAAACAACATGTTTAAATGTCTGATGTGGAGCGTGTGCCAAAACCACCCTCACAGGATGCCAGCCCAGCCCAAGGGATGCTCTCCCCTTTAGCTTATGCAATTACCTCTCACCCAATCAGCAGCTGGTCAATAGATTTTGGAGTCAGAAACTATCAACTAGCTATGAAAGCAATGATGCAAAAATGTGCAATGTGACATGACCTTGGTGACATCTCAAAGGGGAGGGATGGACTGTGCAGTCCCGCACACATTTCTTTAATTCTGTGCCCTGGGTCATACAGACATCACCATGGTTTAAGGGTGCAGTTGGCCCCTAGGTTAACAGCACATCAAGGATGCTGTAATGGTTTCGGGGTGAGCAATGATACCATTTATTTTCTCAGGGCCTTTGGAGGATGTTAATTACCTGCCTGCAATTACCAGTTACCATCAAGAGAAAATGAGTAAACCAAACTATTCTGCCTCTCTGAAGTTTAACAAGCTTATTAACTAAGCAGGGTGTCCCTGAGCAGGCACATACCCTTCAGAAGAGAAATACCCAGCACTTGGAGAGTTTAATGAGCCTTCTGGACACAAATTCCTAATGTATAGATATAGCTGACACTGAAGCTTAACTGCAGACATAGCTGTGTTAGCTTAATGCCAACTATAATCTCCTTCCCTGGAGATACTCAAAAGCCATCTGGACAGAATCCTAAGCAGCATGCTCTGAGGGTCCCTGCTTGAGCAGGGAGGTCAGACTAGCTGATCTCCAGAGGTTTCTTCTAACTGACCCATTCTGTGGTTCTGTGACAGCAGTAAAAGCCTGGCAAACAACCAGGCTGCTCAACTGCACTAATTTACCACTTAAGCTCACATGCCTTGCACTCACTCTGCCTCATGATCGAGGAGGCACAGCTGAAAGCAGCCAAACAGCCTCTGAAGCAACACTGGCAGTGGTGGCGAAGGGCTTGAAGGCAATCGGTGGTGCTGCATGGGGAACATGAGAGTTTTTCCTCCTCATGCTTCTTGGGTGGTCAAGTGCTTGGGTGATAGAAAAAATACACAGCTCACTACAGCTTCTGCAGAAGATGTGTTTCAGACTAACCCTGTGCTTCCATTTATTCCAGCTTAAAGCTGGAAGGAACCTGCTGGGTTACAGACCCAAGCCTCCCTCGAGTACATAAACCCACATCACAGAGGGTTATCCAGGGGAGACCACACAGCATCAATTCCGGTACTGCACAGGCCAAAATCCACAGTTCTTGCCAACATCCTTTAGCAAATCTATTGTACAAAAGGCAAGAGACCAGTTTAAACTATTTAATGCCACAAAAAATGAGCAGAGGAAAAACTCAAAGAGCATGAACATGTCTCCTTGTAATCCATGCAACAGCAGGGAACAGACTGTGCGAAAAATAGAGACAGTCTCTCAAAATGAATTATGCTCAATCCTCAGAAGACAAAAAAATACATTCCATTACTTTCTGGACACAAATTTGGCCATCCCAGGAACTCAAGCACATAAACCCCAACATCTAAGCTCTACTAAAATGCTACCAACCCTCTGCTCTGCCAGTAGACAAAAAGGCATGGCTAGCCCCAGCCCAAGCCCAGCTGGTCTCATTTTTACCTTGGGCTCCCATTTCTCTCCAATTTTCTAATTTGTGGAGTCATAAAGAGCCCAACTTGATTTCAAATAAAACAAGTAACAAGATAAGAAGTTTATTCCTCTGTGCAGGACATTCACTGGGTAATTTAGATCAGCCTCCAGATATGAAACTAAGAACCCAACTTCAGGCACTGTTTCTGGAATTTACCATCTGTGACATAAATCTGACATATATAAGCAGGAAAATTTGCAGGGGGGGGTATGGCTGTCCTCTGCCCTGCTACCACACAGCAGCCACAATGCTCCAAGTACAAAATTTCCATTTCTTTGTGGCAGGCAAGAAACTTCAGCCTCACAAATATGGCAGAAGATGCCTGAGAAATCAAATATCTGAAAAATATAAGTAGAAAATTTTATAGCATATCTGAAGTAAAAGCTACATGTTGAGATAACAGACTTCAACGCTGGGCAGACACATAGAAAAAGTAACCACTGTTGTGAAGGGAGTTCTTTCTAAGAGGGAATTTGCCTCTTTGTTTCTCTGTTGTATCAGCATGAAAAGTAAGCTTAATTCTACAGAAACTGTTACCACAGTATTAAAAAAAGTATTTTAGTGCAATAAAGTAGGGAAAACTAGTCAATATTTAGATTATTTGGTAAAGAGCTGTTCTCAATTCTACTCTAGAGTTTATTAGGCAAGGAGTCCAAGACAAGGCCAGGAATGAAGGAACCTGCCAGGCAATCTTATTTGTTTTCCTCCCCTGTAGAGGCTCTCCTGACCCAAGCAAATGTTATTACAAAGTAATTTTGAGTTATATTTTCATTCTTGCTTTTCTCTTCAAAGACAAGCTCTCTTCTACTTCTGTGCGGCCTCTGTGATTGCCTAGTTACAGTCTAGTGAAAAAAAATCAACACAGAGCCAGTAAACCATTTCTAGTTACAGTACTTTTATAAATATTCTTAAGCGATCAACTCTATGAATGTTAAAGCGTGTCAAATAGGTCTTTAAATACCTTACAAAATGGCAATGGCACCACGGACAGAATTTCTTCCTTCACCAGAGATACCTCTTGAAAAGGCAAATTCCCTCCTGTTCCCAGCTCCTTGGGAAGACTATGCACCCATGGAAAGAAATAAATTGTTTTCCCTTGAACACTGGGCCAAACCTAAGCATCAACTGATTACAGGCTGTTGATTTGCTCTTAAATCTGTATTTAAGTCAATATGTGTCTGGTCAGATAAAGTCAGTTACTCAAATTAGTTAGGGTGGATTTATGGTTTGATCTGGCTCAGGAAGTTCTTGAAGCAAGCACAGGCAGGGGATGGGGAGATGTATGATATTGTTGCTTTTCACTCCATCCTAGATATCTGCATACTGCCACTTCAGAGGTTTTGGTACCAGTATGCAAATATACATGTACACAAAGGACACAGCTTACTGAACATGCCATTTTTATTAAAGAGGCACAACTGGGCACAGAGCATTACTCACACCATACTACAAAAGATTCTAATAAGCAGGTAGGAGAGTAAAAGGTTGGTTTGGTAGTTTATAACTGCATTTCTTCAAAATGAGTAAAGTTGTAACAGCTGACATAGTCCTAAATTATAGGTATGGCAATATTTATAAATTTATAATCTTTATAAATTGCCCTGCCAAGCCTGTTGCAGTTTTGAACAACCTAGCAAAGAGTAAAGGTCTGGTTTCTATGAAGGCAAAGTTCTCTTTTACTTCAGTGAAACCAGACTTGCTCACTTTCTCTTTATATGCTTCTGTGTTACAAGTGAACAAAATGCTTTTTCCAATATTAGTGGGAAGAAAACCTCTTTGCTGTAGGCTGCTCAGCACCTTTGTTTTGAAGTGATGTAGTGCTCTGCCTCCACAGCCCCCTGGTCAGAGCTACCTGCACTGTCAGAGACCCTCACAAAATTCTGTGCCTTTCTGCCTTTAATACCATCAGCAATTTCTTTGCAAAGCTTTATGAAATTATTTGCAATAAAAATATTTAATTTTATTAAATTAAAGCTGTATAAGCAACTATTTTCTGAAGAGAGATGATATTTTAAGCAGGTCTGTAATATAAAGGCAAACAATGATCTGGAGATATGATGAGTATTAGCATTTACTCTCTTTCTGAGATCTGCCTTAGTGCCTTTGAGCACCCTATGCTACATAACTGAGAAACTACAGAAAAAGATTTGAGGATGAGGTTTAAATTGAAAAAAATGGATGAATGATTTCTGACTACCTAATTTTATTATTTTCATGCCTTGCCAACCCTATGATCCCAGTTTCTTTCTGTTAATTTTAATTTTGTGCAATACAATACATAAAGGCAGAGTACATGTATTATATAAAATACATCTACATTTGCAAGAATTTCTTTTAATAACATTGTGGTTTTTAAGTTTAGAACTTTGTGTTAAAATTGTTACCTTCTAAACAAAACTTGAATCATTGCAAAACTAGTCATGCATATAGCAATTACTCTTTGTCAATATGAACCTTGTGTCTATGCAGGCTTTCCGTGCACAGAGTAAGTAATTTTTCATATGCTTTGATAATACTCCTCCTTACTTTTTCTGCTTTTTAATTTCCTTAAAGTATTTTTGCTTTATTAAAGCATTTTACTCCCTTTCCTTATTTATTCTTTGCAGATTCCCTGCTGTTCTACTGTCCTAGCTGTACACTCTGCCTTTTATTTTCACTTTCAATTCCTTCAAAATGAGAAATCTTTCCCTTCTGCCTCTAAACTCACAGGTGGGTAAGGGTCAGATTTGCTGGCAGAGAAACTGCCGAGAAGACTGGCCCTGGATGCTGGCAGCTTCCCAGTGGGAAGAGAGCCACACTCCTCCTCCCACTCCCATTATCCTGCTCTGCCTTTCAGGAGCAGTGGAAACCAAAGGAAGGACAAAGTGTCGCTAGCACAGCCCTGCTTTGGGGCTCTGCTCTGCCTGAGGGGCTGGATAAAGCTGGACAATAAATGGAAACCTAGAAATAAATGTGTGGAACAGATATATGCAGCTCCAGTCCAACTGCTGTTCTAGACTGACCTCCTTCTTTTGCTTCAATGGAAATTAGAGCTAATGGTGCCAGCTTCAGCATGCACTGGGGGATTAACTATTGTGATTCATGTTAAATTGCCACACTAATTTAATTCTATCAGACCTCAAGGCTTGGCTTTGGAATGTCTGTTATACATTGCAACGTGCTTTTACTGGACACCCTGGGTTACCAGTACCATCACACTCCTACTCCTCAACTTTAATCTATCACAATAAATACATTATCTAGCATGCAACACAAGTATCTAAAGTAATTTCTCTTCAACATATTAGCTGTAGCACATCAGAACTGTCAGATTGCTATAGAAACACTGAACAACATTACCATTTGTGAGAAAATATGTTGTCTTGTAAATTTTATAGTAAGACCTTTATAAAACAGGTTGCTACATCTGTCAAACCAACCATATTTTAACAAACATGCCAGTAAGTGCTGTGAAAAGACTCTAAATAAGTGCTGAAAACATCATATGATTTTGCATCAGTAAAGTGAGTCAATACTATCCAGTGAGTCACCTAGCTAATTCACAGCAAATTTATGTGATGGTATAAGATGGAAGGTGAACACGCATTTCCACAGATCCTTCAGGGCAAATCAAATTTGCAAGCTAGGGCAGGACATATAATTGCAAAATATTAACAAGCTGCAGAAATCCATTTTCTGCACTTTGTGCTTGATAATATGTCAGTGCTCTCATGCTCCTGCTTCCTTCTTGGCACTGGAAACAATCACAAAGTAAAGACACACCATTATAGGACCAACAAAACTGCAAGAACCATGGCCATTAGTTATATTCTTTTCTAAAACAGTAACATTTCACAATCACAGCAAAAAATTTCTTCAATAAACTAAAGCAAATATCTCTTATGTATTAAAATGACAGCACACAACTTCCCCTGCCAACAGGAAATTACAATAATTACTAGTGGTGCAAGGAAATACAGCAAAGGCTGTGGTTAACAGTAAACCAGTGTAAGAATGCATCTACCAAGGACCTGAATAGAATCCACAGACCCAGATTCTCCTTCTCACTCTCTGTACTTGTATATTGCATCTATTTATCTATCTAAAAAATAAATAAAATGCATTCATAAAGAAGACTTTAACAGTGTTTGTATTTAAAGGGGTATTATCCACAATATTAATGGGAGGCTGTTTGGTTTTGGTTTCCATGTGTTGGTTTTTGCTACCCTGAAAATTTTCCTCCCAATGCCTTCCTCATTTGTAACTGTGAAATTTTGGAACTGGCCAATATTGCTACCATAATGTTATAGGGAATTCACACTTCAGCCCAGCAAAGAAGTTTTTTCAGCAGGTAGTATATTCTAAAGACTATTTAGCATTGAGCACTAATTTAAAATATGTATTATATATGTTACTCTATATTACTCACTATGAATCTCATATACATAACCTTCAAGTAATTATATTAGAATTTTGCCTTCCTATTAACTTTTGATCAAAGAAACATATCCCATTGAAACTGCCATCTGCTGAATTTGCTTCTTGACTTTGTTTCATCTTTCTGTGACATGGGAATAATCACCAATACTATCGGGGAAAAAAAATATATAAATAACTCCTTAAATAAGTCCTCTGAAATCCACAGGGGTTTGACTAAAAAAAGAAGAAAAGAGGGTTTTGTCCTGTGTTGGTGAATGGCTGAATCTTCTTTCAAGATTTCTGCTGATCAGTGAAAAAAACCAGAAAAGAAAATACAGCTCAGAATCACTACGATTCTTATAAATGCTCTTGTATTAGATGCTTATGCAACAAACTGGAAGATTCACAGTGGCATTAAAAATAATCTCATTTGTGAAGCAGATATGAAAATTCTCCCTATTGATGAGATAAACCTAGAATTAACTGATACAGAAAGTAAGCAATCACTCCCATTTACTGTTGTTCTGAAGTTTTAATTGTTCACTACACTTTCATATACTTCTCATGGAAGCAACAGGACAGATCACTCCTGGAGAAGTTGTTACTGGATAAACTAATTAATGCTTTGGTCTGGTAATTTCAACATCACCATGTTAAAAACAAGCAAGGGAAGTTCTAGGTGTGTCCCACCTGCAGAAGAAAGGTGACTTCTTGCCACATGAGAGTCTAATTTAGCCACTTGAGAATTTCTCAACTGGCAGACCAGTTAAATTCTGGGTTTACTCAACAGTACTTTCACCAACCCAAACCCATCTATCTTTCATTTCATTAGGAATTTACCTCACTGGTAAATACTGGTTACCAAAAGTTAGCTAGAATGTGTTAAGAGCAGGCCTTTCCATCTCCCCAAAGAGGAAAAAGACAGGCAGATTGATCAATCAGGATCAAATCAGGAAGGACCAAGAGTCACAAGATCCTTATCTACTTAGCAGATTTACTCTCTTTTATATATAAAAGTAATCTTACCTTTTGAAAAAAATCCACCAGCTCAGGAAGATGCTGATAACAACCCCCACCCCCTTTCACAGAAACAGACCTCTTTAGTTATTCAAACTATTCACACAGAGAACTTCTCTTCAACAAATATCCAGCAATCCCTGCTGTGTTATGGGCAGTCTGCTCTTCCAACAGCATGTAAAATTGTCCTTAAACATCTAAGGCTGTGTTGCTGCCTAAACTTTTTCAAGTCTTTTTTTTTTTTCTTCCTAAGTAACCAAAACAACATACATGGCAGAACTGTACAAAGCTTTTGCACGGGCAAGCAGATGGTGACCTGTACCTGCTGCACAGACACCCAAAAAGACCTCTGGGGCAGGAGCTTAACACTTGTGCATTTTTATAGAGAGCTAAGGCAACAGAAGTCTTAATGTGCTTAAGCCCTCTAAGTGCTAAGACTAAATAAACGCTGCAGAATAAACAGTTACCTAAAACACAGTTCTTTTGTCTCAGAGTCTGACCTGAATATAAAAAACCCCGAATTTGGTTACCCATTCTGGCAGATGTACTATATCCTACATGAAGATTACCAGAACAATTACAAAAACTTTTAAAATCTTTCCACTATTTCCTATTTCTTTCCTATCAAAAGCATGCCTGCACGTCTGCTAAACCTGCAAAGTATTTTTTCTGCATTGAAATTTAAACTTTTAACATGTCTTTGAAGGAACTCTAATTGGTCACATCCCTGAAAGTTTGATCAGCCATTCTGGACAACATTAGAACAATATTGCTCAAAATGGAAGAAGCCTTAAAGACCACCTAGTTCCAACTCCCCTGCCATGGGCAGGGACACCTTTCATCAGACCAGGTTTCTCAGTGCCCCATCCAACCTGGCCTTTACTTCCAGGGATGAGGCATCCACAATTCCTCTGGGCAACCTGTTCCAGTGCCTCACCATCCTCACAGTTCAGAATTACCTCCTAATATCTAATTTAAACGTACTCTCTTTCAATTTGAAATGATAACATCCTGTCCTATCACTACACGGTCATATAAATAGTCTCTCTCCATCTGTCCTTTACCCTCCCTTCATGTACTGGAAGGCCACAATTAGGTTTTCCAGAGGCTTCCTTTTTCCAGGATGAAAAGAGCATTTGCTCTAGTATCAAAAACTGGTTTTCATCTTTGAAAAGTCATTGCTTTATCATGTTTAACATCTTTGTTCCTTTTTTTCCTGTGGTTTTAGAGTTGTTGCTTTTTTCCTTCTTTTCTTTTTTTTTCTCCTAAAAAGAGATAATTACTCTCCTCACCTCTCCATCCTTTCTGTTCAACTGCCCCAATTAATTCCAGAATTTTATCTGGGAGATGGTCCTTTCTGGCTTGTATTTTTCTTTTGTAATAAACCAATATCCTACCAAACATTCAGTGTCTGACAAGATAACAATTTCTGGCCCAACAAGACATGTTTTAAATGTTACCTCCTCTGCTCTGAGGGACCAATGAGAGGTCACAGAAAGGCTGCAGACTCTTGGGCTGAGAAGTGCACTATTGCAGTATGTATTGCTCTGGGACAGCTTTGCTCTGAGATAACAAGGTATACAGACCAGGCTATGGCTCATTTCTCTACACACATTCCACATTCTTCTGACTTTTGGAAGTTTTGTAATTTATTCCACATGAAACAAAAATTGAGACAGTAGAGAAAAAAAACCCCAATTCTTGGAATATGAATAATACTATTATCATCAGAGGAAACAGATAAAAAGAAAAAAAAAAAGATTCTCCTAAGAGAAGAAGGTAATCAGACAAAAAAATCACAGATTGGCTACATGGCCTTAACAAAGACCCAAGAATTAAAGCACTCAAAAAAAAAAAAAAAAAGGAAGAAAAACCAACCAACCAATCCAAAACTAAACAGGGCAAACTAAACTAATAAACTTCAGATTCTCCAAATGCTTCTCAGAAAAGGAAACCTTTCTGTTTTCAATTTATTTCAGAGGATATATAGCCATAAGTAGCGCACATTGCTCCTATTACTGGGTGAATAACCTAGCAAACTACAGAGGCACAACTGCTCTGAAATGATAGCTCAAGTTTTACTTGTTGTCAATAGAAAAGAAAGGAAAAAGAAAAAAGAGTATTATAGTACCTCAACTTATAAAACATTCTATTGTATTAAATCCTTCTTTTCTATTTAATTTTCATTTATTTTACTAAAACTTTAAAATACAATAAAGATTTAAAAAGTATCTGTTTGAATTTAGTTCTTTTGGCAGATATTTTCCTCCTGGCTTCTCTAATCCGTTTTATATGAGCTGGCATCTTAAAAAGCATGCTTTAGTATGCAGAGCCTAACAGTACCATTGAAACTTCCTGACAGCCTGCTTCTCAGAAGCAAAAAAGACATTATCTCCCCAAAAGACCTGCTCTAAACAGTGCTCTCTTTTGCACATGAGCTACCTGTCACCCCATGCTCTGTTACTTGTTATTCATAGAGCTGCACATCAAAGAGAACCAATCCTGAGAGCACATAAAGGAAAACTTATTTTTTTGGTTAAGCACATAGCTATTTATACAATAGTGTGCTGCTTTCCATATACATAAATGAATTTGGTTTTTATGAAAATTCCCTCAGAATGTCAGAGACTTCTGTCTCTTATTAAATGAACACAGAGCAGCAACATAATATTGCTTCTATAAGAGAGCAACACTGAGACTGATACACATGCAGTGATGTATAGATGCTTGCCTATAGAAAGCTGTAGTATATGCACCACAATTTCAGAAAGTTTTTTGCAGAATGTTATACTGACCTGACAAAAATGTAGACTCTCAGTCACCTCAGCTTAATTCTTATTTCAGGAAGAGAAAGTTAAAGGAACTCCACTGCTGTGTGCTTGCTAAAGAATATATTTTAGTACTTCATAACCTGTTACATATAATATTCAATGTCCTACTCTCTGTATGAATAATAAAAAAAATATTTTCAGCTTGTCAAAAGAAGTATTTCAGTTTTTACAGCATAGTGTGTAATGAATGAGTTACACACTAGGTAATTAGAATTAAAATATTCACCATGCTAACTTAAAAGGATGCTGAATACTAATTAAAGACTGACATGCTCTTTGACCCCAACCAGCTTTCTTTGAACACAAAACCTCTCGAATTTCTCAAATGTCAAGCCTTGCTGCTTTTCCACAGAAGTGTATGAGCCTTCAAATGCAGCAGAAACCCTGTCTTTATGATGCTCTGCACAACAATGAAAGAACAGGCAATGCTGGCTGCTGCAGACACTCAAGTTAAAAACCCCCTACGTCCTTCATAAATACATCAGGCCTTATTTGCTCCACTCCCTCCACTCCCTATTTTGCTTGCATATTGAAAACCCCCTCATGTTACTGTGACTAATCTTATATTAATTTTTCTCTGTTTAATCATTTCACAATTCAAGCATTTCATAGTTCAGCTGTTGTTTCAATGGGATGGTCTCTAACTGATTTGTTGGCAGTCTGAACTACATGTAGGTTCTGGCCAGAATGGCATTTTCCACAATCTTGTGTGAGAAACAAAGGTAATGAATCAATTTCCAGTGCCTTATGATATATAATCCTACTCAGAGTTTCTCAATTCTCTAAATATCTGCCTTCCCCTGAGGTTTTGTGCACACACTATATCTCCTCTCCCAGGAAGACTAACACATACCATCCACACACAGTTTCCTACTGTGGGTGCATATTCATAACAAAGTGCAGGATGAATACTTTATTGCTTATCCAGTACCTGAAGAGTTTATGTATGCTGTGTCCCGTTACGCTAAACTAAAGGACTTGGAAGTAGGTAAATGGTAGATTTGCATATCAACAAAACACTCTGACAACTCCAGTTATTAATGGGTAGCTTCCCTTCCTCCCTTCAATGCCTGTCCACATGATCATTCACAGTGTCTCTGATTCAAAGCAGTATCCTCCCACATATTCACAGTTGATTAGGAGTTAGATTTGTGAGTCTTTCAGCTGCACAGCTGACAGGACCGCCAAGAACAGCTTTGCTTCTGGATGTCTCTAGAAAAGGGCAGAGTTTGGTAACAGAGTAGCAAACAAGGGGGTTACATTTCAGATGTCAGGACCACAGAACTTCCTGTGATCTCAGTATTAATTCAAACACTGATAGGTGTAGCTGGGTAAATGCAAGCAAATATCTCATGGCAAACTCTGATGACTTATTACCCTGTTAGTCTCCTTAGTGACAGGCTTATATTGAGTATAATTATCTTGAGTAACCAAAACACCAAAGTTAAATTAAAAAAAATAATAAATTCTGTAGCTGAAGTGTTCAAAGCACATGGTCATCCAAACTGTAACAGGCAGCTGGACAAGCAACTAACATAATCATATACCTTGAACTGACAGCATGCATTACTACAGAATAATTATTAAATAGTAACTCTAAAATTCAAGCAAATATCTGAATTTCAGTGGTGGGCAACAACTGTCTCCTAAAATCTGCAGTTTTCACAGTGAGAGTAAGTCTCTAAAATCACCTGAATCAGATGTCTAAAGGGCCAGGGGCATGGAGCAAGGGACCACAAAGTAACTTTCCAGCCACCAGCCAATTTCAACACAAGTCATAACTTTGCAGAGCTCTCAAGGATGCCAAGTGTCTCTTCACCTTATGAAAATCAGTAGCTGTCTATGAAGGGAAATCCAAACCTACAGCCTATCTCTGAAAACAGAATTGTAGCTCAGAGTAGCTGCCACTGGTTTAATGAGGATATGTGCACAGATGTCTATAGGCTCAGGAAAGACAGGACATAAATCCTGAGGAAATCAGGTTTCATTAGTTCTGCTGCCTCTAAGCAGATTGCAATGGGAGAACATGCAAATAGAAAAGTTTATTGTATAAGAAATCAGTCCAATCTCCTTCACAGTATCTGTCCCTGTACAGTCTTGATAAAATACGGTCTTGATTTTCATTCCTTTCCCTGGCTTTTATCTACATTTATCAGAGTTCTGCCATTTTCACTAGTCTCTCAGCATACAGGTACCCAATTTTTTGATTTCTTTTTACTTTTATCTAAAAAAGATTGTAGGACTCTATTGTATTCTCCAGAATACCTTTTTGCCCTTTTTTGTCTCTAAATGAAAGTTATTTTTCTATTTGAGAGAGCAAGAAGGTAAAAAGAAATTTTATAACATTTTTAAAGAATAAAATTAATGCAAGCATATGACAGAAGGAAACTGTCAACCGCAACGAAAGTCAGAATAACTACAACTTCCTGCTTTGATAAACTTGAAAACACTCATAGTTTATAGAAATGTAGCTCTCAAAGGAGCCAGGAGAATAATATCTGCCATGGCAACCAAACAGAGCAGTCTTCTGGCACTTTCTGAATGAGCATTTAGGAGGAGATTAATTCAATACTCTGCATGATGAAAGGGCTCTTGAGATCCATAACTGTCTCCCACAAATTACCCTTATTGTACAACTGGATGTTTAGAACAGATTGCACATTATCTATATTGAACTAGAGCTTTCACAGCAAATTTATACGAAACAGATTAAGCCCACATGATGTGTCACACTATTTTTCACCCACTCATTTCAGGGCATTTATAAAAATGGGCATTTTATTAAATGGATCGTTGCAGTTCTGCAGGATTTATTTTTAAGCTTATTTATATTTAGAAGTACTGTAAAGCCTTTTTACTATGAAACTTTGAAATTTCTGAATCATGTAAAAGCATAGAAAGATAGTAAAGAATTTACAGTATAGTATGTAAACAGACAGCAGAAAGACTGCCACATAAGTGACCATTATCGTCTTCGTCATGCATTTCATGCTATTTTGAATTTACTACAGTAAATTCAAGTGATGCTATACCTCAATAAATAACTCTACCTTCCTATTTTTAAATATATGAAACCATATATTTCAGCAAATGCAGCACCTGATGAGCACCAGACAGCTTAAACAAAAGTAAGTGTCTTATAGAACTCATTTTAGAATAGTGTGTTAAATTTCTATCTGCTTCATCAGAATCTTAATTCCTACGAAATCTCACCTCCCAGGACAAAAGTGATTTGGTGTTTTGTTTACTTATTTCCTCATACTGCATTACAACATACTGTACATAAAAAGCAGAAGAAGCTTGGAGTAAAACAAGCTCCTGAGTGCATGCACATTTAGAAATGATTGCAGGATAGAAGAGCCAGTCAGTTACTCTTAGGAAAGAGGAAAAATGTCTTGTCTCTTCTGAGGCTACTGAAAACTCTTCTCTGCAGCCCAGCAATGCTCAAAATTAAGTATTCCACCTCCTGGATTAAATGAAGAGCTTTCCAGTTGTTTGCAGCTATGAGTAACACATGGACTGCACAAAATGTTCTGGAGGATGCACACCCAAAAAGTAGTCTTGGCCAGTCTGATGAGAGTTACTTGAGGTTGAAGATTATAAATAGCTCTGATTCAGTTTTATATCTGGCAACTGCAATGAATGAAAGGTGAACTCTTCAAAAAATTTCTAAAGGCTACACGTAATTTGTAGTGATAGACAGTGGAAATTAGACACTTAATCCATCAGCATTTCTGAAAATCTCACTTTGGCTTTGATTACATTATCATACATTATTTCTGAAAAAAAGCCTATCTTCTTTACAAGCAGGAATATATTAGGCAGCCAACAAGAAAAACAAAAAAGTAGTGAGTGTAATTACAATTTTGAAGATCCAAGACTTACGTAGAGCTACCATTTATTTGCAAATGAGACAATTCTGAAACTACACTGCTTAAGTATAGATTGTAGTCTGTACTGTAGTGGAGGAACTGAGTATCCTGAATAATAAACACCATGCAAATCAAGGAACAGCAGTTAGATTCTAAGCAGAGAAAAAGAAGTATTTACCTTGCCATTAAACAGTGAAAATAAAAATAAACTTAGGTAAAGCAACCTCACACACTGAACATGCTGTAACTTAGACTGAGCTAAGAATATTGAGTGGAATAAAAATCCAGAACACAAGGAGCAAAGCTGAGGTTTGCCAAGTTCCCTTCAATTTACTACTTCTCACATCAGTCTCACTTTACAATTATTATATCATTGACAAACCCTCAGTCCTCACTTTGGTACTGATAATTAATGCTGGATTAAGTTTTAGAAGGTCTTTAAAAACATCAGGCATTTTAAACATTCAAACATCACCAAAAAAAAAAAAAAATCCCTCTGGGCTTGAGTGAGAGGCTCTCAAGAAACCTAATGGAGTGGGACTGATTATTCCAGATAATGACTTTCATGTTTCCTGACCTTTTTAAAAAGAAATTAAATGAAACAGTTTTGTACATTTCACCATTTAAACTCTACAGGAAAGCTACACAGGTTTTAATACCTGTATTTTGGAAAACAGTTGAGGGTTTGCAAACCAGTATAATGATACCTCTCCCAGAAGTATATCTGTTGATTAACAAACCTCCAAAACAGATCTTTCCTGTATAAATAGAATTAAATATGTTACAATTTCCAGTCAATGTATTTCGAAGGAATTAGAAACAGTAATTTGAAAATTGTCTCAAAGGATCTGCAGAAGTACTTACATGATCAAGTAAATTACTTCTCCCCAATACTACTGCCTCAGGATCATGATTTTCCAAAGCTCCTCTTCACAAACAAGTTAGACAAATCTACAAAATGTGGTAAGAATTTGAATCTGCAGTTCATGAGAGAAAATATGTAACCAGAGAGCAAAGAATCGTTCACACTTATGAAACCTATCCCAACACCAAATTCCTCTGTCTCCATGTCAGCTGAATCTGCGGCTTTATGCCTGCACTCTTCCCTCCCTCTCTGTCATAAAAAATCCCCAACCACAAATGTCACAGTTAAAATTATCTTTCTGATCTATGCCTTTAAATTTTCTCCATTCTCTTCAGCCTACTGTTCCTTCACACAAAACTAAATTTTTCTGACTTTTGGAAGTTTTGTAATCTATTTTTCATCCACTTGCTCCATCTGACACAGAGAACTTAACTCTTCTCATGACTTTGCCAAAAAGTAAATTCTTGCTAGCATGCTTCTCCCTCAAACTCACTGTTTGTTCATGAGGCCACACAGGTATGGAAAAGCTCTCCATGAGCATTCAGAAAAAGTATCCTGAAAAATCACCTTTAATGCATAACAAACAGTTCATAAAACTCTGATCAGGCCTTTATTAGTCACTTAGCATGAACATGTTTTCCTGGGGGGGCTAAGAGCTCTTCATTAGATCTGATTAGGTCTGCCAAAATACCCGATTGGGTTTTTTTTACCATGTCCTCCAGAAACTATTTTTGCTATAGTTCTAATATTGTAGTTTAATGTAATAGAAAGTATTATCTAATCTTGGCTATAGATATCACTACTTGTCTCCATTAATAGTTACAGTGAGAAACTGGAAATGCAGCATGACCTGCAACATATTTAGAGTATAGTATTGGGACGGGAATATATTTTGTAGGAGTGAGTTCTTTTCATGACTGAGTAAAGACATAATGAGAGCTGTACTTCACATTAGGAAAGTTTTATAGTTCCAGATATTCTGAATGAATGTAAAATTTAAATTTAGTAAGATGTGTTCTGAAGGCAACTTTGTCATTTAAACACCTTTTGAGTCCTTAGGAACAGGGCTGATTGTTGCCTTGGAAACAAAGACTGCTCTAGTGTGTTCATTTCAAGGGATTCAGTCAATTTGAAGTCAAATTTCCAACTGCTAATTTTATAGACAGTGCAGGTACAAAAGTTTTAAGATCAGAAGAAAAACTGTTCGCAATGCTGTTCCCTGACAACAGTGTACATTTATTTATTTTGCACTGCCCTTGGGAAATTATGATATTCTTGCATAACACTCTCCAGGAAACTCAACTGTATACTGTCCCTTTGCATAAGAGGGTGATTATGATAATGGAGGAAACAAACCTGAAAGTGAAAATGCAAAAACCTTCAGGCATAAACAAACAACATATAATTTGCTCCTATTGTTCTTTAAACTGATCTAGGATATTTATAAAAAAATAAACAGGATAACAAGGAAAAAAACACCCAATGCTCTACTTCTGTGGATATATTCTTTTTTCTATGTATCTATGTTAAATGAAGTATTTGTAAAAATGAAGACTAACAGTTAAAAAGACATTCCATTCATCATTTCAGTGAAGCCACTTTGTTTAAATAAAGCACAAAAAAAGGACAGGAAGAGACACTACCAAGCAGGACCTTTGATAGGGGATGACAGTCATATTTTCTGAAGCTCAAACTGAGTCTTATATTGATGGGTCCCATTATTCACCCTCAAGTAAATCATGACATATCTAATTTTGTCCCTTACTTGGTCAACATATAAACACTTCCATTTTCAAAGAGGATTTAAATTATGGGCCAAGTTCTTAGCTGGTTTCTACCTGTGAAAATATCGACACTTTACCCTGGAGATTTGTCCCAAGATGCTCCATGTACAGTGAACAGAGAGGGGTGGATTCCTTCATAGATTGCTCGGAACTCAGAGTGAGATTCCTGTTCTGAGGAACCTCTTTCTCTGCCTTTCTTCAAGGAATGGAGGAGACAGCATATCTAAAGCAATTTTCCCAGTATGTCTATATAATATTCAGTGCAGGTAATTTAATAGTCCTAGCTATGATAGCAAAATGCCCGTACTACATAAATACCTCCAATCAGCCATAGGAGTTTTATGCTGTTAAAAATATTTTTTCTTCCTCACATGCACAGGGCTCCTTTCTATTATCTCCCATTGTCAGAAAGTTACAAAGCACATCCCCAGAGCATTCACTCATCAATCCAGTTTGCAGGACTATTGTTTCCACTCAGCTGTAAAAGAATCACTCACTTGCCCATCTTAAATCTGCAATTCTCCACTCCTGCTGGTAAAATTCAACCAGACTTCTTCAGTATTCCAGGATTTAATGTAGCTAAAAATTTCTCATGACTAGCCTTGCCTTTCTAATCAAACTGCAGAACCCCTATCTCGAAAGACTGATGAAAACAGTAGTTATTTTACAAGAGAAGGAACAGTTCATACTGTTCAAACAGAAAAAAAAATTATTTTCACATAAGCATATGCAGTATAGAGGCCATAGGCAGCACATATACCCAAAGGGGGAAAAAAATCCCCAAACCTTTAAAAACCCCTGAAATAATAAATAAAATTTAAATGAAGGAGCTACTGAATGATTCAGGATTTAAAAACTGCCATGGACAGGCTGATTCAGTATTGCCAAAAACCAGTTACAAGGGCATATGGCCAGTTACAGACCCAGAGGCACATGCAGGTGTATAAATGTGTATATGTGCACAGGAGTTAGTGTATTAAGAAAATAAAAATGTATTTCAAATAGTATAAGAGAACTCACAGTTGGCATACATTTCAACATGATAATGAAGGCCGGAATTGCTCATTATTTTTTCTACTATGAAGACAACGAAATTGCTTGATTTTGGTATCAATTCAAAGCTAAAAAGCAATGAAGGAACAAGATCTTCTAAATGTGCCATGTACAACTACCTTTCCTGTCACTCCTCCACCTTCCTCAACTTTCAATTTCAGGTTTCAGTATTCAGGGTTTTTTCCACCAGGCTTTCTTTGGAAACCATCACATTCTGTTATCACTGAAATGAAGGCCTTCAAGAACTGAGTATTTTGAGGGCTATAACAAAAATGTGTGCATAATGAGGGTAAATTAAATGCGATTTAATCTATTTGAGACTCTGGGAGATATTGTTCAAATACTGATTATTGTGATGAGTGAACTGAACAATTCAGAACAGATTCTTCCGTAGTTCTTTGTTTGTGTCCTTATAAAATCAATGTAAACAAACTGCCTAGCAGAGCAAGGCTGCCATGGGTACTTAAATGACTTTTTCAGCTCGTTTCTTTTCCTGGATTAATTCCATTGTCACTTTGTGTAGAGCTGTGGAACCCTCAGAGTGGCAAATAAATGATGTTTACAAAATACTCACTGTACAGGGACTTTAAAATGCCTAACTGATTAGAGTTCAGGGTGAACTGCAACAAGGCAAGGAGTATAGTTATGAAATCAGGTTCAGGAAACTCACTGCATGACAACCTAAAAACATCTTTCCCATAGAGACAAGAAATATTAAGATAAGTAAAACAGAGAAATGAAAAATTGGAAAGATTAGAAGAGTCTACACACTAAAATTAACAAAGACAAAAACCCTTTCAGAACAAAACACAGTGAACAGAGTACAAAAAGAAGGTACAAAATCTGAGAGAATAAATTTGAGAGGTAGGGAAGGAGACTATTTTTATACCAAACGATTCTGTAAACCACATTTATTTCATACTCAGGGACACTCTGTCAGACAAGGGAACCATCTGGCAACACACTGATGTACAGAACTAACTCGCTGTAAGAGTAATGAGCTAACTCGTTTGCCCCTTGTTTACCTAAAGACTCAGTACTAAAGAAACACTACCTTAACTGGGTTTTTTTAAGTTATATTGTGTGGATTTGCTGGTGATACACTTGACACTCATGCTTGGCTTGTTGTGGAGTGCTGGTCCTGAAATCCCAACTGGAGAAGAAACAACCAACTCCCCATTTCTTTATAGATAAGGAACCAGTAAGATATAAACTCTGCTGAGGCAAAAAATTGCAGTGCAGCATGACGAACACAGGCAATACATACTTACCTCTGCAAGTAAATAATTGTATTATATAATTTTATTACATAAAAACTGCCTACAGAGACCTTGCTCCCAGGGACTAGTGAGTTACACGTGGACAGGATGTTTGTATGAACTGTTTTACTTAGAACAGGAACTGCAGGATGGCTTCATAGGGCAATCTTCCTAGACATGGGAAACAAGGACAGATATCTTCCTCAAGAAAAAGACATGAAACTCAGTTTGCACTAACAAAGCAAAAAGCATTTGCTCACAAACTAGACATTGACATCCTAGCAACTGTGAGGTGACAAAATGTCTTTCATGGCACTGAAGAAGGAAAACAGGCTGCAGTAACTTCTGCCAAATGTCTCTTTGTGGAGTTCACAGAAAGCTGAGATTACTGTAGGACCAGCCAACAGACTGAAATAGCAGCAAGCTTTCTGGAGGAGGTTGGGGGGAAGGTCTGACATACAGTCGAACTGCCCCTCACTCTGGCAGTGAATTGCATCAACAGCACTGTAACACACCAGGGGCAGCAATGCTGGGTATGAACACAAATCCCAACTGCAGTTCTGAGAAGCACCATCAGGCAGAAGAGGCAATTGGGCTATGAGCTGGACTCACGTATTAGCAGTCTCTAATAAAAAATGTGATCACTTTAGTTCAATGTTGGGCAGGTTCAGTGGCTTCAGCTTAATGGTGACTATTCCACAACCAAAGCGAACTGTTTCTGGATGGAGTGGAACTAATAGTGCTCCTGTTTTGTTTGAACAGTGACCATTATAGCACTCTGTCAGCATTTTGGCCTCTGGACACATAATCTGTGCTCCAGAACATCTGGATGAGAAGAAGCTCCTTCATGCCATGTGCATGAAGGCATTCTGCTGCCTGTCCCACCTCCGAGCTAATTTTTGAAGAAGAATACTCCTTTGAAAAGCTGAATTAAATTTCCCAATAACTTAAGAAAAGAATGTCTTATTAGAGCTCTCATCTGTTACAGTTACTACAGTGATTTCAACCATTTAACCTGTAATATAAATTAAATGTGGCACACTGTCAGGAAGGAGCTGTAGCTATCTGACCAAAGCATGAAGAACCGAGCTCCTACTGCTACCATTAACGTGTGCTGCAGAGGGTGGAAAAGGTTCATCATCAAGCACGTTTCAATCTTGATCTTAAACTGTAATAGATTAAAGAAGCCTCAGCAGAATTTCCCCCACGAGAGATATCCATGCTTTTATTTGCAGGAGAACTGAAGTTAAATCTGCCAAAGATTTTACTAGCAGTAACAAAATAACTAGCAAACAAATTGCTGAGCTGCAATTCTTTTTTCCAAATGAAAAGAAATGCTTATTCAGACTGTATATAAACAGCAGGCCCTTCCTGCTGGGCCTAAAAACTCCCCACCATTTCATAGTATTGAAACATATTCCACTGCAATACAAGTTACTGTATGTGATTTGCTCTTTTATACTGATACTCGGTTAAAAAAAAAATAATTCTCATGGACACTCGATTTTGTTCTTCTTACAAATCATTGTATTACTTTTCAATATTTTAATACATGTGTCTCATGCAATCATGCTGCCACTGCTGCAGAAATAACAGAGATGCCCATTTTCCTGGAGTGCCTGCGTGTGTTTCCTGCTTTCAGGCGGGTGGCAGTGAGTTTTGGAAGAGCAGCCAGTGACCTGGAGCATGGGGGAGCTCTTATGTAATATGCTTATACACCTTACATAACTTTCATACACTGTGACAGCCAAACCATCTCCCAGATATTTGACTATCTGACAGCTCTCCCTCTCTAACTCTCTCACTATCCGGCTTTCAAGGAGATATTTAAAAAAAACTCCTAACAATCCTCCCTCACTTCCCCCGCCCGCCGAGCTCCCCAGATTACAGACACTAATGGCATCATGCTAGCTACCAGCAGGAACAGATGAGGTCTCTGCTTTTTGGACATTTTCACATATATCCCCCGCCAGTAAACCTAACTTTAGAAAAATCACATTTTGCACACTACAGCCATGGTTTCACAGCAGGAGAAACCTGTGTTTTTACAAGTGCTTTTTCTTCTCAGTCCCCAGTAATTTAACCTCTGAGTGGATAGCAAATATTAACCAAGGGCATTCACTGAGGAGGAAGGCAAAGAAAATTGTTGTGCAATAGTCAAGTATTTCACAAAGCTACAACTTTTGAACATATCCTGTGAAAAAACAGTTCTTACAAACTTACCAATTATATCAATGCAAAAGCAAGGAATTTTAAGAAAATTACCTCTATTTGCCTTTTCTAGGATAGTCACACAGTACATAATGCTTTTTTACATGTTTGTTCATAATAATTTATAGCTTGCAGAAAACATTATTTGTAAAATAAAGTCTTTCCAGAAACTCTAGGTATAAATATTGAACTCGTACGTTCTTGGTCAACAAAAAGTTTAACTCCTAGCACATTGTTGTAGCCTGACAGCCTCATTTTGCACCAGTATCATAATGACACTAGCAGAATACAAAAAGCAGAGATGCTATCCTAAGTATGAAACAACCAGCATTCTTCTTAAGTGCCAGCTCTGAGGAAGTAGAACCACTCTGGTTTTCTTGCCATTGAAGACGGGACCTTAATTGTGAGATACCCTCTCTTTAACCTTGTCAACAAAAATGGAACACAGAACCTGAATTTAAAAAGTAGCATTTAGCAGCAGCATGCTTAGAAACACAGTCAGAGGATACAAGACAATTTGACCTAAAAAAGCTAAGAGGCTTTGGGCATTAAAGCAGACTCTCAAATGTTTATCTTAGTGCAACAGTTTTGCCCTCAAAGCTACCCAGTGTGATGATTAATGTTTGCTGGAAAACATCATGCACACACAATACCTAAGCAGAAAGACAGTAACTTTTTAAATGCATATCCTCCAGGGAAAGCAGTTGCCTGTAGTCAGCTGAACTTCTCAAAACCTGCTTATTTTGACTATAAAGAAATAAATAAAGTAAATCAGTAGTTACAAAGGAAAGATGTAACTCAAGTGGTAGGCAGAAAACAGGGGCTTCTGGAATTTGGCTACACATTATGGAGGCACTGGCCAGAACTCCCTAAGCAAAATGTCCCCCTAGAACTACAGGAGATCCCAAACAGCAGAAAGATTCAACCTCTTTGTATTTGTAAGTACTCCTCATATCAAACAAATTCTACACCCTTCTGCACATAAGCTCATAAAAAAGCTAATTACTAATGGATTGTTTAATTTATAATTAACTAAAAATTTCAGATGCACAATACAACTTTTTATATGAGTTACACATGTAAATAACCCAATATATTAATGAATACATAAATATTCCTCATCAGAGCAATATTTTCTTCTTCAATAAAGTTAACAAAGTTTGAAAGACTGGACTGTTAAGTGTCCCAGTCCAAAGTGATAGAAATGACCTTAGCTATTTTAAGAAAATAAACAGTATCATGGCACTGCTTTGTTGTGGTGTAACTGCCCAGCATACTTCAAAAACACAACAGGCCATGAGATCAACCACCACCAAGTCACAATACCTTGTCTAATGACAACTACCAAACTGGCAGTGATCAAGACTTTTCATGTTTTGGCAGAAAAAGCAATTTTCCATGAAAAAAGAACAGGAAGGTACCTTAGCACCTAATATGCCCACTGTGGTGGCAAGAAACAGATTAGGTAAATCAATTCAGGTACTGTAATGGGGTGGAAGAAAAGAAACTACAGGCACCTTGCCAACTTGGATTTTTCCAAATTTGGTAATCAGTCTGGCTTTCATTGTGTTAGCAAAATGTTAACCTGGCCTCCAAGAAAGAGGACTATTTGCACCAATGCACATTTTTTGACCATCTATACACCAACAGAGGAAAAAAATAGTCAGCTAAAGCTCTGAAGCATGTGATTTGATTATACTAATTGTCTTAAAGCAAATTTGCAAACATCGTTAACAAGCTAAAAGTAAATCATGCCATCATATTTTCCACAAAGCCCATAAAATGTTACAGAAACTCAAATTCATGTATTACAGAAGCCAAAAGGACCTCCATGACAATTTAGCCAAATACCACTTCTCATATGTAAAAGCTAAAGAATTTTTCCCACCAAACCCAATTAAAATATATTAAAAACCTCTGCAAATAATCAACTTATAGCCTTGGCATCAAGAATAATGAGTTGTAGCACTTCTTGCTGAAGGATACTGTGGACTCTTAACACCAAAAATGGTTCAAAAGGGAACAGAACACTACCATGGAAGAGAGAATAACTGAAGATTGCTAAATACAAAGATACTGCATTTGTCTTAGGAAAATCAAGAGCTAGAAATGACTGGAAATTGTTTCAGGAGAGTTTCAGGAGGAAGCACACCACCTAGTTGCCACACTTCCCTACTCTTTTTTAGGCACTTTTTTGTGGATGCTGGTAGAGATGGCATACTATCTTTGATAAAAGTTCTTTTTGTTCTTGATGCCCTTGTTTTCTAGTCTGGACTGACACTCACCTATTTTCAGAGATATAAAATCATGCCTCCTTTATGTGATGTCTGATTTCAGACACCAGGCCACGTGACATTTTTATCAAGAAGTCAAAAAGGTCTCCCACTACACTTCCATGCACTAGCAAATACATACCTACATAACTTACAAAATGACATCTCTCACCCTTTTCTTGAGCTAAATAAATTGTCCCTTAATAATCTCCCCTGTATTATGGCAGCAAAGGTTACAAACTGCTGGTTCAGGCTGTTCACATAATTTATGAGAATCACTTGTACATGTATTAAAAAGAACTGCTGATACTGGAACAAAAGGCTTATAAATGTCCCTGTGGCAGATAGAGACTTCTCACACATGCATCTTAAATGTGCATTAGTTGGAAAAAGCATCACACTTTAATCTCTGCAGACTTTCTTATCATCATCTCCTGCATTCTTGCACCCATCAGAGCTCCTTTCTGATTCCCTAATCATATAGGCCCATTAAGAAATGCCAAAACCAAGTTCCTTTGATAACACAAGTGCTGCCAGTCTCCTCATAAGGAAGCTAGCTGGTTGCAAGAAATGAAGAAAAAAGCAAGTTAGAACTTCTTTGTGGTTTGATACCTGATGCCTGTATCTAGTGAAGTGACTCAACACAGGGTCCTGGTTTTGTTGCCTGAGCTGACACAGAGAGAAAAAGGAGCTGTCAATCTCCCTTCCCCTTCACACACAAAGTTCTCTGCATCTTCCTCAGTCACTGGACATCCTGTCACGCCCTGTTAAGGGATCAAGTTTTCTGCAGCTCCTCATCATTTACCAGTTTTATTTCAATCAAGCAATGTCCATCACTGAACAGTGAGCATATCTCCACCACAGTTACACAATCATTAGTGAAGATACTACTTTCCTCACCAGATCTGTGAAAAACATACACTAAATTTTGCTGGTGCTGTCCTGTCACACATACACATTCAACCTGGAGTTAGAGCGCTTACATTTCTACTAGTGACAGAGTCTGGGCTTTTTGTTTTGACACATGCATGGCACATTTTCACAAAGCAAATCTCTCATCCAGTTCAAAGTGTTCCAGAAAANCCAAAGCAAATAGAAGAAAATTCCAAAAACCTCTCTGACAAAATTTCACTCTGCAGGAAGTGTTTATTTTAAAAATATGACCTTTCCTAGTCCACAAGGAGCTTGAGTTATACCAACTAGCTCAACATGGGGATGTAGGCTGGATGACTTTTATCTGTTCCTTCAAACGACACCAGTCTGTAATTCTGTGAAATCACAAACTCTTAAAGAACATGTTTAAATACAGTCTAGGTGTCATTCTGCACACTGGTAAAGGGCAAAATTATTTCAGACATTATAGCAAAATTCTTTGTATCATGGATACAGTAAGTCTTAGAAAACAGGTACTAACACTGAACACATACTTGCTAATTCTCTATGAACAAGTGGGTGCTATCTATTCTGATACAACAGAGATACCTATATCAGACAATTATTTTCAGCTGACATGGATGAGCGTATGTAGAGTTTGCAGAAGCCTTCTAATACAATGGAGTTAAAACAAATAAAACCACCTTTGTTGGACCAAGCTGCTTCATATCCATCTGTTCACTTGGAAGGATTTCCACAGCACAAACTTGACAACATTCAAATTTTTGAATTATCACAAATTTTGAGAAGCAGCAAAAAGGACAAGTAGACAAAACTGGATTGCCAAATAATATGCATAAATTACAAGACTATAAATGAAACATGAATTGATAATTTGTTCTAGAAAATTATGAGTGGCAGAAAAACCCCAAGCCAAAATTCAAATGCTGCCATATGTTGTCCAGCTTGTGGGAACTCAGTGACTCCTAGGGAATGGTAATTTGACTGAGTCAACCACTTGCACGACCTGCCATGAAGGTGTCCCCAGACAGACACCTCAAGAGACACAGGCATTCAAATACTGAAACCTCCTGCAATGCAGTCTTTGCCTAGTTTTGGAGAAAGAAGAGCAACCATTCCATCCATCCTGAACTTGAACTAGATGAGAGGGTGAGGGAGAAGAAAGTTAATGCTTTAAGACAGGTTTGTAGGAAAAAAAAAATCGTCTTAGTGGATATTACTGGTACAGAGCAGTAGCTGGGAGAGCTACTGCACGAATTGTCACTGCTTGTGTGACAGGGATCCAAGCCATGCAGGATAGGGTTCACCCTGTGACAGTCAAAGGAGTGGTCTTTGCAGTAAGAGATCCCTGACGAGATTAAAGCTCAAGCCATAGTTGTTGCAGAAAGTATAAGGAAAGATGGTGCTGAGCATGGATTCAGTAAGGGACAAACCAAAGTGTCAGTAGCGTCTCCTGTCTTACTTTGCAACACAGTCCTTGATTGTACTAAGGGATTTTGCTGTCTCTTGTGAATTAAGTGAAAATGTTCTGTATTTATATACACTGGTAACAATGTTTATATCTGGTTTGTCTGTACATACCTCTGATTATAAAGTAACCTGTGGCCTCCCATTAAAATAATGTCTCTAACTTACAGGTTCAGGTCAACACCATAGATTGAAAAACAGAGAAAATTATACACAATGGAGACAAGTACCAATTTTTACCTTTTTAAAATCACCCCCTCAATACAGTTTCAACTATATCAGCTTTTTAGATGCTGGGAGAAGGTATAGAATTAGATATTTGAAAGTGCCAGATGCAGCAGTCCATGAAACCGCCTTTACAAAGTCATCTGTGATGAAAGTGTGAAAAAACATTTGCACAAGGACTACTCCAAAACACCAAATGCATGTGCTACAGTTATATATATATAACACAATTAAGTATTAATACGCACTATTGAATTTAAACAAAATGTACACACATTAATTACTACTTATTTTCCCTTTATGTTATCCAGATGAGCAATTAACATCTCATTTCAGAATAAAAATTTATCAATATGGCAAGAACTTGACCATTCACCGTGAGTTTTACTGAAATGGCAGATATATATCAGAGTGCTATTTCTCATACCACAGAAAGTATAAGTATTCAAGGCAACACCAGGAGGCACAGAGATTTTTTTAAAATCAAAAATGAGCAAAAGGCCAGTGGCTGGGTAGGCAACATATCATACTGAAGACTTGTTTAGAATCACCATTATCAGGCAGTGCAGCGTGTGCAAAGACTCAGTCATGGTACTGAGTGTCTGGTACAAGTGTCATCACTATCAACATGCAGACATGAATCCACCTTTAAAGTTTTTCCTCTTTTTCAGGAATTCTGTGGGTTCCTGCTCTTTGGTCTCCAGTTACGTCTCAGAAACAGCTCCTCCTGTAGACAGGATTACAGAGATCTCCTTGGGAGGAGGAGTGGTAGTGTCAAAATCAGCAGCAGTTAAACATCTAAAATTTGGCTGAAATCATCATCTCCAAAAAGTTGAGATGTATCCTACTTATTGTCTTCCTCCTCACAGAGAAAGCTTTCCAGAATCAAGTTTAATTAATGCTAGTTGAACTAGCATTTCCTTTTAAAGTCCATTGTTCTCACTGGAATCTTTTGAGGTGGCATAGGGAAAAGCATATTGAAAATGCATAGGTACGTAGGAGTCCAGAGCAGCTTGCAACAAATACTGTATTTTTTATCATCAAATTCTATTCAGTTCAATAAAGAGAATCCCATTATGAAAGCATGGTAAGTGTAACCCCATGGGATTTTTTTCTTTTGAAGGAATTTTAATATGAGAAGAGATTTAATTCGTACTTCTCACTCTCATCCTTCACCCCCTCAGTAACAGGTATAACCACATTTAGAAGTCTGTAACTGCAGACACATGAATTCCCTGTAAAAAGCTGTTACCAGAGTTCTTGAGATGAAATCTCACTGCCCTTTACCCTCATTTGTATGGGAAGTGGAATAGCCTCTTTCCTTGCATTCAAACTAGTACACACGTAATTGGGATCCCCTCTGGGTTCTGGAACATATGAAAGCCTCATGTAGCTGCAGCAGTCTTACAGCAGGAACAATTTGAACCTAGTTTTTATCCTATCCCCTTACTCCAGGTTTCCTTGTTGAGATCACATCTTGTCAGTGACCTGAGACATCAGGCAAAAAGAGAGTACTGAACTGACTGATGTTCATTCCACCACCAGGTTTTAGGTCAGGATTTGAAAAAAGGTAAAATGGATTATCTTTCCAGAGAGACTCAGCTGTTATGGAAACACAACATGATGCACAATTTTACCCCTAGCAACAGCCATAGAGAACAAATGGGTTGTCAAAAAAAGAAAGTTACACCTGCTGGAAAGTTGGTGTGTCATTTGTTTCTGTTCCCATTAAGACCATGCAAAAGTATAACCTACCATCTCCATTATATCTATTTAAAAGTTTATATTTATACTGTTAGCTCTCAAGGGTCCCATAGTTAAATGTTTAACTTATTCCCAACCAGACAGACTTGTCATCTCAACTTCAGCTGAAAAGTAACAGAAGGGGAGACACAAATCTCCTTCCCAAACTTGATTTTACTTTTCTTAAATGACCACAATTTATTTTTGTTTTGCTAACACTTTTCTATTGAAAGAAATTTTCATTACTATACTCTCAAGCAAGCTCCAGGATTAAAGGAATTCATATTTAAAATACCTTGTCAAAACTATGTTTGAGCACAGTCTGTTCTATGACTGGGTGCAAGTCTTTCTATGCTTAAAAAACTCTTATGAAAATATAATAAAATCTTACCTGCTGCTACCAAACATATGCAAATGTTATACTGACATGTCTGAAAGTGTTCTGCCTATTCACCAGGAAAAAACCCTGCATTTGTGAAACTGAACTAACAGATTTGGCCTCTTAAAAAAACCCTACAGCAACCAACAACAATTAGCAACATTTTAACATCGGCTGTGAGTTATATCTGATTACACTCACCTGTAGAGCCTATGAAAAAAAGTGCAGCCATGTATTTCTTCAGAAAAAAATGAGGCTTTCTTAAAAATACTTTTTTTCTTTAGAAACAATGCTATTTTAAGCATTTTTTTGGGAGGAGGATGGTATCAAAACAAAGTAAGTGGTTTGTTTGCTCGCATTCTGTTTTAACCTAAATTCAATATCTGAGCTCAAGTTTTATCAGGCTGTCCTACAGGATGTTTTGCAAATCTTATATTATTTGAATGAAATATTTTCATGTCAGCTACTTGCCCTTCCTCCTGACTGCAGCCTTGTGTTGTTCAGCATTGCCAGCAAGCATGGAACAAGCTTCAGCAGTGTTTTGAGGGTAGTCGTGAAACTACAGGTCCCTCTAAGTTCTGATAATTATAGCATCATATAAAAGTCCACCGAGTTTGTTTCAGACTCACAAAAAACTGTCTTCAGTTCCCATTTTGCATGATAAATAAACAGGATGTTAAGAACTTCCAATGTTAGACAGTTAAAAACAAAGATCCTCTTCTCTTCCTTCCCCCATGAAAAGAGAAGGGTCATTTCTGAGGCTCACTGATAAGTCAAGCAGCTCTTGGCCCATCACGTCCACAGTCATATTTTTGAGACACATGATATGCCAGTACATAGAAAACCTCTGCAATAAAAACAGCTTGAAGAGGTGCAAGGAGAATGCACAAATGTCACACAGTACAGAAGACCCTTAAGTTAGCAATACTCCTGTTTTCATCTGAGCTACAGAAAGCTGTTCTCAGAGAGGCTACACAGTAACAGGCCACCACAGTGTATTCCTTCTGGAAAGGATGTGATTAGTGCTAGTGGGTACTATTCCCAGGGGAAATGGCAAACTTCAGCAACTGCAGTCAGAAACCAGAAAGCTTTGCCATTATTAAAGCTGCTGCAGCGTGGTGAATTGCAATGATAAGGCACTGAAATTACTTGAATCAGTTTTCACTGACAGACCAGCAACTTTCACATACCAAAATACCTGCAGGAGGGAGGAAGGGTTTAAACTTTCCATATGACTGCACCTAGGTGAACAGACACCTGTCTCTTTCTGTCATTGTCTCACTAGCCTTTTCAAAAAGAAACTTGTTAACACACTGTCATGTTTTGAAGAAGCCTCTGAGCAGCGATGATATGCAGAGATCAGTCACAGCATTCCTAATTGCCTGCATTTCCTTGAGAGGGAACTGAGACACAAGATCCATTTTCAGGAAACAGGTGACATTGCTGGAGAAATCTTAGTGAGTGCTGCACCTACCAATGCTTAAAAAAACTTGTTATTCTGCTGGAAATCATTAGGAAGGAACAGCACTGACTGACAAATACCTGGACATCACTCTAAAGCAACTGAAACAATTGTTTATGGATATCCAGACTATACCACTGCCATGAAGCAACGGCATATGGATGGTACAACTGCCAAGGGAGATACTGTATGAAAGAGCAAAAGGTCTTAACTGCATTGCTTTATCACTCTCTGCACAGAAATACACCAGGGAGGATAAAGGAGGCATCTTTTCACGGCTGGTATTCACTAAGCCTGACCCTTTTCCTTACTGCCAGTTGAGGAAGGGTGACAGCTGTCAATCAGATGACTGGGCCCTTTACTCATGAGCCTTTTATCTGTCTGGAGTCACTTTCTGGTGGAATATTTACAGATGGGCAACAGATACCTAACAGATGGATACGCTTCTTCAGAGGAAGCGCTGAAAGGCTTCACATATCAGAAGGAAAAGGCATTCCTGCTAAAAGATACTGCCCACTGATGGCTAGAACACTAAGGAAGGAAGCAAGACCACAGGGATGACAGGATGTTTATAGATTAGGTCCCCTTGGAGGTAAGGGATGAGGATGAAATTGGGAAGGGGTGCAGAGAGCAAAAAATCCTCAATATCTGCATTTCTGCTCCAGCTTAAGGACAGTTTTTCTCCTCTATAGTTACTCTGAAAAAGCTAATTCTTGCACAAAAATATATTTCTCTATTGTTTCCAGCAGGGCTATGCTTATTTTGCTCAGATATTGGTGCAGGAGATGCTATAAGGAAAACATTTTTTACCTGATTTATGTAATTCAGATGTTTTAATGCAAAAGTACTACAAAAACCACTGAGCAATTTCATATCAACAAGCTTGTGTTTTCAGAGCTCGTACTGATGCTGTGTAAGTTGGTGCACTTTGTGAAAAGACAGGTCATTTCCCCATCATTTAACACTTTATCCTTCCTTGAAAGATATCTACTAGTTATACATCATCTTGAAGTTGTTACTGTCTGTATTTCATGATCTGAAAATAATTGCATGAATAATTATTTTTCCCCAATTGGGCTATCTTTTGCCTGGGTCTAGCTTCAGCACAGAAAAAAAAGGTATTTATTTGATGTTTGCCTCAGTTGGAAGAAGGTAATACTGGGGAGATCGCCTAATACCTGAAAACACAACTGTGATCTAGTCCATAAAATGAAAATTATGCTGTTCCATCTGTGGTTGTCTTGTGTTTATAGAACTTAGACCTTTTATAAGGATATATGGCTGACCCAACTCCAACCATGAGGGCTTTTTGTCTATTCATTAAGCTTTGATCTATCCAGAAGCTGAAGTATTTATTAGCAAAAGCTGAAGCTTTTACTGTCACTGCCCTGAAAATGCTAGATAGTGACCTCACACAAGTTTTACATCATTATTTCAATGTACAATGTATGCAGTACTAATTCCTGAATCACTGGAGAATTAACTGACTGTTCCCATGCTGCCTGCAGGCACATCTATACTCAGTCTTCCCTAAAATAAGAACTAGACTGAAGAGCATGGCATGCTTCTGCACTTGCAGCAAGTATATGCAACAGAGCAGAGTACTGCAAAGATGCAAGGAGAGTCTTGGGCACCTCATTCCACTTTACCAAGTGGCTCCTTCCCCAGGAAGGATCCTGATGCTCACCAGAAAAGGGCCCATCACTGTGGCAGCAGACAATACCCATTTCTAGTAGCCCATTATCCAGGCTTCCTTCCAGGCAACAAAGAATCTGACAACACTTTAGGGAGTGTGACTCCTGCTCCTCTTCCAAGACTCTTGATCCATAATCTCTTTAGTCCTCTATGATAAAGTTCATGTTAATTTATTCTCCGCCCCAGCTCCCCCCAAAAATAGAGTCTAACCAGCCTCCTCTATTGTTCTTTACATTGAAGGATACCAGGGAAATTTGAAGGAAAATCTACAGCTGTAGCACATCCCCCAATTTGGATTCAGAAAGATTAACATACTTTGTCCTGAGTTACATTAACAAACTTTGTTATGATACTAGGACTGTATCAAAACGAAGTATTTTTCAAAATAAATCACATTCTTTAACCCCTTCAACAGTCCACCCCTTTTCAATGGTCTTCACACAAACTATGTAAAGAAAAGTTTCAAAGAAAAATTTCAGAGTTCCTAAAAACTTTTCCTAAAGTTTGAGAACTTCAAAACAAGACTGACATTCCAATATAAAATTACTCCCTCTTTTTAATGGCATTTTTGACCATATTGAAGGGTTTTTTTAACAAGCTCTAATGACGACTATTCATCTCTATTAGAGAGCTGAGACACTTTATTTCCTGAAATCCCTTTCAAACAGACACTCAAGTCTTCAAATGGATTTGAACACAGAATAGTTACAGTCCCACTGCACCAAGTTAAAAAGCAATTAGCTTAGCATTAATGAAAATGCATAAGTACAACCCCTGCCAAAAGTTAAGGATCCCAAGCATAATCAATACAACTGTTCAAAGCAGCTGTATTAGGAGATCTTCTCTCCATGCACTGTACACAGAGCCTATTAATCTGTTTTGGCATCTCAGAGGTTTACAGCATGGCATTGTTAATACCCTTCTAATAGCTACATCCTAAGGCAGCAGTACTCGAAAAGATTACATGGTAAAACACAATGGAATGCATGTCTGGAGAGCATCAAGAGAGGAATGTGATGCATACTTGCACAAAAGTATACAAACCAGTTTCTACATAACATTTGATCTCACAACATATTTACCCCCGATATTTATGCCTGTTGTTTCAAATACATGTTTTGGGGGATTTCGTTCTTATTTTTTGCTTGAAAGTAAGATATTCAGCATAAATTACCATGCTGACTCTCAGTAACAAGAATAGAAAATGTGCTTCTGGTTTTGGTATCTTTTTGCAGTGCCAATGTACTACTTTAAATGCAGATATTTTTCACTCAAAAATCACTAAAGAACAAGGAAAAAAGCCCAAATATCTACATGTCTGTGGCATACATAGCACAGTATCAATCAGGGGAAATTTAAAAAGGTGATGGCATATACTTGCACTTAAACTACTTATCAAGGCACTTGAAACTCAGCCAATACTCTTCCTGGAGCCTTTAGGAAGTCCAGAAGTATAGGTGAGAATTAGGCCAGGATTCTGGTTTTTGCTGAAATTCTGACTAACTTTTTGCTATTGAATTATTGAAGCAACCATGAAAAACTGGGAATCAGGCATGTAGGAATGCACAGATGCTAGGACAGGAGATGAAGACCTAACTGCTGACATGCACACTCATTTTGAAAGAGACTCTGTATATATTCCAGCTGAAACATTGCGACTGAAGGTGACTATATTCACTTGACCTTAACATTCCAGTGAGTGACCTAGTTTTGCCTGTCTACAAAATGAAAACAGAGAAAGAGCAGCCGAAATAGAAATATAGTCCTGTTCCTTTTAATATTATCTAAAAACACCATGAGATCCCTGGCCAGTTCCTGGTAACTTCACATCAACGCACTAGAGAAAAGCAAAACAAAACTATCAGGCATTAGATATGACTGTAATTTGGATTTTGTTTGTTATGGCTTATTAAGAAAGACAGCACCAACCTCAATATAATGTTCTAGTACCACACAAAACGGTGGGATTTTAACTACAAAAGGCAGCACATTGTTTACAGACTCAGTTTGTTCAGAATCAAGAGATCACTTTGTCACATGCAGCTACAATAGATGCTTTAAAAAGTAACCTTCCATTTTACACACATAATAAATAGTATAGAGGAGTTTACACATGTGCATGTTGACCACACAAAGAACATATTCATGTAAAACCATGCTCTATAGTGAGAAAATATCTGAAAAAAGAACAAATTGGGAAACCAATCTCTGCAGGTCAGTGCTGGAGTTTTTATTCTTAGTTTGTTTTCTGATATGTAAGATAGCTTAGAAATCCCATCTAGCATTGTACAGTCAGAAACTCCTAAAGAATGCCACCATAGCAAAACCAGCTCTGTAGAATCTCTATATCCTACTGAAGCTAATCCCATGCAATTCTTCTGATCTCTTGTGATCTCCACCACTGACTCTACGGAATCATTTGTTAAAACAGAAATATTCAGTAAAACAATCTAGTTCCTTACTTTCCTAAATTGCTTTGGAATGTTTGCTAAGTATATTGTAGAATATACCTTTTTACACAATAAAATGGGAACACGTTATGGACAGTAAAATAAGGCAACATTGCTATCTCCTTACATGTATATACTTCTCAACACAATTATTTCAAACACGTTCAGACTGTTTACAATTTGTGATTAATACTAGAGCCAAGTTAACGGTTTACTTGTGATGGTATTTCAGAAATGAAAGAAATTCTGGTGTTGTAATAACAGACACCTCTGGGGGATGAAATGAAGTTTCATAGAGCCCAATGCCCTTTAACAATATATAAACAAAGTATATTTGCACACACAAGGACAACAGACATTATAAGGTGCTATGTTACCAGTCACACCAGGAATTTCAAGCTGTCTGAAGGGGCAGGTCATTTTTCTGGTGTGGATTTGCACACACTGGTGCATTGAAAGGACAGATAAATAGGTTAAAACTCTCTGCTCTAGTTCTTAAGCAATGATGGATTAAGAGAAAATGAAGCTGCATCTGAAATGCTCTTACCTGTTGTTTGAGAGCCTCTAAAGATTCAAATTCCAATTTAGCAAGTTTCACCTGGATATCTCTTGGTTTATCAGGAATTACAAACGCCATGATAAACTTTATCGCTAGTAGCAAGTGCTGTGGAAGAAAAGGAAAAAGAAAAATTTTGTTTTATAGAGTTTGAAACATGGAGAAAACAGCATAATATTTCTAAATTTTAGTAATACAAGTACAAACAATGGTATCTTGTGACACATACAACCCAGCTTACTATAACCACATTAGGCCTCAGCTACTCCATGTTTTCTCTGTTAGCAGTCATTCATAATTTGAATCTAAACACAGATAGTCTGCCTTATTTTCACAGTAATCCTATTTTCACTGTATACTATAACATTCTAATTGAATTTTGTATTTGTGATGCCAGATAAAATAATAGCTTTTAAAACGTTTTATTGCTATATAGGAATTGAATATATTATATACTGAACCCAGTATATACAGTTTCAGAGTGAACTTTTTACATGTATATAAATATATATATACACAAATACATATCAGATGAAATTATAAAAACATACATATGTGAATGCACACATATACGTATGTTATGATACAAATGAAACAAGCTATTGTAAAAGATATGAACAAACACAGAACTTCTGCATTAGGGAAGTTACTAAATTGCAAAAACATTCCTGAGATCATCAGAAGAGAACAAAACTAAGTAAAATATAACCCTTAAAGAAGTGACACACTCACGAACAGAAACTTTCCAAGAAATGGAGAAACATTCCATGTATAAGATGTCAAGTTAGTCATAATTTATTGCAAACCTTTATAATCTTATTTAAGAGAAAACAGTCATGAAGTTCTGTTGAACCTAGTCACTGAGAAGTCTTTAAATTTCACTTAAATATGCACTATCTCACAAAAAACAAATGCCAAACTGTCAAGTCAGTTTGGCATTTGTTTTTTATGTCAACTACAATCTAAATAATAAGTCTTCTTCTATCAAGGCATGAGCTGACAGTATGCTGCATATTTGTAAGCAGGAACTTGCTTCTAGCTGAAAAAAACGTGACCAAGATAAGACAACACTCAAAAATATGTGCTTAACTTCCAGCACATGCTTACACTGCCATGATGATACTCATGAAGGTGCTTAAATTTAGATGGCACATCCAAGCTACTTCCCAAATTCCCCTGATTTTTTTAATATAAAATGAAGCAGAGCAGTGCTCCTCTCTGAAATACCATTCTGCTGAACTGTGTGATCTTGATGGACTTGGGCACAGGAGGAACAACATAACAGACAAAAAATCCCTCAAATTCTGGTATTATAGAAGCAAGAAGCTAATGAAAACACTACAGACTTCACAGGAGCTGAGGTGAAACTCTTAACAAGCTCATATATAAGAGTTAAAGTTAAAAGTCAGATTATGGTAATAAGAGAATGACAAAGAGCCATATGTTAAAATATTTCTTAAAATGTATTGCAGGAACATAGTAGGTCTAGGAAAACAAACATTACAAGGAATAATACTTTCTTTAAAGAGGTGAAAGGAAGGCTGAAAATTGATACAATGAAAACACGAAGACTAAAAGACTAATGAATCAATTGGCACTGATTGCTGTATAATATAATGGTTAATATCACATTATTTTAAAAAATGTCAACAGTACAACATTCTCTCACTCATTTAGATTTTCTTTCCCCCCTTTAGTTAATATTGTCTGCTACTAAGAAACTTTTCTTCCAAGAAGAAAAATGATAGCAAATAATGTTGGTTTATGCTAGAAACACACAGCAATAAAACATGTATCAGAGTCAGCTTTGGAGGAATGTCCTAAATGGAAAAAGGTAAAATGTTGAAGACAATAACTGAACAAGACAAAAAATACTCCTTTGCAGAATAGAGTTGTAAGTGATTACAGGTTGAAGGGGAGTAACTAATCCACAGAATTTTGGTATGTAAATGTAAAAAAAAAAAAAGAAGATCAAATTGGGAATTACTCGAAACTAAATAACAGAACTGGGCTAAAATCTTATGCTTAAGACAGAATTAACAAAAATTGAGGCATTTGGAGAAGGGTATTTATTTGAAAAGTCACAATGGACAGTTAAAAAGACTCAGCATCACATAATGTCACTTCTAGATACCTAAAGTCCTTTGCACTGGGGTTCATCTCACATTGCTCAACAACAACAAAATGTATTTTTTAAATCATATTAAGGAGTGAAAATCAAAGTTCGCGACTGTCATTATACAAGCACTGCCTCCTGAGGAGCTTTAAAAACATAAGCCAAGCGAGTAACTCTACACAGAGACTTCAAAGCAGTTCCAAATTCAAACAGCTTTTAAGAAAATGCAACAAATAATTTCAAGGAAATGTAAATAACATTATGGAGGATAGAGACTGGCTTAGTTTTTCCCATTTTTGATACAGGTGAGGAAGGAATAGAAAATACATCTATGGAAACCAGAACAAAACCCAACAAAAATACTGCAGTTAATCCTGGAAAACATTGTCTATTTTCAAACAAATTTAGAAGGGCAGTGTGTTTTAATTGCTTCATTACGTGACAAGTTTTATTGCAGCATTAACTAACTAGATGCTTGTCAGAAATTAGTTTTCATGCTAGCACAACTCAGCCAACAAACACAAGGATACCATTTTAAACATGAATGCAGAACCTCTGTCTCAGTCTTCAAGCCAGAAAGGGGTTAAAAGTTGGGAGTACAGACATGGGAAGTCACTACTTTTGCCTGCCCCACTGTCATGTCTTTCCTAGGAATCCACTAAGGACCACTGTTTAAAAAAAAAATTAAAAGTTACAGGGTTAGGTAGACCTTTGGTTTACTCCTCTGAATGGCTTTTTAATGTTTTTTCCTTCCATGAAAACAAAGCTTTACCAGTCATAAAGTGCCCAGTCTGTGGGGGATGTCCCTGTGTGCAAGACCTGTGGCTTCAGAAAACACATTGGATTTAACAGACTGCAAATTGAGTTCAAGCTCACCTCATAAGTCCCACGAACCTGAAAAAAAAGACATCAGATAAACAGCCTCCCTTGGATAATTTTTCCAGCTGTTCTCATTTGCAAATTTGGAATAGTATTAATAAAACTGTCAAGGCAGAAATTATGAATCTGGGTCATGTGATCCATGAAACCTCTTGAAAATAAACTGATCTATTTTATTAACAGTTTATATTCATTTTGAAATTATAACTTGGCAAAGGAAATGTAAGTAGTGATTCAAGAGAAATTGGAGGAAAAAGTAGGGAGTCGAGTAGTTAAGTTCATTTTATCAGTCAACATTCCCATACTGATTTCCTAATCTTGTTTAGTACAACTCTTGCAAGTCAGATCCACAAAAAGCAGACATCTGCTTTCAAAAAATAAATGTCTTAGGAGTATAGTATAAATAACTAGGAGACAACAAGATTTGCTTTCATTACATTAACACAAGTATGAATATATTATAAAACCAAAATACTAAAGTTTATCTAAATTTGCTACACTAGTGTAAATGTATTTGTTCAATATTAAAAATTTCTTCATAGAGCTGGTTTTTTGTTTGGGTTTTTTTGTTTTGGTTTGGTTTGGGGGTTTTTTTTGTTGAAATCAGGTTACAAACCCAACCATTATTTCTAGCTGCAACCATTAAAAAGCAGTGTAGTTTCCACGAACATGCCCTTCATGATTACAAGGGGACTATTCCATGGCAAGCAAAACCCAGGGTACCATTCCCACAAGCTGTAAGCTCTCCAATGCCAACAGCAAAGTCCCCTCTTAATTTGCAGTGTGCCAAGCACAGAAACAGCACTGAATCTCTTCCCCCAATAAATGCACTGCCATCAAACTCTTATGGTCCTGTGCCAGGTATGTGGCAAGCCAGAAGAACTATTCTGTTCTGCAAAGCCACTGACAAGAGCAGAAGCAGCAGCTGTGTTTTGCAGCAGTGGGTTCCCAACCTCACCTCTTCTAAAACAGAAACTGCAAATTAGGATTAAATTCTTGAAATTATGAACAGCTAATTTGATTTCTATAGGGGTTTTACCACAGCAATTCCTGACAAAATCTACTCCGCTGAAGAAAAAAAAGAAAGAAAAAAAAAAAAGAACACAAGCAGTAGCTGTGTTCCCAGTTAGCTGATAAAGTGGATGCCAAACATCAGCTTGGGGAGACAATAAAATTTTGCATCAAAAGCCTATTTTATAATCTGTTATTCATAGACACTTCCAATTAAAACGAGAAATCTGGACCTAGTCCAGCCTAGAACCTACTCCATACTCTGAAGCAAGGTGGTCTCTGGTTACTAACTCTGCACAAGTGAGGAATCCTACACAAAAGCCAACACCTGAGAATGGCATCTCACTTGGAACCTCTGTCCTCTGCTGGTCTTTGCCAAAGGAAAGCATCACTGCAGAATCATGTTGTTGTCAGAGCAGAAGGCAGGGAGACCATTAAGCTTCCTTGCTAAGACTCCAGATCACAGTATTCCAACAGTAAAGCTAAGCTCAAACACTAAGAACAGACAACCCACCCCCCCAAAAAAAAACCCCAAACAAACAAACAAACAACAAAAACCAACCAAAAAAACCCCACCAAACCAAATTCTGTCTTTTAGTGGCAACGGTTTTTAGGTTTGTGGGTCTCGCATCTTTCTGAGAAGAGAAAAAAAGGCAGGAGGAAAATGAAAAATAATTCTGTCAAGGGAGCAATACAGGCAAAGAAAAATTTTCATAAAGCTCAGGAAGTTCAATTACATTAAACTGTCTTTAATAGATATTAATAAATTTATGAGCAAACATTTCTGCAATATACATTAGAAGAAAGCATGACCAAACCTTCCTTCCCTCCTGTAGACTGACTCAATAGAGTCTTGCTAATGGGACAGAATTATCACAGCTGAGGGGCTTTTAAAAGGGCCTTTCTTCTCATACTCTGCTCTGATAAATGCTGCTTTTAAAATCACATATCCCATATATTACTATGGAATTTTTCCTTCATTCTATCCAAATTAAAATTTCATTTTATCCACAAACATGTCCAAAATCCTGGGGGACGATCGGGTGGGTTGGTGGGGGGAATGATAAAAAAAGTTACTACATGTTGGGTCTATTTCGCTTCTTCACCTCTCCCATTAATCTTCTCCTCCACAAACATCCACATGCACACACAATCCTAACACCTGCCACCATCTGTAAGCTCCATCTAGCCTATTTATGTATTCCCAAACCAATATAGCCCATTTCTCCCTCATTTCAGTCTCCTCCCTGCTGAAACTTCAGGGAAACACTAGGACTGAAGTGCAGCCTTCCTGCCTCAGATCCAATGCCTCTTGCCGCTCCAGCACAGTGAAATCTGTCTCAGTTCTCAACTGGAGTATGCTCAGTACAGGTGAAAAGTTCGTGCACTTACACCTGATGCACTTCTTTAAGACACTACAAAGCACATAAACCAGAGATGTTTCAGAAGCTTGTGTCTTTATCAAGTTGGGACAGTTTTCTAATAGAAGCATCCTAAAGCACATTCTTTAGATCAGAGTGAAACTTCTGTCAGCCTGCGCACTGCAACCTCAGAGCACAGACACAATGCCTCAATGTAACAATAATCTAATTTTTATATATTTATAAATAGCCTATATTTATTCTCTACCTATAGATCTTCAACTTTCACAGAAGGTGGAAGGCATTTATTTTAAATACAAAACCTCAAAACTCCAAACTTGAAAGAATCCATCCAGCAGGGAGAGTTTCATTCTGCCCCATTAGAATGTGGCTGAGGCAGATGCAAGTGAGCAGAAGCTTATTACAAAACGTGTTGGGGAGTGTGAGCAGACACCATTATCCTGTCCATTCATCATCTGTAACAGAACATGCGTTTCCTCCTCTCACATCCTGAGCACACGCACACAAAGGCTGCCCAAGGAAACCTGGCAGCTCCATTTCTGCCAGAATGTTTCACAGACTCAGAAGGGCAGGAACAGATCACTCATCTTCTGTTGACCACACCAGCACATTTGAAACCTAGACCTGCTCAATGGACTACTTAAGCTTATGTTTAGTGTTAAGTATATCTACAAATATATTTAGGTTCAGAAAAACATTTAAGCCTGAAAATGCCCAAGTCATTTGCTAAATCTAGATCTTAAAACTGAATGGCTGAATCACAATGCTTTCTTTTTTTCCTCGAGGTGGCTGAATGCAACATACTAAATTCATGAGTTTGAAAGGAAGAATGCCAGCTTGCATGGCATCTCCTTGCATTTACACTTTGGAAACTGTCTTAGATAGTGCAGAAATCCTGGTCTGTATATTACTTATCCAGTGTAAGACATCACAAGTAGAAATCTATGCTGAAAAAGATGCCAGGCTCTACTATGCAGTTCTGAGGAATATTTCAGCTGTAAGTATGAAGCTACATTATGAGCATCCACATTCATTTTGGCAGCTCTGGCCTCTAGAAGCACTGAAACACACCTCTTTCCAGGTAGGTTTGTCTTATGCCTTAAGACTCTTGAATTGGTTTCCCTTAGAAAGAGTAAATTTATTCTGGATACTACACTTGCTTCATATACTATCAAAATGAAAAGGAAAAAAAAGACATTTCCAGACCAGCACTCCTGCGCAAGAGACTAACATGTAAGACAACAAGAAAGGGATATCTGAAATTAAAAAAAAAAAAAAAAAAAATTAAGATAATCTTCAAGGAAACAGATTCTGTGCTCATGTTTCCAGGAAACAACTGCAGAAGCAATAAGTTAAACAAAGCAAAAAATAAAACACTACAAACATCAGCTCACAGTAAGGAAGCTGGACTCTTCTGCCCTCACATATTTTTGTACTCGCCTTCCGTTTTCTAGAAGATCTCTACAAAACTGGCTGGAAAGCAAGCACAGGAAGCCAGTCCTAGTTCTGAAACTTAGTCCTGCTCTTGGAAAGCCCGAGAAAGTATTTAAAGCAGATTCAAATTTAAATATAAGTAGATTTATTTAGAAGTATTTATTAAATCAGGGGAAGTAAATTAAATAAATAAATATTCCATCAAAAGATACACTAATAAACTCAAAAGCACAAATAATCCGGTCAGTTTCATAATTGTGACTATTTTTCTGTCTTATGGCACCATTATGCTTTCTAGTAATTCAACATTTTTTAAAAAAACAAATTTTCTAATTATTTATAACGTATTTTTGCTAGTGTTTAAACCACAGCTGTTACACATCATATTCAGCCAGTAAAGAACTGAAGCGTTACCTGGTTTTATTAGACATTTTGAAAAGATTTAGAAGCCCAACTGTTCCCTGTAATTTTCTCCAATAACAATTAAGATGTGAGGCAGCCCAAAATCTATAGAAATTTTGTCACCAACTTACTTGGCATTGAAAAAACCCACTAGTTCATTATTTCTCATCATTTACATATCTGTTCAAGGCTTTTCATAGCTTTTTTACACTGGATTTTTAAGACTATCTTCAGATTACTTCTTCAAGACTGAAGTATGAAAAAAAGAGGGCCAAGTACTAGCAGAGAGGATGTTTTACTTACATACCCAAGCAGCATTTCCCCCTCTCTCCAGGGAAATTGCCATTTTTGTATCTATCACTACAAATTCAGCATGTTCTAGAAACACCTGCTGAAAGAAAAAATCCTAAATAAAATATCTGGTATCAGACTTCTACACAGACTCCCAATTGACTGTAGCTTGGGAAAAAACAGTTGCCCTAATAATCTGGTGTATAAACACAGCATATTCTGTGACCCAAAATATTTTATGATACAGCACGCTTGCAAAACTGTCTGTACAAAAGCCTCTATAAAACTAGAGCGTACACAAACGAGTGTTTCAGACTTTACAGGAACAAGACTTTTCTCATATTTGTTTAATCATGCAGTCAATTCAGAACACATGAAAAAAATCACTGCAGGTGTGAATTTGTCTTGGAGGTCGTAAGTATCTGCCAATGGTTAATTTTTCGGTAACACAACAGTCTTCAAACTAGCATGATAATACACCCACCTCTGTGCTACTATTAGGTAATCCTGAAATGTGTTGGCACAATGCTTATCTCAATTTATGGCCAGCGTTTAATAGGAACTGGGATGAGAGTTGCCAAAAGCCAAATTAGCTAATGCTGAATGTAATGAACAGCAGAGCTTTGATCATGCTCTGAAATAAATTCTAACTGAAAAGTGGAAAGAAGGATGCCCATGGAATTAAAACTGACAGTATGATTAATACAAGCCATATGAAGGTGCCTCTTAGCTGATTGCTAATGTTACATATTGGCTTCCATAATGACAGGTATAGTTTATTGTCAAAATGCCCTAGTGTTGCACATCAAGGAAAGGCAGGGGGGGGGAATTGCCTTTTTCTATTAATCTGCAAAACTTGTACTTCTTTCCACATTAAAATCACACATTTTGTACGATTTAACTCTGTGAAAAAAGATACGAGGAATTTATGGCATGAGTCGCCATACTGAATGCATTGTAAGGAATTCTGTTCACCAGGACTTAGAAACTCCTCCTTGGTTACCTGACTAGATTACCTGTGATTAATAAGGACATACAAAGCAATGTGTCTGCCAGGGTTTTAAAACTACTGTTAGTTCAGTGATAAACAGAATTTGTCACCTACTGCAACACATCACAGATTTTAGAAACTCTTTGTTCCTGCCTCAACCAAACCTCACTTGTCCTACTCCAAGCCGAAGTGAACAGATATAAAACTTCCAACTGAGCTGTGGACAGATTCAGCAAAGATACCAAAATGTACACATATGAAAGCAAATCCACTATACTTCAACAAGCCTTACAGATGGTTTTCACAAAACTGTGGGGTGGTTCGGGAGACTGAAAGACAATTAGACTTATCTGACCTTTTTTTTTTTCCAGTTTATGAAATGGCAGTGGAAGAGGTGATATTGTATCTACATTAGAATTTAAACTATTTTAAACATTGAAATTGATGTTCTGTCACCTTGACAGCAAAAACCAAAAAAGGTAACTCATGTTTTAATGTAAGACTGAAGTCTCGGCCAATCATTCTTCAAGATGATACAAATTTATCTTTTAACTTTAACTGTGAATAACAACTTTTTCGACTAGATTACTGCACTGTATTTACAGCTGTTTGCTTATTTGTCTCACAACTCCCTGGCTTTACATGCAACAGTCTTAGGATGCTTTCAAAGCTGATTCACAAGAACATTCATTCTGGTGAAAAATCTCTTTGCCTCACAAAACCAAGATAAAGAACCATAACTGAATAAACATATTTTAAACAAAACAGTGTTTCACCACACTGCCAATGCATCTTCACTGAATGAGCCAAGATTTTAATGTAATGCACAGCTTCGGTGCAGTACCATTCACCCTGTTCTAAGTGGTTTGCTTTGCCCTACTTCTATTGTAAGTTGTAAGTAAACTCTGTATGACATGGCACATGGTACATGTTTTAATCTGGACCAAAAGGTGAATCATGCAATGTTAAATAATAAGCAAAATGTCACAGGCATAACTCATCAGAGAATAAACAAACGGTATTGCAATATATTACACTCTAATCTGCAGATTAATTGTCATCTCTATTCCTGTGCAACTTTAATCCAAACAAATTAATTGAAAAGGGTCCAGTAAAACTAGCTAATTTGAAACAATTGTGTAGGGGAATATCACAACTGACTGTTTTTCCTATTGGGAACTCATCACCTGCATTTCTTCCTGTAAAAACGAAGGAGGGTTTTTGTCAGAACTATGTGAAGTCAAATAATCCTTTGCTTTTCTATAAAGGTCAGGAGGAAAGCTTTCTATTCAGCTGGAGTATTTTAATTAAACATTGCAGCAGGTGTTTGGATATGCTGCCAACTCCTAAAAAGCTTTCATTAAAGCTGTATCTTAAAAAAAAAATAAAGGCCTATACATCCTCCTCAAGCCCTCTTTATCTGTCTTTTCTCTGGATGGGTATTCACAAAATTTTCTCTGTTTTGGAACTCCATTACCTGCCCTAGCTATAAAGAGTTCTTCATCAAAGCTGCTGGAAGCTAGCCATGCAATTCTCACATCAGCTTTTATGGCTATGGCAGATCCCTTCAAGAGAGCACTGCCCAGAGTTTAGCCTTAGCTGCTGACCTGCCTCAACTTTGTAGGAACATAATTGGTCTGTTCAAGCTGACAAAAAGAGAATCTTTAACTGTGAGCCAAATTCACTTTTGAGACAAAATCCTGCAGTTAATGAGGAACTGTTTGTGTCATACACAAATAATCGAGTTTTGCGGCAATAACACACCTCCCAACTTCACACACTCATGTAAAAGCAGCCTAAGAAATATTTCCTGAATTGCTTATGGTTTTACGGAATGCAGAGCCCTTGGAAAGGTGTATTCTTCATGAGAGAGGAAGCACAAGCCACAGTGGCACTCAGTGATTCTATCAAGTCCTTCTGTCAGCTGAGAATCTGAGTCTGAGTGCAAATCCCAACATGAAGACTAGAAAGCAGAATTCCTATACCTTGGGGTACACATACTTCCATCGGTGCAGTACTGGTGTCCAAAAATATCAGTGCAACCCAATGCTGACTTATGGCTTGACAAATTCAGTGGGCATCTGTGACATCTCAAAAAATTCGCATTTGAAACAGAAGTGGTTGTCAATTGAATTCTGATATATAAGGAGAACGGAATACCAGCAAATGTAATACATCAACAAATACCTTCACTTACTCAATTAAGAGTTTTTTCTGAGACTTGGTAGTTTGGTCTTTGGAACTACAGTCAGAAGAGAAAACCAACAGTTTAACCTCAGTGGTGTAGGAGCTCTGACAACATGTAGTGAGCACAGCTTCTCATCCCCCTACAAATAGCAAGGCTGAAAGCAAAAAAAATAAAGCAAAAAGAAGAGCTCTATTTACAGATTCAATTAGAATATTAAGACCATTTGGAGCAAGACCAACTTGCAGCAAGGGCTCAGCATCACTTTGTTGCTATGAAACATTATCACATAGGAATAATCAGCCATAAAAACCTGTAGCTGACTTGTTCCATGGCAGAAATTATCTCAGCTGAGAAGGACACTTTCAATTTGAAATTAATTAACTAGTAATTTTGAACACTACTCTGAAATATACATCAAGAATCTCAAATTATTAACACTGAGATGTCAGACAAGATCCTGGACCTTAGTAACTAAATCTGAACAGGTCCTTGTGTAATTATAACATGCATACAAAGCAGAGACAGGTGGAACACTGACACTTCACATATGAATCTCAACAGAATGGACCCATGCTGTCTAGAAATTCTGAACAGTCTAGGGACTCAAGGAAGAAATCACCTCTACCTGTGACTTTAGAAGGCCTGCTACTAATAATTGAAAGAGGTAACATGAGACCAAAAAGAACAGTATCTCAGCTTTCAAACTCTTTCTGGGAATGAAAGAAACCTGTGTAGGGGTATTACCTCACTACAGGAGTAACTTCTAGCAGTGGTGACTTGGGCTTGCTGTGAAACAGGATGATGGTGTTACAGAAGTATGTATCCCACAGACTTTGAGTTTTGAACCAGTCCTGGGTTGGCAAACAGACTGATGAAAAGAAGGTATTTACTTCCTGAATCTGGGGACCATTTGTACTTACTGATTTGCCTTATGACCAGACTGAAAAGTAATTCGCTTTCTTCTGTAAGAAAATGCTAGAAATGAAAGTATTCTACAGTGCCTTTCCTTCTGCTTGTAGATGAAGCAAGTTATGGCTCCTTTATTGTGCTAAGTATGGGTAGGGAGAGTTCTTCAGTTCTTCAAATGAGAGAAGCATACAAAGAAAGGCAAAAGGATGTGAATGTAGAGGACTGAGCAAAGCTGGTGCAGAAGGACAACACTTGCTGCAAACAGAGCATGCCTTGGAATGGACTGTGATGCCCCAGCACTGTGCCAGCTTCACTGCCCCCTGAACAGCAATGTATGCCAGTTTACCATCTCCACACCCTGCTGGCTCCAAAAGGGACAAGATGACTCCTGGGGTGCAGAGACAGGTGCTCACCTCTAAAAATAGGCAGTCCTGGTAAATTAATGTAATTATCCTCTTCAAAAGAAGCGTTTATAAAAGTGAAAACACTAAAGGATCACAACATTTCAAATCTTTCATCCAAACAGACTGCCTGAACAGTCACATGAATCTAAACTACAAACAGAACTACAGTACTGTAAACAGGCAAAACATGAAGAAAATTTTCACTTTGTTGAGACCCTGCCTATTTTCCCTTAGAAGTTCTTTAAGAGCTGTTACTTGAGAGTAGAAATCTCTAAACCTTCCTGGCCTAGATTTTGTCTTTTTTTCCCCCTTTTTATGTCACTGACCAAGTGTCATTTGTTAATCTAAGCACACACATCCTTATATACAAAGGAAGTTTTCCCCATATTCTCAAAAAGGTTAAAAATTACAATGGAAGAACTTGTCCAGGAATGCTTGAGAGCTCTGGCAGTACTTGATATATGAGGTTTTGGGGCATAACAATTAAGGAATTATCTTCTAACCTAGTAAATTGTTACACATAGCAAAAGGTTAAAGTCATGTCAGATAAGCAGGCTCATAAATAACTTTTGCTATTTACATTTTTTTCCTAACATCTCATCCAGCATTTTTACTCAGAGAAGAAATATAAATATGTCTCAAACACAGGAAAAAAAGTTCCCAGTCAAGCATTATTCAAAAGTAAGACCTTCCAGCATGACAAAAAGCATTATGAGAATAAAATTGAGTATATTCTTCCTTCAAACCAGGGTAACATTGCCATCCTTTGATAATGCTGAAAGGTTTTGGGTTAGATAAAATGTCTTTGCTGTATATAGCAATTTTAAATCTTTTATGATGAAGCATTTTAGCATCACAGATACAAAGTTTTCTCAAGCCAGAAATAGTATCTTTACTAGGCAGCAGACTAGTTGACAGGACCTTGCTCACTTTCAGTGGGAACAAGCATATTACCCTCAAATCTGAAAAGTATCTAGACTGTTTTCAGAATTTACAGGGATGTCAGATGTAAACTAGAGAAGTTGCAGACACTGTACTGCTTCTGTTTCTGTTTTATATGACCACGAAGGCAATGTTTGTTCTTTTTACTGCATACCTGATCTTTTAAAATCAGTTACTATGTTTCAAACACTGTATCACTGAACACACGGCATAGGTATATCACCCTTATTTTATCCTGGCCCACAGTTTTAGAAATTTGAGGGTTTTATTGTTGTTTTGTAGGGAGGGAATTCTTTAGTTTTAAATAACTTAGCATCTTCCCATGTTGCATTTACTAATTTTTGCTTAACTTCTCTCCCACAAACAAAAAGCATTAGGTAATACAGTTCAAAACAAAAACATTTGAGGATCATCAATGCTTCTGAAGATATAAGCCATTTTCAGAATCATTCCTCTTCCAAGATGAATACTTAGATTTTGAAACCAGGTAAATGGCAAGAGTATTTCTGTCAAATTGCATTGCCTGAAGTGAATATAAAACATGCTTAAGAACTCTAAAACATCATTTCTAAAGGGAAGAATACAATTGCAGACAAGGTTTACTTAATTATCCTGTAACACTGAAAGAGGGAAAACAAGATACACTTGTATTGATTGGAGAGGTGCTTTGTTACCCTGTTCTGTCAGAGGTTAAGTCCTTGATCTCGTTAAGGACATGCTTGGTTGTTAGTAAGGGTAATTTTTCTGACAATGCTTAGCTTTGAGGGACACAGATTTAATTTATTTCAGTTGGGTTAAAAGTTCACCTTTCCATTTCTTTCCCTTCTTTTTATTCCCCACCATGCCAGCAATCTTATCTTCACATGGCCAATTCAACGTTTTTGTCCTTTATTTTTTTTAAAGCTTAAATATATATGGCTGACCTTTATTTTAATTTAAATTCTCCTTCATACTTTTAGAATATTGTCAATCTTGCTATCTCCAAGTGAACTTGCTGCTGCATAGTAAAAGTAGTCTTTTTTGCCCCATCAGCAGCAGGATATGTTTAATAGGGTGAATTACTGGGCTTCTCTGATCAATCTGTAATTCACACTGCCAGTTCTCAACATATTCCCTTTAAAAATGCACTCTAATAATGCTTCTTGTGGCCCAAAGCTCCTGAGGTGCTGTACCTCAGGGGGCCTCAGTTCTGTATCTGGTATTAACAGTGAGGAGATAGCCATTCACACAATTAACATGCCACACCTGTGTAATCCAAAAGACTGATGCACAAAACCCAGCGTTTGCATCCAACACAGCAATCCTGGCCCATTCCAAACAGGGTATGGTATCTCATTTTACTGGAAGAATGGTAGAGATTCAATCATTAATGAACTGCTGTAAATAGAAAACCTAGGGTGATGGCTCACAAGTTGTTTTCCAGTGTTATGTGTCTTCTCTTTCTAGATATTTGTATAGCAGCAGCAGCATTTTAAAAAAAGATCAATTTTAAACCATACAGTTTTCTGAATATATAATGCTGCTTGTAACATTACACATAGAGCTGTTTTTCAGAATGTATACTTGTCTCTCTTAAATGCAGAGAAGCAATAGAGACAGCCAATTATTTGCTTCAAACATAATACATATTTTCTTGACATACAACATTTATATACAGTTTCTAAAAGTAAGTCTGGTTAGACTGTGTTTCTGGGAAAAAAACTGGTATTAAGATCAGGGATCCCTTGCATTCTTCATAAGGCAATAAGGAGTTGCAAAATGGAATTTTGCCAATAAAAACTTTCAACAGAATACAAATGATTAAAAAGCACAGTGCTAATCAAAGCTTTGGGCTTGTTTTAATGTTCTTCCTCTTCCCTTGCTATGAGACTTATGCTCAACAGCTCACATCTAACACGTCAGAAATGCCAACCAGGTCTGCTATCCAAAATGCACATGCTGTAACTCTCAGTCAGGAACAGGTCTAGAAGAGATGGCAGAACAGACTTGCACTCCCTCTGTAGTGCATCATATTTCTTCCTTGTATCTACTTAGATGCTTGCCAGTGGACAGTCTGTTCTTCGACAACCTGTATGAACTTCTGTTACAATCTTCTGAATAATAGATCTACTTTACACAAAGTGAAATTACTTTATGAATTTTGCTTTTATATATTCATCAGCAAAGTAAACCTTTGTATCTGAAAGTGCTTACAACTGAGCAACACTCCATCATGAGAAACAACGTTTTTAAATGGACTAAAAGCATTTTCAAGACTACTAGCTTTGTTTTTATCTTGAATGATTGCCAACACAGCTTCCAATCATAGGGAGAAGCTTAAATAGTGCAAATAGGGTTTGCTGCTTGTAGTCCATCAGCAAAGCATTCCCTCAGTGCAGAGGAAAGCCAGCTGGGAAACACACACAGCCAAGAGGAGTGGGCCGTGTGCTGCTTGAAGATGGGTGGGAGCATAAAGGCAGCGTGCCTGACATAAAATTCCTAACTGGGTTCTGGGCAAGGCCACTTTAATTCAGTCCAGTGAGATACCTACATATTCCTCAATCCCACACACTCCATAAACACTGATGACTCAGTCTGAGCTCTTGCTCCAAACATTGCAGTTTTGATCAATGACAAAACAAGAAAGAAGGCACAGATTTATGATTAAAAAGGAAAGATTAGTGCTGAATGGTGAAGCACAAGCTCACCTTACTGGCTCCTTCATAAAACTTCAACACTAATAGCAATTTTTCCTTTTTCCTGCAAAACTCATTTAGCTATGAACATGACAAAAAGCCCTGTATGCCTCATAGCAGAGAGTCAGAGCAAGACTAAAAGTGGAACAAAGACATCTTCCTCTATAGATTAGAGTAACAAATATTATTAAGCCAGACAATAGCTCTGGAAATGAAAAATGAAAAGCAATCCCCTATCACCACATACCTCAGAGCACGAGTTTGGAGATCATATGCTGAAAACCAGTTTCTGAGAAGTGTCAGCATGCTCTATTTTTGTTGGCACAATCAGCAGTGCTCTAGTTCTGAAAATCAGGTCAATGCTACTTTTGTAACTACATACAGATGCTTGAAACCAGACACCTGTATTTTATAGGTTCTGTCTTACTATACAATATTTATGGTTTGTCCAAGTACTTGAATCACTGAAACAGACAAGCCATAGTAATAATTACCCTGAAATTAAAGACTAGCCACACAACGTTGGATCAAGACTTTTTTGTTGAGCAAAAGTAAATTAAAATCATGTTTGAGATTTTCTTTCATCTAAGTTTAATTATCTAATAAATCAAGTGTAGCCAAAGCTAGCAGGGTCCACATCCCCAGATGGCATATTGTTCCATTCCAAATGAAGGCAGGAATGAATCTCTGCAGGTGTCTATACATTCCCCTTGCCCAGACAGTAGTCTAGGAAACTGGCTTCAGACAGATACTAGCTCTCACATTGTTAAAGGTTAGGGGAGACTTTCCAATTCATATAAATTTCAGAGTAAATGCCATAAAAACCTCACCAGTTGAACTCAGAGGGAAATAAGCACAACAGTGCTTGAGTAGAAGAAATACTCCAATAATTCTATGCAGAAAAGTCACTTTGAAACATTAAAAACAGTATAACCTATGAAATATGAGGTACAGTTCCTAGTCTGTTATGATTACTGAAGCTAACTACTAAAACAGTTATCTTGCTTAGGTTGTGAAATGTGTACTTCATAGGTTCATTTACATGAGTGGGTGCAGGCAGAGGTCTCACATTTTACAACGCTGATCTCTCCAGGGCTTCCATACAGTGTTAATGGTTATAAGTTCAGTATTTTAATAAGAAAAAGAAAGAGTTCAGAAAACCTTTAGTCTGTACCTAAAATATAGAATATTAGAGAAAACTCTGTGAAGTATTTTTGCATAGGTAAAGGATGCTGAGACGACAATACTGGAGAATATTTTAGAAAATGTCTTTTATATGCTTTGATGTGTTCAGTGTCAACTATTTTAAAATTACTATATTGTGGTTACACTGGATTATCAGGAGATAAACATTTTTCTTAATTTCTGACTTCTGCTGGAAAAAAATCCAAACACAAAAAGCTGTATCTTCACTAACTCATCATCTGGGACATACCAAACATTTGTACATGTACATCAAAAGAAAATCAGAAAAGATGCACTGTTTTCAAGCTTCTGGAATGAAATTATAATAGACTTCATGTACAAAAAAATTACTGAATTAATTTCCTTTCCCAAAACACAAAGATCACTTCAGCTTTCTGGGTCTCTCTCATCATCATCCAGCTGTGCAGGTTTCTCTAGTGCTGAGGAAATAAACATAAAATTGTTTAGGTTGGAGAAAACTTTTAGGATCATCAAGTCCAACTGTTAACCCAGAAGAGCAAAGTTCATCACTAAATTGTGCCCCTAAATGTCACATCTACAGGTCTTTTAAATACCTCCAAGGATGGCGACTCAACCACTTCCCTGGGCAGCCTGTTCCAATGCTTAACAACCCTTTCAGTGAAGAAATTTTTCCTCATATCCAATCTAAACTTCCCCTGGAGCAACTTGAGGCCATTTCCTCTTGTTCCACTGCTTGTTACTGGGGAGAAGACACTGACTCCCACCTTGCCACAACCTCCTTTCAGGCACTTGTAGAGAGTAAGAAGGTTTCCTCTGAGCCTCCTTTTCTCCAGGCTAAACAATCTCAGTTCCACATGCCACTCCTCACACAGTCCTCACTCAACTCGCGCTCCAGGCCCTTCACCAGCTTTGCTGCCCTTTCCAGGACTCACTCCAGAACCTCAATGTTCTTTCTGTCCCAAAATTGAACACAGGATTTTGAGGTGGAGCCTCTCCAGTGCCGAGTACAGAGGAATAGTCCCTGCCCTGGTCCTGCTGGCCACACTGTTGTTGATACAGGCCAGTGGCATCTTGGTCACCTGGGCACACGCTGGCTCAGGTTCATCTGCTCTTGACCACACTCCCAACAGTGAATTTTCATCACACCAGTGTGTCTCCCATCAGAAAACATTTAACCTTGGTTTTACTGGTCCAGCAGCCCCTCGTTTACACGGCTGAAGAAAACTCACTCAAATCACAGAGAAATAAACACACAGGGAAAGCCCAACTTCCAGGAACAAGACGCAGATAACAAGAAATTAATTCTAATTAAAAACAATGAAGAAACAAAGGCAATTGGGGTAAAAGCAGCATTCTGAAATTCCTGAGTAGGTGTTCAGAGATAATTCTTTTTGGTCAGATGTAGTCCAGGAATTCCAGATCAAAAATATGTAACTTGTATGTACCCACACAATCCCAGCTATTCTCCCTACTCTATGAATTCCCAATGCAGATTAGTGCAGTCAAATGTGCATTTAAGTGACACAGTAAATTAGGAGTCTCATACCTTTTCAGAAAACTTATGTCAACTTACTGGTAAAGCCCTCTGGCCATCAGTATTTGCATCTTAGTATTTCCCATCAACAAGTCAAATGCAAACATTTTAAGCTTCATTAGTCTTCAGCAAACCCAAATGCCAGTTTCTTGATTACCTACTGGGTTGTTGCATACTACTCCATCTCTTAAACTGGAAGAGGGATTACAGTATTGTAAAATCACTTAGAACTTGCATCATAAACTGAACTATTCATACCATCTGTTATAAAAGAGCCAATTGTTCTCCCTGCTGAAGAAAAGATTGAGGTTAATCTGCTCCCTCAGTGCTGTGCAGCGAATTGGAAGAGCAGGGTACACTAAAATGCTGAAATCTATATTTGCCCATTTCATGACAATTCTCTATTATCTTTGCTTGGATACAGAGCACATCAGTCTCATGTCCTAAAAATTCTAGGACTATTCTAGTTCTTGAGGCTGTAGATGACTGTTTTTCTTTTTTCACATTTGTATATTATTAGCTATAACATTATTACTTCATGCCCAAATTGTTCAGCTGGAGAATCCAGACTCTGCATGAGATGTTTAAGACAGTTATTTCAAGTGCTTCAGGTCAATAAGCCAATACTACTGCACTCTTGTAAATTAGGCCAGGATTTCTCATGAGGTTTAACCAATAACTTCCAAAATATTAAATTATTCCTTTCATCCTCCTTGTCTTACCTAACACCACAGATCCCATTAAAAAAAATGTGCACTTTGTTCTAGCAGACTTTATGCAAATAGAACTCTGAAAACAGATTCAGCTGGATAATGAAACTCCTACCTACATTGCTGCCATCTTGTTTGCAGAATGGAACAATTAGAATTTAGAAATAAAATAATTTTCAAGGCAAAATTAAAAACAGAAAGCTCATTAGACAGAGACTAAAACAGCTTTAAACAGGTGTACTTTATTTTCTCATTTAATTTTTTTCTTATGCAAGTATTTTTGACTGTGTGCTAAGGCCAAATTTCTCTCTCATCACAGCTCAGTTTCTGATAACGATGACTGAGGTCATGAATGCTGGATTAGAAAGCAACAGTAAGACCCTTCCTGCAAGAAAGTGTCATATTTGAGCTCCAACAAAATATCTAAAAATATGGAAAGAAATATAGCAGAACAGAATGAAAATAACAGTGAAAATGTGTCCAACATTCAAGCGCAATGCAGAGAGGAAATGCCTTTTGAGTAGTTCCAGGCAGGTGCTCTGGTGGCTGGTGCTATGATGTAAGAGAAAAAGAAGCATCTTACAGACAAAGGAGAAATAGTCTGGACTCAGCCCACTTATCCATTTCCACAAGATTTGGAAATACTACACATACTTGGCTTCCATAACAAGAGCTCTTAAGCTAGTTTGTATGATATGACAAAATTATTTGTTACTTACAATGTAAGATTTGTGGTGAAGAAAATTTGCAAATAAGAGGAAAAAATCTAAAGATTTCATCGGTCAGAAGAGTTCAAGGAAAAAAATCTGCAATTTTGCACTAAATTATGAGAGAAAAAAGGGTTTACAGTTTTTAACGAATGAAGAAATAAATTCTAGTTAAGTTACTTTAAGACTTCAGTATGCATTTTTGGTATGATGGGGAAAAAAGAGCTAATGAAAATATAGTGTTTTTAATTACAGGCACAGAAGGAAAAAAAAAAAGCAAAGTAAAGCTTAATGAAGTAAACCTCTCATTTGCTGACGTGTGCACTGTCCCTAATAGATACGTTATTTAAAATCTACATGCCCTGCCATATGAAAATCAGGTGTAACCTTACCCATGTCACAGACACATACGAACAACTCTACCAAGACTCCAGTGCAAGCATCAAGGACAGTACTATCCAGAAAGCATTACTTCTGAAAAAGTACAAAGCCACCTTAAAATCTTGCTGTTGACTGTGGCTGCATATTCAGTTTGTCTCTCAGAGGAACCATCAGGTGATGATAAAATCTAGAGCTGTAATGCTGTTTACAGTGACTGTACATGAATCAAACCATGGCGTTATCCAAGTGTGACAGAATTCCTATGAGATAGAAGGAGCTCAGTGAACCATCACACTCATCTAATGAGTAAACACCTTTCTATCTCTCCTAATCTCTACAATAAACACCAATCAGTAATTCTAGCCTCTCCTCTTCACTCAGTATAACACCTAATTCTGAAAAGATAAATGTGATTATTTTGACAGAAAAAAAAAAAGATGATGCAAAACAAATGAGTGACATCAGCCTTCCTGTAGAATCAAGCCAGAATGTTCCCATTTTATAAACAAAAGCTTTTTTCCAGTCTAAACTCACAACTGGTTATATAACAAGTTTCTAAAATATAAACCTTGAAAAATATTTTTTTTTATCTACCACACTTACCTAATTTTGAACAAACACTACTGAAGGCTAAAAAAAAAGTAAATTATCTGGGTAAACACAAATGCAGACTGAAACTGCGGAGATTTAACACTCCTTCTGTTTTTTAGTTATAGTAATATGCAACATTCTGTCTTATTCACTGTGCTGCTTATTAAGTATTTTAATATCGTGTTTTCATGAAGCTTAAAATAACCAAGACAAATTATTTTACTTTTAAAATTAATGATGCTTACAAGATTTCAGTACTGAACTCCTTGCACTAAAAGGTCCCTTACTTATTAAAATTCAACTTTGAGGAGCAGATGAAGTACGTGTTTGTAACAAAATTTATCAGGTTTTAGTAATAATGCACCAAGCACAATATCACCATTAATAAGAAAAAAAATTGACAGTTTTGCCAGGTTGAAGTCACTGTAAAATTTGATAGAAACCAACTCTCTCCTACTGCGGCAGTGTAGCAAAGCTTTAAAAAAATAATCAAACATGCCCAGTATACAGAACAAGGCTCTAGCATTCTTTTTCTCTGATACACTCTTCTAAAAATCTGCAAAATTTCTGAAGCACTAACTTAACAGTTCGATTCAGCTATAACACTTAGTTATATCCAAGTTGTCGAGACTTTGTCAGTGTTTGATGATAAACAAGAAGCTAGAAGATTTTGTTATGTAGTACATCCCCTTTAATGATAAAGCTAAACATGCTCCCTCAGTAGTGACAATTCTTAATTAAAAAACACCTTAGGACAGAGAAGAAAATTCCTAACCCAGCTATACAAATCACTGTAACATGGTTACCACAGCACTTATAGAGTCTAAAACTTTTTCCCCTTCCTTGGAAAAAAAAAAGAAATATGTCATGGGGGGGGGAAGAGTATATGTTATTCAGGTTATTTGACTGTGTATTACAGAATGAATGATTTTGTCTATTGCTCATTTTAATGTTGAGTTATTCCTCCAGTGAAATCAATGGGTTTTGGTTAAAGGACCTTCCCTATTTAAATTCCGCCTATCTGTAGGAAATTCAGAAAGACTTTCCATCCCTCTCTAGTGGACCTGAGAACAGAGGCACTTTTCTTCCTACTTGTTTTAAAAACGGCAAGTGTTTACAATCTGATTTATCAACAAAAAAAAGGCACAAAACCACAGACTTTTAAAGAATATTACACAAGTTAGAACTACATAACATAGCTGGAAGCTACTTCAATCCCTTTGACCATGTGTTCACTGGAGGAAATAAAAACAAATAAAAACCTCTCTGTGCTCAAGCAACTCAATCCAAGGTAACATCATATAGAAAACAAAGGAGCTTTTGAAAATTGAGGATAAAATGAATGGGCTCATCTGAACTAAGTGAAGACCAGAGATCCATCTCTAAACCTTTTTAGGAATTAGTGAGAAGTTATTACAGCACAAGCTCACAATGTACCAGTGGGGTACCTCTCATCCACAGGTACTGATTCAACTGGTTTGCAACCACTATCTGCACCTTTCAGTTCAAGGAACTGGAGCAGTGAGCAAATTCATAGCAGTGACACTTTCCAGGAAATGCACAATCAACAAGAAAGATGGGAATCCTGGATTCCAAAGGTTGCCAAATATGGCAAATCAACATGCATAGATGTGAAGACCAAATGCCTAATTATTTTGCATGTTATTTTTTAAAATTCATTTCCTATCTCATTGCTTCTGTTACAGGATTAATTTAAGCCTAGGACAGGGCCTCTTCTGAAACAAGGGCAGCACTTTTTCCTTCCTTGTGTTAGGTAATATGCCTTACCAACTTTGCCTCCTTTTCCTCTCAAGAACTCACTGTCTTCCATGGTTTGGAAGCTCACAAATAAATCATTGCTTGTCTCAGGCTGTCAGTATTTCACTTCAGCAGAAACTGAAAGTATAATCTCTACTAGGCATGATAGTATTATCATCATTTATTTGTTCTATATCACAAAAATCACAGGTTAGCAAACAAAGCCAAACAGAAATTAATATCCCATCAATGGGGGAAATGAGGATTTTTTTATTATTATTTTTTTTTAATTTAACAATGCTTACATTTTATGTTTTGAGTTTTTTAAAAGTCTTTAAAGAAGGGAAACACCTATGAACCTGAAATCAGGGACCAGGGACTCATGGCCAACAGTCAGGAGATCAGGTGTTCTGGTTAAGTGTGAGAAATGCTTAATTCATATTCCAAACACCACTGACTGCTCATCAGCCCTCTCAGGTAAAATACTGCCCTGCAGGACACCTCCACTTTACAGTTCATTAACTAAGAAGTTCTGTATTGCAAAGATAGCAAAGAAGGTTAAAAAACCCCAAAGAAATAGTCTTTCCAAGATATCTTTCCTAACTATAAAAACTCCTTATGTTAACACACATATGCATCCTTCCATTGTATTGTGTTTGAGATGCAGTCCCAAACTACATCTGAAGGCTTTGAGTCACACTTGATCTTTGAGATTAGTAACATCGATATGTACGCAGCAGTCCTCTGATATTTTTTGGTAGCACAGTGAAAACCTTTATCTTCGATGAAATCAAGTTCAAAGTCACAGATTTTCATGGAAGTGAAACCATACACATGGATTATTGGGGCCATAAAAGTATTACACTCTCTTTATAAAATATATTATTATTTAAAACCAGTTCAAAAGCTAATGACACTATCTGCTGGAATAGCATTGGGTGAAAAGAGGGGCTGGGCTTTGTTCAGAGAAGACACAGGAAAAGGAGCCTTAATTCCACTGGAGAATTACATTAGAATCATTATTATGTGTTTACCAGGAAACCAAAATACTCCTCCCAAGAATTAGCATCTACAGTCTCCTTTTACTTCATTTTGCTGCAGTGGAGAGGTAAATGTACATACTAGAACTTTCTGAAAATAAATCCTTGACATGCTATTAACAGACAATAGTCTTTATTAATTATGAGATGAAGTGTTATGTACTAAGAGTTACAGATGCTTCATGACACAAGTCTCATAACATTAAAGAACATGGAACAAACCACTACAGAAATGCATGTATAGGATATAATCTAATGAGTTCTTATCTGGGCACACAGGTGTCAGTCACCTGCAACTATTTTAGAAGTTCATATTTCAAAACACTGTTTCAGTTTTACTCCCCCTCCCATGAACAATATTAATGGCATGGGGACGGTTTTTTCTTTTCAAAGTGCTTTAGGCTGACGTCAGAAAGCGCTTTAAATTTTAAGAGTGCCTCCTGTGTATCCCTGTCTAGCATGTCTAAGAGGAAACACTGTCAATCAAGTCTGACTAGCAGTCATACAGGTCATGAAAGCAGTTGCATAACCAAACAGTGTGGACAGCCTTTGTATTCAAAAGATAATGCAGCGCTGCAGGTTTGAAAACAACAAAACAAGGGAGGTGTGTTCAAAATCACAGCTGAAGGAGAACAGAAACACCTACATACTTTAATCTTGGAAAAACATTTAGGACACTGAATATCCCTCTCTACCTTCATAAAGACAAAAGAAGCCTGGTACCATTGGGAATGACTGCCTGTTTTGTTTTGCTGCTCCAGTAGTTATAAATGCCATGTCTCAGGCACTGCTGCTGCTGCTTTGTTGCTGTGAAGTGACAGCTGAGAAAAATGATGATGCTAGAGATATGTGTTATGAATGAATATACAAATAGGTGACAGACAACTGATTACTGCAGACAGGAGTCTAGACATTTCATTTAGTAAGTGCTTCTCCCTTTCTCTTTCCTTAAATCCAGCAACCCACCAAACGTAGAGCCTTACCAAATACCTCATACAACGTGCTTCTGGAGCTCTACTGGTAATTAATGGTGCAGACATTATTACAGCCTGAACACACTCAACAGCTTCAGCAGCAGCATTGATCTCGCTGTCATCAAAGAGACTTGTCCAAGGCTCCTGAGCCTACTGGGATGCTGAATAGTCACCTTCAGACAGTCCTGCTTTGAGTGCACAGAATAAATTGAACTATTGACAATGTCATATTTGTTATCTTTTTAACAAGAAATCCTAGTGAAAAAACGGAGTGAAAGAGAAAACATAACTACCGTACAATATGTAAAGAGTAACTTTCTTGAGAAGTTGCACATTAGTTCTAAAATACTATATAAGAGCTTCTGAACAATGCTGAAATGTAACAGGCATTTGGAGTTTGGTTATGTTGACACATATACCTGCTACCCTGTCATGCAACAAAGGAAAAGGGTTAAAGCTATCTAAGAGAGAGAAAAAAAAATCCTTTTTTCCCGTTCTTTTAAACACAATTCAAAGCCAATCTCCAATTAAACCTGTGCATTACCAACTCACTTATTTAATTTATACCCAAATGACATGGCTTCATATCCATAAAGAAAATATTTTTCTATTGTGTTGACATTAACCTAAATGAGAAAAAAAATTAGCATCTAACTGAAATAGAAATAGAGTATCAAAAGTATGTTCACAGCATCAATGCACCATTCTGGCACTTAGAAAGTGATAAAAACTAGAATGGTTTGGTCTTTTTGGTTCCTTTCTGGGGTTTCAGGGTAAGTTCTCCCTGCTACACATCCCAGTACAGTTGTTTCAATTGCTCTTAAGAAAATAAAAGGATCCCAGTGATGAATAAATTTAAGCTTAGGATTTCCAGCTATTTCAGTTTTTGTTCTATTTCTATGGACTTTCTAAAATTCACTTCAATACCAATGTAGTCTTCTTTTTAGTATCTTTCCAAGTTAATAAAAACCACAAAATTACAAAACTAAAAATGCTACAGCTTGTACAATGGCATATTAGAGGAGGCTGAACTGTTTGAAGTGAAATCAAGGACTTGTCAACAGTACACCACATTCAGTAATGACATCAGGAGTTTTTAAGAGTCCTACATCCATTAGAGAGCACTCAGGTATTATACTTAGAATAGTAAACTTGGTATGGCCATCACAACAATAACCACCTACAGATAACAAAGAATCCTGCCCAGTCTCAGAACCCCCTTGCCTGCAAGCTCGTGAATGCCAAAAGGAACAATAAGAAGGCTGTTACGGTTATGGTGTTTATTATTAGACCAAGTCTTGTTTCTGCAACAGAAACCTTTTTTTTTCATGTATTTGTAACCACAACTAAGTTTCCTGAATGTCTTCATTCCTGAGTAGTCTGATTGTTTTCATGACACGCTGTGCTAACTGGCAAAGATAGAAAGCATGCATACACAAACAGAAGCACCCTAAGAAGAATTTGATATACAGAAAAAAAGCACAACACAGAAGGTTTACACCATCACCACCTGGCTTATGCCTCAGTCAAAAGTTCTTATCACCACCAACACCCAAAATTAATGCCAATCAACTTGCACCAGCATAAAAGTGTTTCTTGAGAACACTATAATACTTAATTGATAAACAATTTTGATGTAGAATACTTAGAGCATCTGAAAACACATGACTTGAATTTAGAGAAAGTTTTGATTAAACAGCATCATATAAATTAAAAAAGCTTAAAAAATGAGACATATAATACAGCTCAAGGATACCATCTTAGTATGGTCGTACCTTTTCTCTAGCAGCACATGAACCATCTCAAAACACAGTGCTCGTTGATCAGAATATTTAGATCTTGATTATTTGGAAGAAAAAATCGTTTCAGAAAAAAACCCTGTGGTGCCTAAGCAACAATAACTTCTGAAGAAACCAAGGTGTTGATGCAGAGGTACTGCATCTCTTCACTGTCCACATAAAGGCAAGACAAACTTCCAGAACAACCAAGTGAAAGGCTGTACCTACAAATGGTTACAAAGGTCAGGTGACAGAATGGGGGAATCACTGTCCTCAGAAGCAGTAACTCAAAATAAGAGATCCAGATACTGACTAATAATAATTTGGATATATGTATTGGAAGTATATGAATGAAAGTATTGGAGTAAAAGTGGTAAGCAAAGGAATCTGGAGAAGACAGAAAGCAAAATTGCTTTGGCTCTGATACTGATGAGACTAGCACTGGAAAAGAAAAGGAAATGTAGGATTCCTCACCTCAAGAGCAATGCTGTAAAAATGGGAAATGCTTGCAGTAAAAAACCCCAATGTATTGAGGGGATTTTAACTGAAGAATCACAGTGACAGAGTAGAGAAGCCTTTATTAACCAAGGAAATTAAAGGGTAATATCATTAAAGTATACAAGTGAGACATCAAAGAGAATAGAAGGATCCTAAATCTAGGGAGGCAGTGAAGGACAAGAAACTGAAGATGGTCAAATGCAAAATAGGTGACTTTTCTTTTCTTAAATGGCACAATAGATGCTTGAAAAAAGGTACTAAGGGTCACCATTTTTGCAACTCATGTACATGAAAGCATAATTTTCGTTAATTGTTATGGGGGTTTGGGGTTTTTTTTAAGAGAATATACTACCAGCTCAAACTTCTAAGAGACAAAAAATGAAAACATAATGGAATTCATACCAGTGTTAAGAAAACTTGAGGGGTTTTATGGCTTTAAAACCTGGCATCTTTAGAAATGTTCAACACAAATAAAGTACTATTACCTGAACAATATTTTTTTCTGTGCACAAAGTGTTCTATGCAAGATGCCTATTTTCAAAACTTATGTGTAGTACTTTCACAAGTGTAAATGTCATTTGGCAATCTTTGTAGTTTTACTGTAATAACAAAGGAACATGCTTTCATTTGATGAGCTGAAAGTGCCTCAACAGATCAGCACATTGGTACTAACTAAAGAATTACCAAATGTATAAAGCCTGTGTTCTCTTTACTTCAAAGTGAAGAGTAAAAAAAAAAAAAGGCAAGATATAAGAATAATAACATAATAAACTCTTAGAAATCAGACTTCTTATGTTTCAAAAGACATAAATCACCTAATTAACACTGAAATAAATTGTCTTTTCTCTGACAGGAGCAGTGAGAACAGACTGAAAATTATGGCAGCAGAAATGAACCACTGGGATAAGAGCAGAATGAACAATCAGGCCAAGAATTCAAAGGCTCTCCTCATAAATTACTCCTAAATAAGTTTAGCATTTCACTTATGTTTTATATCTATTTTTCAATAAGATACGGGACCTAGAAATCCTGTTATCACAAAAAAGCCTGATGATGCAGAATTGTATTTGCTGTTTGGAGAAGAAAAACAGCTGACCCTGTGCTGCATCAATTTGTGAAAAGTCAGTTCTTCACAAGAAAAGCATTTTCAGTCAAATCCAGGATTTTGTAGATTTTTTTAGGGCCAAACAGTTTTATGTTGAAATAGGTAACTCCTGAGTAATGGAAGTGGTGGGATTTCTTTGTTGCCCATTTTTGATTCTGCTTATCACCTTCTAAAAAGAACCAAGTTTTTCTATGTATTTGAAAAGAAGAACTTCAAAGAAAGGATATCAAATCTGCAGAGAGCACTCACACAGAAGATAAAACACTTCCTATAATGATCTGTGAACCCGACTACAGGTAGCCCACCTCCGCTTGAAGGGCTCACTAAAAAGACAAAGCAACAAAGGAAAATAAATTGATCAAACCATTCAAGATGATGTCAATCTCCAGCAGATATCATATAGCCCTTGTAAAATGCAGTTACCTTGGAGAGGCTTAGAAAATGACCTAAATTAAAATTCTATGAGTTCATATAACATTAATATATTTTAAAAAATAAATAAATGAAGGATTGCTTATATGGGATTTAAGGGGGTTAACACAAGAAACTAATTAATTTATCATATAGCTTTACACTGTTAATAGGCTGCGGTATAATAAATATTTAGTTGTACCCTGAAGTAATTTTAACAAGCCAAGGGATTCAAAACTACTTAACAGTCCTCTGAACTTCAGTTAGTAAAATATGGAATAAGGGAACTTTTCAAGGAGGAGGAAAATGTGACTGGATAAGCACTGCAAATGCGGATATGCACCTGTGATGTTCTAAGAGGCATGAGATTAACACAACATCATTTCTTTTGTCAGTTCCTAAATTATGAGGTATTTTATACTCCCATTCTAGGATTAACTGGAAAGGAGATCAAGCTAGCTGCCTAGGGGACCTGAGAAGTAATAAAATGGAAATTTAACTAGTTCCCTACTTTGGAATGAGAACAACTCATGAGACACACACCAATGTGTTTCAATATGCAATCAGAATGGAAAACAACAAAAGTGAAAAGGAACTCCCCACAAGAATTCAGGTAAAGGAACTCCCCACAAGAATTCAGGTGGTACTCCAAGCCGCTACAATTTGTGAAGATAATTTTATTTTTAGCTCTAGTAACCTGTTTCCATAGATGAATGGAAGACGCCAACAGTAATCAAAAACAGGAAATAAAGCCCATATGAATGAAAGTGGTGATCTGCTGCTTCCTTGAACAACTAATTTCATAGACAGAAATTTTTTATGAAATATTTGGAATTTGTATAAAGCCATCAAGGAGACTCCACCTATGAGAAACTGAGCTATCCTTTTCTTTCGGAAGTGGGGGATAATCTTGAATAATTAATTCAGGCCTATAGTGAAAATTGCACTACACAACTCTAAAAGGATTGCCATATCTACTTTGTAATCAAGAAAGTAACTAGACACAATGTTCATGGGAGTAAATAATTAACAAAAGAACATTTTTAGCCTCTCTCTTCCATTCTTCTTGGTTTAGTGGAAAAAGGAGAATTCAAGCAGCATAAAAGTATTTGATACATGAAGTGTCACAGTATCCCTGTGAGTTAAGTAAAGATAATTGCCCAGAGAATTAAATCACAGAGGTAAGTCTCACCCTGGGCACCACGGACTGCTGAATCTTCAGTTCATGGCATTCTGTGCTAGTCCTCATCCATACTTTGCTCAGAACTCAAGAACAGTTTTATGGAATAAATCAGTCATAGAAATAACATTGTAAAAGGAGACACACACTAAATGTTTTAACATCTGGAACTGTTCAATCCCAGGAGATACTTTTATTGCACAATTCCAGAGGTTGGCCCATGTAATCATTAGGCACTGTTTAAACAGACTAGCATTCCCTTTCCATATGGATTAGAACTCAAGTCTTCATTTTCTTAAACAGCTATAAAAAGTTGTAGACACTCTAATGTTTTTCTTGCAAGTATTTTCTGTTTGTTCATTAATTATATCTTTGAACCATTTTAGGTTGTATTATTACCATTTCATAAAATATAACTATTAGCAATCCAAGAAATTAATCTAATGCATGAATAAATTACTTGCTGCAGATCCCAAACAGTTTACACAGAACTATCCAGATCACAAACATGCACTGAAGTCACAGAACGTAAGATCCTCTGGCATTTTTTGTTGTATTTCCTTTCAAGAAACCAGAAATCTGAAAATGTGGATGTGGAAGTGCTTTTGTTCAGATAAACAAGAACATTTTATTCATTATTTTCTCTTGGCTAATTCAACTACTCTCTACACTGTAGTACATCTGTGGGCCATATAAAGATCTTGGTCCATACCTGGGCCTTCTAGTAACCATTTATCCTCCCCTTTCACCATGAACTTATGTATGGGTTTCCTAAGATCTGACTTAAGCAAGTCTTATTAAAAAAAACAAAAAAAAAAAGGAATTGTTGCCTTTCAGTATCCCCTACAACTAACATAACCTATTTTATTCTGCTAGCTACCATAGTCTAGGAAAAATGCAAATACACGCAAGGGTGTTTAATTTAGCTATTCACCTGTACTTTAAATGCCACTTAACACTGCAGAGTTGTAAAGAAATTAAAATGCATACATGTCAACAATCTAATCTGTGTTTGTGAAATCAAACTAGGCCCTCTTTTTCAGTTGAAGGACACTGTTTTCATGTAGGGTAATCCATACATTTGTCCACACTCCCTATTCCTTTGTTAAAACTTCCCACACAACCTTCACTGTAACTTCCTATGGATAACTTCCTTAAATTCATAGGTAACAATAAATAAATAGTAACACAAACAGATGCCTGATGTAGATGACTCCGTATCTAACCCTGATTTACATATTTTCCTTTTCCAAACATCCTGTTTAACTATAGCACAAATTCTTTTTTAGATTGAAATACGTATGAACTCATTATAAGCAGCACAATGTAGAAATGCTGAGTATATGTAATTCTTACTGCACTGCTGAGTGATACAATGATTACCATCTCTCAGGCACAAGCCCTAGGTACAGCAACACATGAACAGGGATATCCATGCATGTTCACTCAGTGCACTCATTTTAATCCCCAGAAGTTGATAAATTTAGAATGGGAAAAGCTATTTAAAAGTTAATTTTTCAACTGCTAAGGATAATAATTCAGATTTTTAAAATGTATTTGTTTGTGCATGGGACAGAGATACTTGGATGTTGGCAAAGACTGACAGGGTCAAGGCGGATCTACTTTTGAAAGCAGAGCATGATCCATTAAAAAAATCCATGAAGCTCTTGTCACATCCATTAGTCACTTTTTCCCACCAAAAGAAGACCCATTTGTAAATTATCAATTTGGTAAAGGAGTAACATTAAAGTGGGTAAATGCACTTGAGTCTATAGACTTTTCATTAAAATTATCTAAATTTCTACTAAGCTCTCATGCAGCATTACAGTATAATCAGAAATTTAAATAGTCCTCCTTCTATCTTTAGCCAAGAGAAGTGATAGAGTTTTAAAAACAAAAAGATAATCTTCTTAAACAGGAAGAAGCAATCATACTTAACTGTAAAATAACCATGCAGCTGTTAATAAGGCAGAAGTTAGCTCTCATGCCAAATTATTTTGTATTTTAGTAAGTACTGTAGTGTATTTTGATAAGAATATTGAATCATTTGACCTAAATAAATTTGACCTCTAGATACACATCTCTAAATATTTTTTTCTTCAATTAATGCATAGGCAGTTAAAGTAAACAGTGAAGACAAAACTCAGGTGAAGTCTATCAAAGCATCATTTCAACACACAAAATGGGGTTTAAACTGCATTTGTCATTACTGAGACCCAAGTTTTACTGCTGCTCTGGTAAAAAAGTTAAACTAAAAAATTTTTATCTGTCAGTTCAGCTGTTTCCTAGTAGTTGAAATCGACCAAATACATAATAAAGGTAGAAAAGTTCCAGGCTGACAGTACAGGCTGTGTTACGTAAGAAACATATAAACACTTCCACTACTTAAAATAATCAAATATTTTTAATATCTTTCAACTTCCTCTCTGGTTAGTTCCTTTTTCAAAACAAAACCCCAAATACAGAAATTAAATTGTTATTGTTCTATTTAGAAAGGAAAGAAGTTTTTCAGTAAAGTAGGAAAGTAGTTTCCTTTAGAAAGGAAAGTAGTTTTTCATTTCTGAAAACTACTACTAATTGACAGGTAGCCTGCAGAGTGAGTGATTTCAAGACTGGCCCCTCCATTGTTCATGAAATTGACTCCAAACAATTCACTTTGTTCTCTGTTCCTCCAAATACAACACAAGAGTCTTGCCTGACATTCTGCCCGTGTTTATTTCAGCAACAAATGTCATGAATGCATCATTCAGATCTTAATGTTTATCTTCCAAAGGAAAAAGACAGTACAGTTCTGAAGGAAAAAAAAAAAATCATCAAATAAAGTTCTGAAGCAAAAATCAGCTGAAAAAGTCACGCATATACAAAGTTGAGCTTTTAAGAAGTACATATGAGTAGTATGAATTATGACACACTTGTAAAAAGATCAGGTGGAAAGTCTGTACAATAGTAGTATATTTTCTAAACAAAAGTAACTAATGCACTGTCAAAGACTGAAATATTATAGTTTATGACTTATTTTCATGAAAGATGATTGCCTATTATAACAAAACTATTACATGCACTCTAAAGCAGTAGGTGATGCCACACTGTAAGGCCTTGTTTCTTTTCACTACTCACCATGGACAAAGTGGAAGCATTTATTCCAACAGCCTGGGAAAACACTATTTAACCTGAAGGAGAGAGTATTGTCTCTTTGAATAAATTCAAAAAAGGTTTGAGGACTAAGACATATGAGCACTCTAACTCTATAGAGAAATAGCCACAAAAACGAAGGCAGGAGTCAGTTGCACAAGTAGGGAGGAAAGGAAGTAAAGTAAGGTTTGAAGTTCAACTCCACCATGAAAGGAAGAACAGAACACAGACTTCAACAAAAATCATGAAATATTAGAGGGAGTAATTATTGTAAATAGAGTTTTGGTAAGAACAGAAGCATGAAAATAATTTTAGGCTGTCTGCAAGGTAGGCAGCAATTTTTCAGTTAGAAATTTTCACTTTCTATATGAAAGCACCATAAATTTCTATATAACATTTTTACCAACCCTAAAATAAAATGTACTTTAGGCAGCTGAATAACAGGTTAAAGATTTCTTTTTGGAATTAATGTCTGTGTATTTATGTGAGTGCATGTTTCAGCAGCATCAGTCGACTTAACAGGCTTTGCACAAGGTCATCATGTTTCTGGCTAAAGAATACTTTATAGCATTCTCTTCTGCCCAAGCAAAAGCTTAGCAACACACCTCTCTCATCACTGCACACCCAAGAAATCCACGTGTATTTTCCAACCTTACTCTGCACTCTGCTCTACAGAGACTTCAGGATCAGGTACAGGAGAAATGGCCAAGCATTCTAAAAGGCAGTTCATTGTTTCTAACACTATTTCCATGTGGATTTTTCCTTTCAAAAGCAAACCAGGACTCCACATTAACTCATGTTTATGCTGCTGCAAGTAGCAAGAGAAAATCACAGGAACGTCATTTATTACAGAGTAATACCTGACGAAGAATAATATTTAATATTTATCACCTCCTCTCATGTCCTTTCAGGCATAAGCTACCAAATATGGCCACAGTAAGCATCTGTCCACTCTGTTTAGGACAGGTTTTATTAACCACTATCTACTATTTTTGGAAGTTTCTCCTTCCCTAAGATCATATATTTCCTTGTCAAACTGCAGGAGAAATATATAGTGTTAGGTAGACACCTGACAGCATTTAGCACAATTTAATGCTTTCAAACATTTACACCAGTCATCTCTTTTTAAATAAAAACTGCAAGATGTACAAGGAAATTATGTTATCATATGTAACCATAAATTGTTTTTTCTATTATTAAATGTTCCTTCAGATAGACAAATGGGAGAGACCACCAAACAGTAATTTTTAACTGTTCTAATCACTATTTGCATAATTTTTAGAAATTTTTCAGCATCCATTCCCATATGCACATAAATATACTAAAAGAAGCAGTCAATGCATATCCACATAATGAAGCAATACAGAACATTGAGCAACTGCCCTAAGCATTTTTTGAAGCTTTTGTGACAACCTATTCTTGAATCAGCCCCTTTGACTTCATGAACATGGTTGACCACAACTGCCAAATTTGTCATTGACAAGAAACAGCAACAGAGCCATGCAAAAGAAGTTCAAAAGACAAGAAGACACCAGAGGCTGAGAAGATGGCTTGAAAGCGTATTTTTTGAGATCTCAGGAGGAGCCTCACACATTTTGAGGAATTCAGAGCTAAATGTAAGAAAATGCAAACTCCACAACTTTTCAGAAAAATTTCCGACCCGATGCTTCTGCACAGCATCCTACTCAGATCCTACCATCTCCAAGCAACCCCAGCCTTCCCCCAGAGAGCCTAAATTCTCTTCTGTCCTCAGATGCATCTCACTGTGCACATTATGCTTCTTCCCTTGTCATCAGGCACTTTGCACCAGCGCTTAGGCTTTCTAAAACCTGTAGTGCTCAGTTTTTGCTTAGAGCAACTGTCTGGGGAAAGGCAGCTGCGCCTGCAAAAGCACAGGGGTGATTACCCTGGCTTCTTGTCCTTCCCTCCAAGTTTGTTCCTCTTTTGACTGTTTCTGCTGACTGAAACAGGTGCAAATTTTTCATTCTGTCTGCACAACTCTCCATGGAAAAAAAACCACCTAGCCCTGCCTAGGACAATACACAGTGAAGAAGTTAGTGCTGACCAGCAGTGTCAAACTGCAGATCATCCAGAAAACTAGCTGTGGGGAAGCTGTATGTGTGCCCTCACCTCCTGGTTCTCCTCAGACTAGTCCTTCTCTCGCTCTGCCCCTTTGATAGTGGTTTCAAAACTGAAAAATATGAAAGTTACTTTTAGAAGGGTATGAAAATAAATTCTATTGTGTTACTGAGAACAGAGTGTAGAAACATTCAACATCCTGTCTCTGGAAGGAGGTGCAAAAGACATGTGGATAATTTCCCACAGAATAACTCGAAGCAAACTGCTTCTTCAGGACCACTCATACCAGAGGTTATATCTGTATCTTAGGCTTAGTCATTCCATTCATTGAACATTTTGAAAAATGTAATTGAAAACACATCAATTATTCCTTGCAGCCTGATCACTGTGCATCACTGCTAGAAGGAAACTGACGAAATAAAATGTTTACATCAAGATGGTTTTCTAACTCTAAAATTTGGTCTATACATAAAGTGCATCCCTGACTGCATTCATCCTAACAGCATCTTAAAACCCCTGAAAATAGGAACAACTATTAGCAACCATTTCAAAAGAATTTTGACAGCACTGATTAAACCTTGCAACTCTCATTTCATCATTAGGTTCCTTTAAAAATAGATGAACTTGCACAACCATGATTTTGTTCTGAAAGTATCTTCTAGATGTTAAGATGAGCAAACTGTGCTTTAATAAATACATTAAATCTGAACTGCAGAGGAAGCTAAATTAACCCCACTGGGGTTCCCATCTCTGTTGTTTTGCCAGTTTTGTTTTTGTTTGCTTGCATGTGGTATAAATATTGAAATATTTGGCTCAAAGTACTCCTGAGTATACACAGGAGACTTGCAGAGCCAGTTCAGTGTCAAGCAGAGGAAAAGGAGAGTAAATGACATCCTGTCTACTTATGTAATTTTTTTTCCAAAGTTTGCTTCCCACAGTTGGGATTTAAAATAGTATCTTAGCTGCATTATAAAAACAGAGTATTATAAGTTCGCAAGAACTTTATTGTTTACCACAAGATAAGCATTTAATAGATAATTAGAAGAAATAAATTAATTGCCCTGTACCAAATTCTAAACCCATCATTACATATTTTCCCACATACTTTTAACTCAAAAGGAGAAAATGTGCCTGCAAATGGAAAATGAAACAGAACACTGGTCTTTGTCAGAACATTTATTTGGGCTTAGGCAACTTCCCTAAATGCTGAGATAATACCACAACGTGTGCTGGATCATTACATACTTCAACCCAAGTTTAAAACATTTTTCTTCACTTAAAATGCATTACTGGTTCAAAGGATCAGCAGCTTAGTTTTACTGTATTGCAAGCCAGTGTGCCTATGCCTAGAAACAAGTCTTTTTCTGTGTGCAGTATTTACAAAGCTGTCAGTATTGAGTGAAAAACTGTTTAAGTTCTCATATGACTCTTATTTCAAGTCATTACAGACTCATTCTTCTTCAAGAAAAATCATTATTTTGCTTATTCTGGCATCATACCTATGTTATCACTGATCATAAAGAGCTACATGTTAAAGCTATTTTAAGTCAACTCTCATTGAGTTTATTTCCTGCAGCCCAAACATCCTGTCACTGGGGAAACAGCTGTGGGCAGGAATGCAAATTATCAATTATATCTAAGGAGGCACAAAAGAAAAAAGTGTAATAATCTGCCTGTGTTTTTCAAAAATTCTACAAATAAAATATTTCTGAAAACTGATTTCACAGTTCTGCTAGACTGAAACAGTTTGGAGTTGTTGCTTCATGCCATTATTTTCCCCTTTTAGTGCGTTCCATAAAACTCCAAAAGTTATCAGAATTCAAATACATTTAACAACTGAATGCTGATCTGGACTAAAATCCCCACCTATCAAACAATATTGAGGAACTTAAAAACCCCATCAAGTTCCTGAATACTTTGAAAATGCTAACACAGACAGAATTTAAAGTTCTATGATAAACAAACAGAAACTGTTTTGAGTTCTGAGTACCTTGGTAAATCAGCAAGGAGAAGGGGCAACCTCCAAAACAATGGAACACATAATATAATTGTTTAGAGCTTCCCTAATCCAGAAGAGACACCAATATGAGATAACATATGCATTCATATTACTAGGATTACTTCAGTATCATTCCAATAGCCAATATTTTTATTTCTAGTACAAGAACAGATCAGGTTGCTTTGAAGGCCTGCTAGAATTTTAGTTCATGTAGCATAATGATACAATTAATGAACCAAATAATGTACCATTTTAACTTCCTTTAGGCTGAAACTCGAACACAACAAAACCCCCCAAAAAATCCTAAAAAACCCCAAACAACTAAAAAGAACCCAACAACACACACAAAACCCTCCACACTTAAAAAAAAAAAAAAAAGACAAAAAAGAAAACAAACGTCACAACACAACAACAAAACCCTCAACAGGTCATCCACAATAAAAATGAGACAGCTACCTCAAATTTTGAGGTAGTGGCAGTTCTCTAGTAAAAGCTCATCTCTTTCTCATTTCAATATTCTTTTTGGACGTACAGATGCATGTAACATTTTGATTTATCCAAGCTATTTAAAAAAGCATTGTAACAATCTTAATCCTACAAGCTGCTTTCACTTAACTATATATTCTTACACATCTTGCATTTCCAAGTCATTTTGGAGAAAGAATTATGAGGTAACTCTGTCTGCAAGAAAAATTAACTCTCTACTGACCGAAGATTATGAACCATCTGGCGCAGTGTAACATTGTAAGCAAAGATGATTATGTTGTATTCCTGGATTACTAACTGTGTAACATAAACCCAAGTCACTATCTTGTTGATACATATTCTAGCTATCTGATGTGGACCACAGTTATAAGTATATACAGTTAATTAGGAATATCCAAAGGTATTCCAGGAAGGAGCCAGAGGTACTCATGCAAGAGAAACAGTTAAAGAACAACTTCTATAACAAATTAACATACATGAAAACACATTAAATAAGACTATTTTTTCATATTAGAACATATTAGAAATTATTATATGAAATAACAGACAAAAGCTTCAAAGGCTTGTTAACTTCTTTTGAATTATCCTCTTTAGTACCCTCAAAAAGAACATGTTTCTATGACAATGCATTAACTTTTCCTTTCAACCCTATTGCTGAGAAGATGTTCTGTATTTGTGGAGGTAAGTACCACTCAGAACAAGTGCAATAATGGATGTGCAATGTTCATTTAGAAAATTTTAAACACAAAAAAATCTATTGAATAAACATTCATAAAATTTTTAAAAATGAAAGATACAATTAAAAAATCCTTTCAGTTTATATTTTAGGGACATAACTCACACATGGACTATCAAATTATCTTTCCCATTATGAACTCCATTTTCATAATTATCTCTGTCTCATAAAGTGGCTTTTTAATCCCACTTGCTATATTTTTACTTTGTTAACAGGCTGTAAACATACTACCTCTCCTTTTTATTAACCTGGTTAATTAACCATCAGCTTGGAAATATATAATATATCTGTCCTACAGATTTCTTTTGCAGTTTATTTAAACTAACATTAGTATGCTGCTTTGGAATAATTTCATAATTACACAACCAAATGAAAAGTTTTAACATAATACTCACAATTTTAAATGGGAAATTAAAGATTATCAATTTGGGAAAAACAGGTTGAAAAACTATTCTTACACAGAACTATGCTAACTTATTTCTCCTCTTTTTGTTCATCACAAACACGACCTATCTGCATAGGACCTTTCACAAACAGATTTCTACTGATCAATATCATCCTGATACTGAAAGTGGAACTGCAGAATGCTTTAGTGACTGCATTCATTTGACCCAATATTTCAAGTATTTGCATTGAACACATGGAAGTTTCAATTCAAAGCTATGATCAAACTGCATCTTTAATAAATACATTGTCAAAGTGCCGCATATGAAGATCTGATGCAAAGTTACAAAATAACAGTACATATGAAAAGGCATTGTAATAAATTATTTCCATGCAACAGCAAACTTCAGCTCTGAGGATTAATCTAGAAGACACATCAAATTCACTGTCCTGCTTATGCCTGGTTACTCCCAGTCATTAACATCATGCAAATTACCTGGACCATGCAATGCACATGCCTCACTTGATGGTCACTATGCATTCTCTATGCACTTAAGTGGTATAGCCTTCTCCAATTTTTTATTCTAACAATTTTCTAAGAATATATGAAAATATTTTTCAGCTAGTTATTCCAAGACAACCTTTACAGAATTTGAAGGTCACCGATCCCTGATCCACTTCAAATTAGATATGCAAGTATACATGACTTACAATGACTCCTTTTGACTGATATGGATATAGGAGTACTCTCAAAACAGATTAGCAGGGATGTTGCCTCTGACAAAGGAGTGGGAAAATCATGAGTGGAAAGATGCAACGAGATCCAGAAAAACAGAAATCTGCCTACAGACCTATTGCTGGGAGAAGTGAGCCAGAGCTACAAGTCAATATGTTGATCACAGTGGGCAGGCATTCCATTCTATGGAAGAAGACAGCTTCTACCTGAGGAAAACTGACCACATGCCAAACAAGACATTTATACTTTTTTCCATTATCTAAGTTAGATAAATAAGAAATTTCAATTCCTCATTGTCCTTCCCCCAATACATGGACTATTGCTTAGCTCTGGTAAAAAAAACCCCATCCCTCAACTTCTGTTTCCTAACTCGCAAATACTGAAATTTAATTTTGGTTTAAACCAATTTTAAGAATACATTATCATGTATCAATTGATTATTTTTGTATAAAAAAACAGATGCTCTCACAGTGAACATTCTGCTCTGCATGCACACAAGGAAGCATTTTCCAAGTAATTACCAAAGTTCATTATTATCCTATTCACAAAGTGTTTAATTTTTTTCTCTTTCAGACACACTACAGTAGATTTGAGGTATTTGCAGCAAATATTCTAAAATAAACCAGTTTCATCAAGCGACAGGGCAATTCATCAGGAAATAAAAACATCATGCAGCAACCAGGCAAATCAGTACCTTCATTTACAATGTGTGAATCCTTCAAGCAGGAAAACCAATTATCAGGTAAAAATAGATCTGCACACAGGCAGGATGGCTGCAAGCTCACTGGGGGCTTGAATGTTCAATGACCAAAAAAACCTCCAAAAAGCACACACACACACAGAGGCAGAAAAGTTTATATAAGTTAGGAAAGCACATATTTGGAAATGGCTGCCAATGCTCTTTGGTAGACAGCAGGAGGCAAGAACACTGGGATGAAAGAGCACAAATACAAAAAAAACCCTAAAACCTTTAAACAAAGGAACATTCCCTTCATATCTCAGACACAAGCAAAGTTTTCAAAGAATGCCCAGCATTCACGGCATCCAATGGTAAAGAGACCTCTCCTGTGCAAAACAAAGGCAGAGTTCTGCTACATGTCTTCATAAACAGAGCTGAAACCTAGATTCAAATATGCACCAACACAGATTCAAAATCACATTCAAAGATCTCCAGAAGGCAGAGGATGAAGGCTTAGGCTATTAAGGGAACATCTCAGAACTGCAGGTAGGTCTGGACAGAATTTTAATTTGGGAACATATACTTACAACTGGCAAATAGAAAGAAAACTGTCAGTATGTTAAGTTTTAACACTCAAGGTCTTGCAAAACTGCGTACTCTTTAAGAGACACAAATCACTAGCACTAAATCAGCTCTGAATTACACTTCAAATAAAATCTTGGCATTCGCATTTACAATATTGACTTTATTCTACTTTTTTGTTACTAATGTTTACACTGTAAGTAGTAAAAAATTAAAAACTACCTACAGCATGGAATTAATTTAGTTGTGTAAGTTATAGTGTATATTTCTGGAGGTACTTGGTGAGTTAATATCTTTTTTTTGTAACCTACATCTGTATTTGTCTCCTGCCCTGAAATACAACCACAGGCATTGAGACAAACTCTCCATATGTTTATCTAGTTACAGCAGCTTTTCTTAAAACCTTGCACACCCTCTGCCAACATGAAACCATGTAATCTTCATTGAAGGGCTGACTTTGGTCCTGCTTTTTAGTTTTTCTAAAGACACAGATAGTGCTTTACCTCCAATGTCAATGGTCATTTACTTGTATTTTCTTCCTCTAAGAAGGACTTCAATGATACTAAATTTCAGTAGTTTTGTTGGGCATTAGAACTTCTCTTTTTGCTGATATTAAAAAAGAAAAAAAATTCAATTGTTTCCTTTTCATAAATTCCAGTTGTCTAAAACAAGGTTTAGACATACCACCCAGCCCTGCATCCTGTATTGACACATTTGCTTCTCTTCCTCCCTCTAATGATCTATTGAGCCTCTTCCAAACCAGATTAGACACCCTTCATGTATAGCTACTGATACTGAATCCATGAATAGGTAACACACATTCAATACATTCTGGTCTTCAAATTATAAGCACATTCCTTTTAAGACATTTTAAACATGTCTCAGACAAACTTGCTCTTTTGTCAAAAGTCACTGAAATATTTCACACAATGAAAATACCATCACTCTTTTTATCCAGAAAGCTAGTGCCAACAAAAACATGGAGGGATGGAGGATTGCTGTTCTTTACGGCTTCTACTAATATTCAGATTGGTTTTCATTCTAAGAAAAGCAGAACTAAATTTTCTATTTACAGTCAGATAACTAAAGAAGTCAGTATTTGTAATCATAATAATTTGAGAATTTTAAGAATTCTTGATCTTGGAATATATTAAAAACATAAACATAATTCCCCCTGAGGTAAGTCTCAGAGAAATGGCATCAACAGCAATGAGTCAGATTCCAATGAGCCAGCCTTGCATCAATTGGCTCCAGAGATGATTCTGCAGCTGCCCCAGCAACAAGCAGAGGAGCCAGCCAAAAGACCAGAAAAGAAGCCCAAAAGCAGGTCAGGGCTTGCGAGCCAGAACTTGGCATCTGGGTCTTACAGCTGTCAGGGATACTTATGAGAGAAGTCACTGTTGTCTACAGATTTTGAAAACAGTTGGGGAACAGGAAGAGGAAAAAGAAAAAAACAAATCTCTCTACAACTATTATGAGCCAAACTAGAGCGGAAACGTGACACATGCCACCCCTTGTTCTGTCACAGCATTGTGATACCAAACCACTACACCAATGAGAAAATCTGCACAGAAATACAGTTTTGTAGTGATGTGGAATATTAGATTTAAAGAGGGTTTTTTTTCTGGAAAAGAAACATCAATGAACAAGATGGACAAAAACTAGACAACTACTCCTTTTTATGTATGTGTTTCAAAATACAAAACTTTTCCTTAATTTTTTTTTAAAGGGGGCTAGCCTGTCAAATTTTCCTTTAAACTCTCTATTGTGTAATTACTTCCAGCACCAGCAAGAGCTCCAATATATAATCAACTGTTTTGCTGCCAAGTTGTATGTACTTTTTATTAAAAAAAACCAAAACAAACAACAAAGTAAAAAAACCCCACCAAATAAAAAAACACCCACTGTTTATCTAGAGATTACTGAGAAAATATGAAGCTGCACTCTCTTTATTAGGGATTCCATACTATCTCATGACAAACATAAAACTCAGAATGACAATTGCACATTTCAAGAACCATTAAATAGAATTTGCAGTATCTAAACGAGACTCAGACCAAGAACTCCAGTTTTGCAAAAATTAATTTAAGTGCATATGCAGGCAAAATTCCAAAGCTAGTGGCAGTTTTTGGGAAAGCTGTCTCCACAGATTCTGTACTGACAAGCCAAGCAACTGCCAAGCAATGTTTCAAAACAAAAGAGAGACTCTTGGAAAGTGCCAAAAGAGATGTTATATTCTGCCATTACAACTCGCGCTTTATGAAAAGGAAAGAGAGGACACTTGTACTGGGATTCTCATTGGCACTGTGAATCAGGCACATTCCGTACTAAGCAGATTCCCAAGGAAATACGCACGCTAGCATGACTGCAAAAATGAAGAAATGTTCAGCTGTCATGAAAATCAAAAGAAAAGTAGAAACAAAGACAATGCAATTGATGTCCAGAAAATGCATAGCTCTGTCAAAGAGGTGTTTTTAGCAGAAGTCAAATGAACAGTAAAACACTTAAAACACACAATTTGACAGGATATTTGAATTTATTTTCTCGAATTTATTCCTTGTAATCAGCCTCTCTGTTTAGTTGTAGATTGAGATAGCATCTCTTATTTGATTTTCTGAGTTTAAAAGAATTAGCTAATTCATTATATTCTTGACTTTGTAGTCTGATACCCATCCTCTGAACATCACAATTCCATCTGTGTTTCTTGGACCATATGACGCATCAGAAAGCTGTCTCAAGGCACCCTTCTCCAGAACAATCCTCACTCTTATACAAATAAGCCCTCTAGTGGTAAAACAACTGTGAGATCCACCATATTCAGAGTTTCTGTGCACCCCCTCGCCAGGATAAAACCTTACTCTCACAATACCTCCTAACTAAAGGTGAGCCATTAATAGCATATCTACAACCTCTTTTGAAAGCTATTCTTTGAAGATGACAAACTTTATCTTGGGCATGAGTGGTGGCTTTGTTACTGAATCCAGAGATAAAAACATAATTATCAATACAGAATAGAACTGTCAAAGGTACAGAACAAATTTAGCATAATGTCACAGAACTCTCCAGATTTTATGATTAAGTATGCCAATACAGAGATAATGAACTCCACCACACACTAGCACTTAATTAAGCCCTTTGATTACCAAAATCACAAGTGAATGCTTGCGCTCTTTTCATTCTATGTTACTGCATTTCTTTCCCTTCCCTAAGAATATTTATTCTCTAGTTCTAAATACTAGTCAGTGACCTGATAACAGAAATTACCACCAACACTGAACTATGTTTGTGGCAGTGATTTGCATTATAACTGGCCAAACATTGCCAATGGATCAGATACTTTATCTGAAGCAACTCCACTTCACACACTGCCAGACTTAACACTGTCAAAAATTCCTAAATATTATGCTAACATTTCATAACAGAAGACTAACATACTATCTAGTTTTAAAATAAAACAGTTTTATTTTATATTAACAAGCATAGGCAAAAACCTCCCATCCACACACTTCTCCTCTTACCTAACACAGCAATGCAACAAATGGTTATTACATGAAAAGGGGTCCAAAGGGACAAGTGTTCTGTATGGGCATGTATTTCCACATATTCAGCAGTACTAATAAAACAGAATTATCTGTTTGGTCAGATCAGAGCTTGCACTATGTTTTTAATGACTCGAGAGCTCAGTGACAATATCATGGTGTGTTTGCAACCTCACTGCAGGGATAATGGAGACTCTACTGGGAGAGGTGACTCATCCATCACCTTCCACAAAGCACTGCCTGCTTAAGAGCACCTCAGACATCCTTTCTGTCCTGGTAGAGATGAGCTTAGGGAATCACAGCACACCATCAGTTCAAAGAATAGACCCCTATCTTTTTCTCATTTCACAAGCCTCCAGCCTACCAGGTAGAATTCAAATGGAAGACTTCTTTGGAAGTACAAGTGCCAACAAAATTGTATCAACACAACAAAAAATTAATTTTTTGGCCTTCATAAACCTTTCTTATGATTTCTGCCTATCATGCACATGCCTTGACATAACAGTAAATGGTTATAATTCAGAGAACAGTGACAGAGGATGAATCACACGTTCTGTTGCAATTTGACAGCTAGAACCTCAGTACTAATATATATTCCTGAAATTCCTTGGAAACCATTCACAAATGAAACTATAGTGCAAAAATGCATAAACTTGAAATGCAGGTTCAGAAGCAACATTAGAAATAAATGTAACTGCTCTGACAAGATTGGCAGTAGTCATATCACTTTCAAAACACTCTAAATGAAATAATGAACAGGAAAGCACCCAAATGGCTGGAAGAAAAAGCCCTCCAATAGTAACTATTGGCAACTATCAGGCTGGAATGACTATTCTGTGGGGGCCTACAAAGATCTGTGATGGATCAGATTCCAGTTCAAGAGTTTCACTGACAATTTTAGTGATTGAACAGGAAAATTTGCTTAAGAACTGCATATATGACATCAAAAAAGGAGAAATCCAGGTGCTCTGATGAGCATGATTAGAATTCAAAAATCCTGAAAAACTGAAAAGAAAATCCTACTGAAGAAAAAAACTGAAGAAACAGTCCCAATGAACAAGACAACGTAGCTGCACATTAAAAGATGTGTAGCACTAACTCAAGAAAAGAAGTATTCAGTACAAGGCTACTGCAGAAAAAAAAGCATTTGACATGCTAAAAAGAGCATCACATACAACATAGGATGTACCTGAACCATTTTTATACTCAGAAATATGTGCACTGGTAGCTTGTTTCAGGTATTATCATTTTAGAAGCAGAGACAACCTTGATGAGAACAAAATGAAGTATTTTGAAATAAATGACCTGTGAGGAAAAGTTGAAAGACATAAGTTCATGTGATTCAGAAAACAGCAGTTGGAAAGGGATCATGAAAGGAACAGTGACTAAACACTCTTCTATGCTAAAAGTATTAACCAGCTTAACTGGTACTTCGGAGATTTTGGTTAAAAATTCATGAATCACAAGAAGAGAAAGCTAATAAATAGGTTACTTTGCAAGGCTCAAAGCCCTCAAGCAACCTCATGCATTGTGGGTCTGGTCAAGATTGCATGGTCTTGGTTCAGAGCAGCTGAAGGAGAGTTGAATAAAATGAACTTAAGGCAGGGTCTACAAAACACTTTGAATCTTCATTTCCCAATCAGCCAGACTGGCAGAGCTGTTACATGGTACTGCAGCTCCTCCACCTTCAAACAGCCACCCTTGATAACTCCTGATGAAAAATGGGGTAAAACAGGAGGGAGAATGATGCACACCTGAGCCCTGTCCTGCCAAAGTGAAGCTTTTTCTGAGTTACACACCGAAACACTAAGCAGCCCTCTCGGGCCTTGAATGGTGTTGACACTGGTTTTCCAAATGTAGCTGAACTCTATAATATAAAGCACATTAGAAAGGCACCGATGGCAAAGGTGCAGCTTATAGCTACAGATGGCAGTAGACCTAACGAATCCAACAAATTTGTCTCTAAGTCTTGACTTTTTGCCAAAATACTGAACCTACCATTATGTGTTATACAATGCATACACATGCACAAGGACACTTTTGTACCAGCAGCATCCATCAGCGTAATTGTACCAGGGCAATGTCTTGAGGCAATGCACTAAGAGAAAATGACAAGATAGGAGACATCTTTGAAACAAAGTATTAAGTCTTCCCCCAAACTTTTAAAGAATCCACAATACAGCTTCAAACCCCACCCCCCCAATATTAGCCACAATTACTCTGTGGGATAAAAAGAAACATCTGTCTCTTTCTGTGGTTTCCAAGATTATACTCTATCACTCGCTAGATCTCTGCAGCTCAGATGTCTTCAGAGGGAAGCTGAGCAAAGCAAGATGCAGGTGCCATTATTAATGTAACATTGCAAAGGAAACTGGATTCCCTCATTTTTGTTCAGTTTCTGGTAGAATGGCAATTCTTATATTTAACTTCCCTAGCTAATATTTGAGAAATATACCATACAGCCGCATATACTCCTACACTTCAGCTTCAGAAGACACTTTACAACATACAGCTTTTGATCCCTCTCTATAGAAATTATTTTGTATTTAAACTCCGTAACTATAGATACTATTGATCTCAGAGTTTAATCTAAAGAAGGGTGGGAAGGAACAGCAAGCTGCCAGCATCGTTATTCACCCCACCTTCAGGAACTGTTAGGAAGGGAAGGGAGGGGACATGAAAAACAGGCTTAGAACTCAGCACATTTGGAACTTCTCATTTTAAAGATTTATACCAGAATAAAATTATTATAATACATAGCATCCACATGAGGAGGTGCACTCCTAGTATTTCTTCTTCAGCATTAAAGTTAACTTCTCTGGCTAGTTGAGGTCTTCGTGTAACCATCACAGCACCTGAGGCTGCTTGGAAACCCTGATCAACTTGCAGGACTCATAAAAACACAATAAAGAAATAATTCAAGGCTCTAGCCATACTCAACAAATTCAGAACTTGCAATTCCAGCCACACCAATACAATATCCATCCAGCTGGCAAAGAACTGCAGTCTCACTACTACTGAGGAAATTACCAGTATGTTTTGTGCTACATGTAGCTGCCAAGAAAAGCACCAAAATAACTAGAAATCCTAAAGAGGCAGATCCACTCATTCCTACTGACATACCCAGAGTCAGTTTTATTTGGCCATGACAGGACTTTCCAAGTCTATGGAAGATCAGTTCATGAAGCTGTTGGCATAATGGTACCAGTATCGTTTTCCACCTGCTGTCTCCTTGGGGAGGAATATGGCTACATCCCATTCTCACTACCAGCTGTGCTCTTGACTCTTACAGGACAGGCTGCAGTCAGAATTTAGAGGTCATTATAGTCTACTCTAATTACAGGGAGTGAAACAGAAACAGGAGGACTGACAGGAATAGCCTATCATCTGTTTTCTGGACTCATTCACATGTAAGGAGTTCACCCTCAAATCATGCCTAGAGATGCATTTTATGGTTTTAAAAATAATGTAATACACTTTCTACAGAATTATTTTGTTAAACTGACATCAAGACCACCGGAAAGATGTCACATTAAAACCCATTACGTTTCTCCTGCTTCCTGGAATTCCTTAAATTACACAGGAAGTGAGTTAGGACTGCCAAATGGAACCAACATTAGTATGGACTGATACTTCCAGGTGTTTTCAACATACCATAATTCAAGATGCATTAATAATTTTTCTGATATAGCAAGAGTGTATCATCCTTTTTCTTAAACAAAGCCCCTTAGAAGCTAGAAGAACAAAAAAAGTATTTGAATTCATAATAATTTTATTTGCTAAGCTATAAGGGTAAAAAATTTAAACATTTCCTGTAACAAATTGTTTGTTCCCATTTCACCAGATTCCAAAAAAAGTTTGTCTTAGATTTTTCAGTGGTTATGAACTTCTGAAAAAAATACAAATTATGCTGGGATGCAGATTAATTGCAGTATCACGAACTGTATTGCAAGTTTAATAAAAGATACCCTAATATTTGACATTGGTTTATCCATAATCCCTATACCAGGCTCATACACACACACTTTTCATCATACAACAAATCCTCTGACTAAAACTAACCTTGATCAAACGTATTATGGTTTATGAATTCTCAGCAGCATGCATCTATCTGTATCTCCTTTCAGTAATTCATTGTAGAGATTTAGCTCTACAATGGCAAGCATGAAGAATCTCCCTCGACTTCAAAAGGACTGTTCGAGGCATGAAAAAAGCAGGACACACCTCACAGCTTGCACACTGCCACAATAAATGAAAAATCCTTTTGAAAACTTCATATCATTCCACTAATTTCTCCTGATCAGAAGAGTGAAAATCTGGATTGACACTTTCTTCCATTGTAAAATAAAAATTCAATGCACAAATAAAGTAATTAAGCCCCAGTTCTTTTGACATTTACTTTCCAGCATGACTCACGATCATCTTCAGCCTGCATTTAATAAAATGTTTTCAGAAAGACTATTAAAAACCCCCAACAAACTCTCTGCTACAGCCTTTCTTTCCAGTACTGTATTTTCCTGCACAATTTGGGTTCCAAAATCAGTTTTCATTTAAGTGTGCCAGGTGGTATTTAAAAAAACCAAACAAAGCAAATGGAAATAAGGTTTTCTTACAGATTTTACAAAGCACATGATGCTTAAGAACTTTTTTTAAAAAGGGCTGGGAGGGTAAAAACTATAGCAACAAATTTCAGTCATTTTTAAATAAAAGACTACAGAACTCATGCTGCAAGCTTCCAATAAATGACTACCAGTTACGTTTACAACACTGAGTAGGTATGTAAAAAGTCAACATGAGTACCAAAGTTGACTCAGAAGGTTTAACACTCCAAACCAGAATGTTAGAAGTTATTGCAAAGAATTTTAGTAAAAGAAAGGTAAAGTCTTCTGCAAATTTCTAACTAGGAAACATGTGAGCAGCAGCATTACCTTATTAAGACTTGTTCTGTAAAGTGGTATTTATATCTAATCAAGAATGCAGAGGCTCCAACATGTTTGACTGGCTAGTCAGTTTTACCGATTTCCTATTCTCCATCTCTTTTCCAACCAATAGCAAACCCCGTAATTTTCTACCCTACCTGCTCAGAGCCACTCATTTTCACTCTTAATCACCCAAGGATACAAATGACAAAGTGTAGTTATTGGCCAGTGCTGCACACAGTTTAGAAACCAAACAAGCCAACCAAAACATACCACTTTAGACAAAGAAATCATAAAAAACTTTTCCTAGAGACAGGAAAAACGCTGCAGTCCCTAAAAAAGGAACATTCCTAGTAAGAACAGTACAAAGTAACACTGCTGCAAACTGCATCAGAGATAAATGGATACCCAGTGGAGCCCTACAGCTCCACCTATTCACAGATTCCTAGGAAAAGCCATTATTCAGGCTTGCGCTGGCAGCTATGGGTAGCACATTTGCAGAGAATTATATAAATAATTTAAGACAATAAACTAATACATTATTTACAAAACAAAACAATTCAGCTTCATGAAATGCTAAGCCAGTCTTGAAATGGTTGTGAAGCAAGAAGGCTTTGAATGTTCACACTCTGTCTTGTCATTAAACAATTACTAATCCTAATCAAGTGGAAAGTAAACAATTAATATTAATAAGTATTAACTTGGCTTTTGTCTGGACGTTCAAGTTCCAACTGCCAGCAAGGAAGTGTATTTAGCATATTCAGGCTTGAGCTGGAAATATTTACACATTAAAGGAAACTTCTTTGTGGGAAATATTAAACTAAGTGGGTTTTAAAGAGATTTGAAAGTCTGATTCTTATGGAGTTCTTTAAAATGTCTTGTAATTGTCTGCAAAGATCTGTTCTCTATTCATCCTCCCTTTTGAAGTTTTTATCATTCTGGCATCCTTGCACAATCCCAGAAGAAACAAGAGAAAATATTCCTACTCTGTCTTCTGCTGTTCTTCCAAGCTGACATTTCTGAAGCACTTATTAGCATAGTTAAGAAATGTGCTCTCTTCCTAAAGTATATCCCTTATCCAACCTTCCTAAAAAGAATATAGCAGTATCTACCCGATAACGGTAATTAACAAGGAATGGCACCATCCCAGACACATCCATTTCTGATTCCTACTGAAGGAACATGACCCTTTTGGAAAGTTCAGATCTTTCATCTAACAAGCATCTGATACCTTTGTGGCTCCCTGTTTCTACCACCACCCAACTGACAGCAAAGAAGAGAGTATTCCCTCTTTGCTGTCATTGTTTCTAAGACACCTTCAATGCTTTCTCACAGTGAGAAGGCGTCCTGTGCTCTTAACCTTCACTATAATGTCACAACCACACTGGCAGAATCCAGCTAAAGAACTAAAAATGTTTGTCAGACAGAAAAGACAATTGAAAAAAAGCACAGAGAAGACCTATGAAAATCCATGGTAGAACCAATACATGTGGTAATTACTTATGATGCCAAGAGTTTATCAACGTTAGTTGCTTTAGTAGCATTTTACCAGAGTATAATTCAAATTCTTTTGAAAAAATAGGTATGCCATTGCATAAAAGCATTGCACACTTTCTCAGGCAGCTCTGGCCAGATCATTTTTGGTTATTGGACAGGTTACACTGCAAATCACCAGATTCTTGGAATTAATTTGGAAAGAGCATGATTACATAGTTGACTGTACTAATTTACTCTTCTCTTGGCCTCTGCTGCAGAAAGGATTCCGGCCTATAAAGACCCCCGATCTGATCTAGCTCAGCCATCCTTTGCACACTGTCTTCTTTAAAGATAAAAATCACATTCTGTATTGTGTCAGTAAGGAATGAACATTACTGTCAAAATGCTCCCTCCAGTTGGGGCAGACAGAGTAGTAAAATACATCAACACATTCCAGCCATCAGGGTTGAAAAACCTGAGGGAGTACCTTGGTTTTTTGCTGTCCTACACATTATGATACGCGCCCATATATTTAACACATTTCAGAGTTTGTACACAGTTTGAAGAGCACAATTCATTAATTGTGTGATTATTTTTCAATTTTGAACATAGCAAATTGAGAACCTGAAAATGGAAGGGTTTGAGTAAAGAACAGAAAATAAGGATGAACAAATGAAAATTATTCACAAATAGGAAAATGGGAAAATACTGTTTTAAGCTCTGACACTTTCAAAAATCCACTGGACTATTTAAGCATAGATGTTAATATGCATTTTCATTTCTACACTAGCAGAAAGCTGTGGAACACAACTCACTTAGATCTCTGAATTTGTCAGTGTTTGTTTTCATTCTGACACACTTTCGGCATTAAGCTTTGTTACTCAAAGTGACCAAAAAATCAACATTAAATCAGAATGAATACCTCAAAAGAGCCAGTAGATGGCAATAAAAAGATCTGTGATAAATTTTGATTTTGCAAATAAATGTAATCTGTAGTAATGTACAACCAGCAAAACTGGCATTTTTTTTAACCTCATTGATACGGTTCCAGGAGGCTTCTTGAAGCAGCTAACTTTTATAAAATTTTATACAGACAAATCCATGAATCTTTCCCCACATCTGAAAGGTGAGAAAAAAACCCACAAACCCTGAGAACAATCTGTTCCTACAACTCATAAGAATAACTTATCTAAAATATTTCTCCACTTTAAACCTACAATGTCAAGAATCTTTTGAAAAGTAGTATGAATGTAAAATGCAGTCATATTTGAGTTCATTTTTACTCTTAAAATGTTGCCAAATGGTAAAATAAAGAACCAGTAGGATTTGTTAAGTCTTTAGACATATTCTTTATATAAGTATTTACAGCTTTAGAAGCTTCCATTAAGTCTCACACTGAGGCTATTCAGCAACTACTGGAAATTTTTGCCAGGGTTTCAGCTTGTAGTAATATAAGTAAAATATCTGAATATTTTTATGTCTCACAATTTCAATTTTAGGAAAAAAACAAACTGCAGGGGCTTACCTGTCTAATAGAGAATTAAAAAAAAATCAAAATACTATTTTGTATTGTATTAAAAATGAAAACATACATATTAGATTTTTAAAGGAGGGCTTTTAGATATTATTTTTCATGTATATATATTAAGTACCTTTGCAGCTGAGGTAGAGGTGTTCTAGAACAGAAAATAGGTTAATTGAAATCACTAGTACTTTGTATTAACCTTTTTTAATATTCAGCACCAGTAATGCTGCAGAATTATTTTATGTATGCATACAACAATGAACCAAATAATGAACGATTTGCATAAAATGCATTTTTCCGTTTTCCTGTGTCTTCCTATGTTTACTATGTGCAAGCATAGATAGGTCTTGGCTGGGATATCTGTTTCACTGAAATAAAATCCTTGATGAATTAAATTGCCAAGTATTTTCCAAAAATGAACCATAAAGCTGTCAGTAAGTCTGCACCTTACCACGACACATTTTTGAAAAACAGATGTATATTTAACCCTCTAATTAATACTTGCTCATTATAAGTAAATAATCAAATATTTTTTCATATGCATTTAACTATTAGGAAGAAATTGAAACCACACATCAAATATTTACCACTAAGTATTCTACCTTACAATTATATCTGAAAACGGACAAACTACCTAGGTTTTAAATGCAGTATATATGCATACATATGCATACGTGTCAGTATGGAAAAAACACATTACCACAAAAGAGAATTAACAGATGGAAAGAGATACCTCAAGACTGTTGCCAAATAAATTTCAGCAATAAGAAAGTTAAAAGAGTCACCTAACACTCCCAGAAATTATTTTCTCTGATTCAAGAGCAAATACATTGAAGACAAAGAAAGACGACACACTGAAATTAGCAGAATGACATAAGGGGATAAGCACTTTTTTTTTAATTAAAAGCACCTTTTTTTAAGTGGCACTGATAACTTGGAAAGCAGAGACTGAAATTTTGGAGGGGGTCTGTTGGAGAGTCATGTACAGGGTTGAAAAACCTGACATGTGAACACAGGCTGAAGAAACTCAAGTTTGTTACACTTAGATAAGAGAAGGTTTGGGAAGGTGGGTAAGATCTAATCACATTCTTCCAGTAGGGAAAATTACCTAATGGGTAGTTTTCAAGAAGGCAGAGGTACCTGTGGGCCTGATATTTCTGAGTCTGAGAGATTTTAGCCTGCTGGCAGCCGCTGAATTTTCCCAAGGGAGAATTTCTCGGGAAAGCTTCTTCTCAAAACAATCTTGGCAAACAACCGTCCTTTCTCAAAACAATCTTTCCTCAGGTGGTGTTTTGCTGTTTTTCTAGTTTAACCAATGGGATTAGAGAGCTGTCGTTCCTATTCACCCATCAGGTTAAGTCTGTATCAGAACACCTTATAAAAAGAAGTAAGAATTAGACAATAAAGCTTTTTCTATGCTCTTTGCCTTTTGAAATATTTGGAGTCTCTCATCTTTCTTTCGTGTCCTACAACAACACGTACCCTCTTCAGAAAGTTGTACAGTGAAAGAACAAGAGGTCATGAGCCACCAAGTTGCACTAGAGAAATTGTCCTCTCCCCACAAGAAAAAAAACCCTATTATTTGCCACGAGAACAATTAAACAGTGGCCCAGATGACCCAGAGAAGTGGTTGACTTTCCCCCACTGGCAGTGTTCAAGTCTTGTCTTATCTCGTCTTGATAAGGATATTGAGAACTTAATCCAGGGTCCTGCTTTCAGCAGAAGGTTTGGGCAAATAATGTCCAGGGATCCCTTCCACCTACACTGCTCTTTAATTCCATACGTGAAACTCTGCAGCTCCTACACCCTGCGTTAGTATCTGGCAATAACACAGAAATAATTTAGCAAAAACACCACTTTAGGCACAGCTCTTATGTGTCAGCCTTTGTGCTTCTGCAACTCCATCAGTATCAAAGGATTTACATGTGTGTACATAAATGCAGCCCATTTTTCTGCATCTTTTCCCAGTTTCTTTTCTACTGAAGTTGGCCCTCATATATCTTCTAAATCCCAAACTCCTGAGTTCTACATGAAGGAAGCTATTTGCTCCACACATGGGGAACGCTATACCATGCAGGACCATACCTCACTTCCACCTGGCCAGAATGGAGTCATGTACATTACTGCCAGGAAATAATTCAACTAGAACTGTTTTGTAAAAATCAAAATTACCCAGCTTTATTGGGAGAAAACAGATTGCACTTACATCTGTTGCAAAATATTTAAGAAAATGTAAAGGAAAATTTAAAGGAAAAAATACATTAATTTTGACATAACAATCCACCTAAAACTGCTTCTGCTCAGAAAGCAGATTCAAAAGATCTTCAATTGCATTCAGGATGCAATGCTTACTAATTTTCAAGTTTGTGCAGAATGTAAAGTATTATGACACCTTGCTATCTACTGGAATTCAAACTGCTTGGCTCTAGCAGCTTTTCCCCGTTTCTCTGGCACATCATTTCAGAAACAATTGTCAAGGTTACTGTTGAGCTGACTGAGTATTGGGACTACTACATCAAGATTGTTCAGCAGAAGGTCAAAGAGCTTCTACTCTATACCAGGAGGCCTTTGATGAAAAAATACACTTAATAAAATGGAATTCTAAAGAAAAGCTGTATCCCAGACAACTCTCAATCACTTTGATTTTTGATCACCTTTATTGACATGCTACGGTTCCTGCTTCCCAGCCTTTTATAAATGGGTTGTCAGCTCCTTCTCACCCAGAAAAACCAAAGCTTAAGAAAGGATTACTTCCTTTACTGCACTCCATACTTCTTACAGAACTGACTTTTGAATATAGGTTTTTCTATGAAGCTCATGAAGATCTATGTCCTTATGAGGAGACCATGTAATTAAATAAACACAGACCAACTATTTAAGCCACGTTTACTACAAATACACCAGCCGTGTCCCTATGCAAAGCTCCTCAATTTCATCTATAGCAGAGCTGATTACATTCTTTTCAAAATCAAACTTTTCTAGATTGTAATGACAAATTTTATATTACCATTATCAAGAAGGACCTTCATTACTACTTACTATTTCCAAGCTAATTCCCAAATGCCTCATGTGACATAGAACATCCAGGCTAAGTGCACTTCTGCAAAAAAGCTTTCCATTAGTTTACTATACTTCAGGGCTGGATACACAGGTTGCTTTTGGAGGCTAGGACACATTCTGGAGGGGCTGTACTTCACAGCTACTGCTTCAAAACACCACTACTGATGTAGTGTTAAAAGCAAAAAACACTGCTTAAGAGTTGTACACAGAACCGATTTCTTGAACTCAGCTCTTAGAGTAGTCACAACACTGATTTAATTAGCATTCCTTACATTTATCAGAGTCCACATGAGAAAGAAACAGTCATCAACAACAAAACCCTTTTTCAACAATTTTTGCAAGAAAAAATTTAAAAAGCACTGCAGAATTAAGGTTACACTTGTTTTAACCTACTTCCCTAACTATGCACCAAGTTTCTTCAGAGTTATTTCCTTTTTTTTGTGGTTCAAATCAGTGTAGGCAGTCAGAAATTATTTGGAACAGCTTCACACAAGCACAGACATGTGCTTGAAATGTCCTACTTTGCACCTGAATTCACACCAGAATTATGTGTCTATGGTGGTCTGAATACCTAAACACACGTGATACAACTATTTTAAAATTATGTTAATAAGGATTCATTGTTTCCTGCTTTAAGGGCATTCAGCTACTTCCCTTTGTTTGAAAACTGCACTGGCTGCACTCATTTAGCATCCATCCATAAGTAAAATAGGGGTGTTTCATCATTCTGCTCCTGGTTCAAATCATGTTGCCATGGAAGCAGATGTTGAATTGATGAAAATAGGTCAACTGTTCAAAAAAAAATCGCTGGTTTAATACTTTAAAAAATATTATTATATTTTATTATTTTAATGCTTACCATTATTTTGGAATTGGTGGTATTTTATTCAGTGGTATTCTATTTAACATTTATTTCACTCACACAATACATTTTCCCACCAAAAATATAGATAGCATTAGAGTTAAGAGTTGTTAATGTAAAAGATATTTTGCATAAATCAGTAGGGGCTGGGTACAGAATGCTTACAAGAATATCACACACAGTTCTTTGTTACTTCAGTAGTGGGTGGTGTTAAATGTTGCCATATAAACTGTTTCCATTTGAAGAGGATTAGTATTATTATTAAAAAGCACTAGCATTTTTTGAAAAAAAAAATCAGGACATTACTAATACCTATGTTTGGCTTTGACAGCAACAGTGCTTTTCTATTTAGCTTTGCATCAAACAAATATATAAATACTCAACTGAAGTCTCAGTTACTAAAAAATTATTAAAATACTTAAACACAGCTAAGATTTAAGTAGGTTACCCCCATCAATAGAACACGTGAAAATACACAGTCAACTCAAAGAAATTTCTCTCTTAACATCTTCAAACTGCCTGCCAAGATGCTGTCAAAATAGCATAAACACACAGTAAAATGCTCATCTTCACCTGCAGCAAACATCAGAAAATCAAATAATTCACCTGTATCATGCTTTTCTGAATCTCTACTAGGCGATCTAAAACACTTTTCTCTCAACACCCTGACACATCAAGATTTTTTTCTACCTTGACATTGATGTACTTTAGATGCACCAGGTTTGTCCTAGAAGTCTAATGTAATATATTCTGTTGCTGAGTATTTCTTTACAACTGAAATGCAGAGTTTAATCGTTAGTAAGTAGAGTAAAGGTGCATGGCAATACTGCCAATATATGAGATTTGTGCTTCTTTCATAGTTCAGAGAGCTTTCTGTAGATTAAGTGATACTTAAAGTAGAAAGGCTCAGTGGCACAGAAGTCCTACAAATTTAATCCAGCACAAACCTACCACAGCACCACTCCATGTCTCCCACACACCACTGCTTCTGCCCTGCTCCCTAGTGAACTGGGTCAGACAGCTTGTCCCACATCAATTCCCTGATCTGTTTCATCACACACCAGATAAAAGAAAGTCCCAGTGTAACAGATCAGATGGGAGTAAATACACAGGAAGCAAAACCAAAACCATCCCCATCTCCTGAAGGTGACATAAATCTATACTGCTGCTGTTCACAGCCCCACGGCATCCAGTAATCCTCCTCTTTGAACCTTCTGTAATCAATGTTTTAACCTGAAATATGTACAACAGAACCTCTGATAAAAAAATTTCCGTAATTAAGAAAATGTTTAACCATCAACACAACTGAAACCACTTTCAATGAAATAAAACTCAGGTTTTCTGTGTTCATTTCCATTTTTCTTTTCAATTAATTTTCTGCATAAAATGTGTTTCACTTAGAAGAACTCTTTTGGACTCTAGAAAGTTCAAAATTTGTGTTACAAAACTTCCTGTAATACTGTATGACCTGAGCTATTCTCCGTCTCGTTAAAAAACTAAAACAAACAAACCAAAAAAACCCCTAGCCCCACACCTGTGAAGCTGTCAAATACTGTTTAAAATGTACTGAAAGAGTGTCCTTATGGAAACTGCAAAAGCCTTACATTTCACACTGAGTAGTTTTTGGAACTGTTTACAACCAACCAACAACAGTCAAAAAAAATCACGACTTGTTATGCTCCAGAAATATACTGTAAGGCTCACATGTTGGTTTTGTATCTCTCTGTTTTCTCAAACAATAAATAGCTGGTAATAACAGAAAAACATCCACAAGAAAAAATAAGCATATTTAAAATTATCAAGCATACTGGATACTTTTGATTAAAACTTTTTTAAATTGACCTTTTCTGACCAGAGCATTATGGCTTGTTGTTTCATTGTTTGGTTGCTTAGGATTTTTTTAATTAAGCAGAATAATTAGAGAATACTTGACTTTTCTTCAACCAAATTATTACCTTTCATTTCCTCTGGCTCATCCAGTATTAGCCTGCAACAGTCCTTTTGTACTATGGTAATTATAGATTGGTGGTCTTCACTCAAGTTGCTTCTCTATATAAGACAGCATTTTTCCCCTCTCTTCCCCTCAGTACTAATTTACCTTTTCCCTCCAAACTTTCTTTCCTTTGTTTTCTGAATCTCCCTTTCCACAGTATTTATAGATAATTTGAGATACAGTGTTACGGAGTTACCTTAAGAGCTACCTAATTATTATGCTGCAACTTCTGTTCCCTAAAGGGTTGCATATAAACAGAATTTCAATTTAGAGAAAAATGCTGGTATTCTCCTTTGGCCTACCAAGAAAGAAGTCTGCCTAGACATCAAATAGCCATCTTCACATTTAAACAGATAAAAGGATATCACACAGCAAGCAAAGGCAAAACCAGCCCCATCTCTAAGCTGTCAGAAATCCATACTGCTTACTTTACATTTACTCATCCAGTTTTCATAGTATCACCTCTCTAGATATGTTGTCCAGTAACAAACTATATAATTTCATTTGATTTGATAAATTAGTTCTATATTAAAACACCTCACTGAGGTTAATATAGATGTCCACACATGGATAACTGAAGAGTGCATCAGACTGCCTGCAGACTCAAACTTCAGCAAACCAGTCAGCATGATTCATTATTTACAGTTAACTCTGCAAACCTTAAGGCTTGGAAAATAGAATTCAAAGCAAGCTCATGATTCATTGCATAACACTTAAAACCTGTAAAAAGAACAACAAAGAAATATATGCTCCTAACGCACCTCTGAAAGGTGATGCACTTTAGTAATTACACATACACAATCCAGACCTTTTGCCATGAGAAAAGTAATCCAGTTTCTAAAGATAAATAGAGTAATAGTAAAAGTCAAGGCAATGCAATACAAGAAAGCCCTGAAGGAAAGATTTGTAAGGGCAAAGTCCTGCAATTTCAGTCCTGTAAAATACCCACAGTCAGCCCTCCATGTCTGAAAAGGAATGATACTGATATGCTTAGTACATGGAATTAGAAGATTAGAGCCCAAATGCTGTTACAATCACAAATATTTACAGTCATGACACACAGTTGTTTCAGATAAGCCCTACAGGATATGTCCATAAAGATTATGTAGGAAGACTTTTTAAGATACGTTGGGGTCACAACCCAAGCAGAAAAAAAAACAGTTCATAAAAATGCGATTATTTTGCTTCTTGAAATAGCACTACTAAGACTTGAAGCACATGAAGCAACAAACGTACGGTATCTTGGGAATGCATGGGAAAGTATGGCAACAGCATTCACAGTAAATGAAAGACTTTGAAACAGTTCTTTGATAGAGGTATCTTTATTTCCTCCTAATATAAGATGTGAGGTAAAGGCTACTTACTGCTATAATTTTCACTGGTGTTTGTGTTATTTGCAAACATGCATTGTTTGAAGGCAGACTTACCTCTACCAATGCCACAGTCAGAACAAGGTCCACTTTTGAGTCTGGGAAAAGGGCATCCACTTGTGGAGACATTCCAATCAGTATACAATTAGTAACAACTGATATTACACTCATAGTTTCAAAGGCCAACTGAAATAAAACACAAATATATTTACAGTTTTGACAATTAACTTATTAGTCCCCAAACTGCTCTGCATGATACCTCTCTCTTCATTAAGGCCTCAGAAAACCCATTAGTTTAACCTATTCTCCATCATCTTTTGAATTCTACGGCATAGGACTTGTCTGGCAAGCAGTCCAGACCTCATCAGTTTGACGAGCTCACAACAAGGTCGTAACATGAACACATGAAAGAGTAAGCACTCACCTACGGTTGTACTCCTGAACAAATTCATTTCAGGATAAAGAAAAAATTGCAAAATTCCAAACGAAACTAGTAGTCCTAACACTCATTTTGGAGGTTCTGTCTGAATGTTAAGAGGAAAAGGTAAGAATGGTTCAGAATGCCTTTTTTAAATCACAAGCACTTGAGATTTGTTGAAAGATTTACATTTAAACACATGCAACAGCACAAGTCTAAGCAGCTCTTGCCTACAGAGCTCCCACAAAATATCTGAAAATATTCATACAGTTTAACAATTACATTTGCAATATAATGGTTACTGTCTGGAATGAGAAAGGTCCTGTCTGGAATGAGAAAGACTGACACAGAATTCTAGTGTCTGTCACAGTGAATTAGCAGAAATAACTTTCTCCTTGACAAGAAGCTAGTGACTCAGCTCACCTGATAAAATAACTCCAGTATTCCTCTAACAGAAATCTTCAGCAAATGCTCTTATTTCCCATATGAAATGGATGACTTGAAAATTTAATTATTTTTAATTCACAAAGCAAATTCATTTCTGCTATTAGTTAAAAAAATGATACCATAAAACAAAATTACTGTACTGTAGTAATGTTATAATTTTTTAGCCTACTCCCTTGGTTGAAACAAACTATTCTAGCAAAAACAAATTCTATTAATACACCTGCAGTTATACTTGTGACTTATGACCACAGCCTGATTATTCAGGCAGTGCTTACAAAATTGATCAATGCAGGTATGTCATTAAGATGTTGGCAGTATAGATCTGGATTGAGAAAGTGCATCCCATGTTAAAATGCAATCAGATTATAATTCACACATTTTAATGACATTATTAAAAGACTTCACCTCTAAGTCCACTTCACTAATATCTATGTATGCATCTACTGAACATTGTTCAGAATCCTTGGTTTGCACATTTTTACTGTATGTTTTACTTGAGGTTTCAGAATTTCATTTCTCACCTCTCATTTGCTTTATGTGATAACATTTACAACCCCTCCAAACTAAATAACCCATTAGCTCATTGTGCCCTTTATCTCCATTACATAACATCAGAAAACCTGTTAAATAACACTAGAATATGGGTTATCCCCTGGAAACATCCCCCAACCTTACCACTCTCCCTTATCAATCACTTCTATTATGGAATGCTAAAGTTTCTGGTTGCAACTTAGTCACTCCAGAAAACTCTGGTCAGGATCAGTTCATTCATGCGGCACATTCAACAGGCCACAAAATAGCTGGTGGCAGCATGATTGCATGGACAAACAACTGAGGACAGAAAATGCTTAACCCAGTACTATTACCATAAAATTGTTCAGATAGACTGCAGTGTTCAGGCTGTGCAGAAAATTCCAGCTCCTGCTCACAGATCCAAGCTATTTTCAAATTAGTCAGCTTGACCACCAGTAATCATGGGTGCACAGGCCACAGGCCTTGATTAGGAATCCAACTACTTACCTATTCTTCCCTCTTTTGAAACCCCTGCTGAGCTCCACACTTCTAGGATTGCATCAGAAGTTACCATTTCTAAAATAAACTGGCTACAAAGAATACTGGGCAGTATCTGGAAGCTTTGCTTTGTTGAAGTGCGACACGAGTAAAATACATACAGAAGAACTAAAGAAATGATCTGCTTTATTTTCCAAGGCAGCTGAAAGGCATGTGCTCAAAAAAACCCCACCAAAAATATCACTGGGATATATAGTTGGATAGGTGATATTCCAGGGCATTGTAGAGAACAAAGTACCTACTGAACTTGAAAGTGACTCATGGGACAAACACAAAGCTTTCATACTGTTGCTGAAACCTCTTTTAAACAAATGAATATGAAAAAATATATAAAAATTACCTGCCAAACACCAATATTCGCTGTGGGCTCTGCAAATGGACGCTTGTAAACTCTGCACATCTTTAAGGCATCAGAGTATATCTCTGTGATGTTGTTTAACACTGCAAAAACAGCTGCCAGAGGATAAACACATGAGAAAAGACTCACATAGCCAAACTGCAGAAACAACTCCAGATAATCATCAAAAGTACCCTGCAAAACAGAGAAAATATAAGAACAATTTTGACCTAAAAAAAACTATGAAGAAACACAGAAATAATACTACAGTTGTAAATATGTTTCCTCATCCCAAATCAGTTGTCTGGAAATGACTGCTAATAGGAGACAATAATTTTTTTAAAATCTAATTAATTTGGAATTATTCAATCACTAAAAACTCCTTATAAGGGGAGGCCCAGGTTTTTCCTTTTGCCTCACGCATTTTCTGCAAGTCACATTTCCTATCCTTATTACATGAAGTAACTACATAAACACATTCAACTTATGCAGGTTCCTGAGCATCTCAGTTAAACAGTAACAGAAGGAACAGTGAGGAACAGAAAAACAGCACCATGCATTTAAACTGGCAGAACATTTTCCTGAGAGCACTGTGGCAACAGAAGTCCTAGCATTTCAGTCTGTCCATGAAAGACCTAACCAGAATGGTAGGCTGGTAGATAGGGAACTCTTTTCTGGTATTTCTGCTCGTTTACTTCAAAATGGGTAGGACAGAGTTAGTGGCCCACTTGAAGATTGAAATCTCCAAGGCAGCACTGACATCTGAAAGGAACAATTAGTGCAAACAAAAAACCCTATTTAACAAATCCCAATAGGTATATCACCTGATCTTTGAACCAAGAATGTGGGTACTTAAATGCTGATTAAGTATTCACATGCAGGTGATCATATATTTATTTGCATATTAGTTTTGTAGTATTAATAATAGTTTGCTATGATTGCAGCAATTTTGTTACGAAAGAACCAAATCAACCATTTTTAAAGAAAAAGTGTTCATAAACAAAGGATGGTGAAATACCACAAAGAAATAAAAGTGGGATCTAGGTATCTTGTATCTACACAGACACATGAATTGTCCTCTCTCTCAAACCTGAAATCATGAAGACTTGACAGTAATTGCAATTATTGCAAGAGCCACATGAAAGCGGTTTTGGCTCCATGCAACAGACACATGGTTATCTACTCTTTTTTGCCCATCATAGCTGTTAAACTGACTGCCCTCTCCAACACCTAGGGCTTTTTTCTCCTAGGAAACAGGCAGTGGAAGTCTGCAAGCTCACAAATCAACATGGGGTACTCATTAACTGCATTTCTCACTTGAGCTTGTTTTGAAGTTCCACAGCATAGTTTGGTCTCACAAACCAATCTGCAGACCAGAGCATGAACAGGTACCTAACTTTTAAAGCCATTAAGATTTTTTCATCAGAAACATTTTGTACAAATTTTAAATTTTACTAAGGTCTTCTTTAGGGACATTTGCAGGAACACTCACGGGAATGGCAGCCACACATCTGCTACTGCTATCACTTTTTCAATCACTGCAGGCAGAGAGAGCGCTTTCCTTTGTGCTCCTCCTCCTGGTAACTGCACAGTATTCCCACTGCTTCCTCACACTTCTCATTTCCTTGTTCAATACCTATTGGCTTTTAGAATAGCAGAGTATGAAGTAGGTAAATATTTATTTTTCTCCAATTCATGAAACTTTGTGTAGGAAAAAAGGAGTCTGAGACGATGTCAAAGAAATTTGCAACTGTGCCATCGGCAGCCAAGAGATCAGCTACAGCATCAAGGAAACAAAAACAATAAATTAAGGGAGAAAATTACCAGAGGAGTGAAACAGAAATTAGAAAAATAATAATTAAAAAATTATTGCAGGATGTTTTTGCATCCTCAGCTGGGTTGAGGGCTGGATTTTTGAAAAGCAAGCAAGAATGAGGACAAAAAGAATAGAGAATTAAATGCTGAAGAGTATGTGAAAGAAGGAATCAAAACAAAAGAGCCTGAAACTCTGAATTCTGTCAAGACTCCTCAGTAACTAAACAGTCAAATGCTTCCCCCTTGTGACAGTTTTAATTTTAGAAATATTCTTGCCTGCTGACAGCTCGCTGCTTGCAAACAAATCAACAGTCTAATACTGTTTATTCACAAGCACAGCAAAACAATAATCTTTAGATTGAATATAAAATTAAGGCTTTGAGTACACAGTATTTAGAGCTGAAACTAAGGCTAGCAGTGGACACATCCAAGGCAAAGTCCTAACTCTTTACAATTGATCCCTCGAGTGCCCATCAAAAACTATTCAGGGCACAACAGTACAACAGGTGCAGGTTCATTTGATCCAGCTCTGCACAAGAAGCACTGGGCAATGTGACCCAGAGACACCACACTGGCTTTGTATGTGACAGCTGGGAATCATGAGTCAGCTCAGGTCTAAGAGGCAGAGCTTATTTGGTCAGGCCTGACGCTGACACACAACTCTGGGAGCTGTGATAGTTGATGTGCAGGTGCAGTGCTGGACTGTGCTGATTTACCAGCCCAGACACTAATACAGGGACCTCTGCTCTGTTCTGCACTGCAAGAAAGGCTGTCTAATTTTATCTCCCTCTAACCTTCACACAGGAACACATTTGTACAGTTCTTAAATTGTAAAGGTGATAGCTCTTTCTCCTTTTCCCCTTTCATGGCACTTCATGCAGGAAGAGAGGAATCTGATATGGTGTTATTATCAAATTTCAAACTGATAATGTCTATCTTTTACAAGAAAGGTGCACTATGTACAGGTACTTCTTATTCTGTAAAAGCAAAAGTCATACAGTATTAAGACTCCTGTGACTGTGCTTGCAGCATCTGATCAAGTTGTCAGCCAGTTTGTGAGGCCTTAACATACACACTGACATCCACTGTGTAAATTCCTTTAGAATTTTAAGTAATTAATTGCATGAAATCTGCTAAATACAATTAAAAATTATACTAGACAGGAGGTGGTCAAGAACAGAACCAAGACAGTGAATACCAAAGCTGTGGTTTCAAGAAGCAAGAGCATCCAGCAGGAGTATTGTTTTGAAGAGTTGGTTNACAATTAAAAATTATACTAGACAGGAGGTGGTCAAGAACAGAACCAAGAAGACAGTGAATACCAAAGCTGTGGTTTCAAGAAGCAAGAGCATCCAGCAGGAGTATTGTTTTGAAGAGTTGGTTTCTTCTGTCCTCCATTTCTGGCCCCATCTCTTTCAGGCTCTAGTTTAACTGACCATTTAAACTAGTACCACTGCAAAATCAAACCAAAACAGAAATAATTTCCCCCTTCCCTGCGCCAGCCTACCCATCCTGGTAGTCTTTGGGTTATCCTTGGAGATTAAGGGCATATTACACAAATACTTCTTTCCAGCAATACAGAGTTAGGTAGCTCCAGATAGAGCTGTTCATTCCTTCCCCTTCATTCTGGGATTACTAGGATCCTGCACTGGATCCACTTCCTGATTCAGGATAACACACAGCTGCACAAACAGCTACCAGCAAAGCTGATGAAGCTGGAAATAAGCTGCCACACCAGAAAGCCAAAAATATTCTTGTTTGCCTTGGCTGACGACTCTGTCAACTACAGCCCAGAAAAGTTTTAACCCTTTTACAGTACTACAACGTACCAAATAAGTTCCCATTTCTTTCTCCATGTTGACCTGTTCAGCTAATGACAGGTCTGTATCAGTTTTCTTGGAACACATGTTTTTCTTCATCCTCCTGTTGTATCTCTTCTGGAGCCAGTAAGGAAGCAAGGATTCTGCAAATTGGTTGAGGATCTGCGAAGTTATCAGCAAAGTGGCCAAGCTCTTAAGTTAAAAAAAAGAAATAAAAATAATACAACTGTGACGAACCTATGATCATTTGCAATTCTGTGAGCTCGAGTAACACTGTAAATTACTATTCTATGAAAAAAAGGCCAGCCTAACAAACCTAGCAAAAGCACATGGAAAGTATAGATGATCAAGTTCCCATCCTCTGTGTGTGCTGAAAAGGACAAATTAGGAGTTAGGAGTTAGTAGTCTATCTATTTTGTGTACCTGGATGTATTCTGAAAACAGCACACCAAGTACAATGAAGAGTAATGCACATTTAATATATACCAATGACAATCACAGAGCTAAGGACTGGAATTTTTTTCTATGCTTTTTATTTCTTGATTTTACCTGAAAGTAGAGGAAATGTCACAAATGTTATGTCTGGTATAGGTATGACAAGTGTTTTGCTATAGATCACTTCAGAGTAACAGAGGTCTTGAGCTGAAGTTCTTGTTGTACTGCTCATTATGTTTAAAGCAAAAATATTTTCCTTATACCAAATTTTCATGCATTTGAGTGTGAAAGTTGATTTAAAACACCAACTACAACCACTTATTTTTGCTTTTATTTATTCTCAGATCCTCACTGTAGTTGAACTTAATCATGACCCTATCCTCAAGAGTCTCATTAAGAATACTACAGAGAAGAACATTTTCTAACATAAAAGGAAATAAAGAGGAATTAAAATTTCCTAGTCTCATCTGTGTGACAGAATAATCAAATTTATTTGAAAATAGTTCCTCATTTATACAGAGAGAAAGAACTCTACTCTGTTATGATCCCGCGATAATGTTAGGGGAACTGAAACATAGAAGCTGGATTTCTAAGAAAATATAGGTGAAACATATGAATTGACAAATTTATGTTTTAAAATTAACTACTGAAGTCTGTTTCAATCAGTCCTTTATTTTCCTAGATTCATCAACATTCTTAAGGTGTTCTTGGAACTCACCTGCCTCAAAAGCTTCATATCAAACAACACAAAGGCAATGTAGAAAAGAGACGCAAAACAATTTAGGAAGTTGAACTGCAAATAAAAATATTTTCTTTTAGTACTCAAGCAAAATTCAGATGCAGAATATAATCTAACTTAACAGCTGTCTTGACTAGAAGGCTTCCATTAAGATATAAACTGCCCATCAAAATTTTCTTTATCATTTTTAAACCTTAGGTCAGAAAAAACACATTTTCAATATTGGTCTAATTCTGTTTTTCACTTAACAAGCTTAATGCTTTCCTTAAGCAAAGTGTACAAAGAGAGCTACAACTGAATTATGAAATGTCGACATTAAAAACACATCACCTTCTACTTAACTTTCATTTTTTGGCAATTTCTCCAGATAACATTAGAAAAAGATCTTCATTTAGAGTAGTGACTTTTTTTTTAAATAATCCTTGTCAAAATATATGCGTTGGGTGCTATGTCTCTCAGTCTCTAAAAATGTTAGTTGCGGTTTATGTTTAATCACTTCCAAAGGTTTTATGGCCAAGAGAAATATTCCCTACTTCTAAAATGAGACATAATCACAGTATTTAATCAAACTCTGAAGTTTCCTACTTGCTGTAAGTGCTGCAGTTCCTGTTTTGGAGCTCTTGGCCAATACTGATAATACTGGGAGTGCAGAGAGCCATTCACAGACTGAGAATGAAAACTGGGGGAAATTTACACTTGACATTTCATAATGTTTTAATCATTTTGTATAAATACCCTATAGGGAAAAAGAAATGGTTCTAAGTTTTAAGAGAAAGGTTACAGGAGTAAGTGATATCTACAAGAGTTTTAGCTCTAGAGGTTACCAGTAACAGATGGGTAACAGACAACACAAAAAACCCTCAAAACAAAAGAAACAAAACAAACCTCAAATAAACACACACACATACAAAAACATGGTGAAGGAAATAAAGAAGGAACCCTAAGGAAATTGAGGAAATAACAAAGGAAGAAACTTAAATGATCTTTTCAAAAGGAAACAAGAAGATAAATGAAATGAATCTGCATAAGCTATGAACTACACAGGAGTAGACTGACGGAAAGATATTTTCAGGTTCCTCTGACTGGTTGTCTGAATGTTAGTGTAGGTGGAATAAATGAACTTTTCAAAACATGGTTTACCATAAAATTGTGCAAACACTGAACAGAATAGTTGAAGACAGGACCACACCAATTAACAGAAACTTATATATACAGTGTCCTAATGAAAGAACAATTCCATACAAATAAAAAGCCAACTCTCCACTATAAAAGAGGCATCTAAAACGGTCTAGCAGCTACTGCAACCACAACAGAAATCTTGTTTACCCTGATTTTTGTGCTACTATTTGGCCTTGAGCAAAACTGTAGGTCACTGTGGTAATGCTAAGAAAGCACTAATAAAACACAGCACAAGCTGTCTTTTTAAATAATCTTAAAAGCTGCTTATATGACATACTTACCACTAAAACCTTCAGAATTAAATGATTCTGATACGAAGATTCCAACCTGTGATTTTCTAAAACACCAACAAAAATACTAATTAGTAAACCTTGTACTATACATTGCTTTCCAAAGAGTGAACAGACACTTTTACTCCAGAAGAAAATCACTTATCTAATAGTTTATATTATTCTAATATTTCATGGTAGAAAGAATTCATACTGTACCCATACCTCACTTAATCTATGAAGCTAGTCTGATCCATAGTATTAGCATACATATTTTGACTACAACTCCAGTATTTTTTCTACCACAGAAGTTTCTTCTTTTATATATTTCTGACTCTGAAGAGCTATTTTATAAAAGAAAAAACAACCATTGCTCTTAAGATTTAACAAAATGTGTCTAGTTATTGATTGCTCTTTGGCTGAAAACTAATGCAAGATTAATGGGAACATAAAGTGAAAAGTAACAATACCAAATTTGATTCAAAACCACTAAATGCTCACAGAAATATTCCCATTTCTCTCCAAGGAATTTAGATAAAACCCTACACTCTAAAGCAAGACTGGAATTATGTCCAGTTCAACAGATGCATTACCCATTCTAAATTGGGATTTTGAGTTCATTCACGATAAACTGTCAGAACCTGATGTTTCAGGAAGGCAGGTTTACTGGAGGGGAGAAAAGGGAAGTGGATGGGACATTTTCAATTTATTTCTGCTGTTTTGTTAGATTGTACCTTTAAAGCCCTGGGTAAGCAGTAACTGGAAAGGCAGCACACTAGCACGTGTTGTGTCAACAAGGCTGGAAGGAGACACCATCACCTCAGGACGTTGCTCAGGACAAAACAGCAGAGCTCTACTCTGACAGGATCATCAATTTAGGCCTGACACATGAAGATGTACTCCAGTGACTGCAATTTTTACTTTTAGCTTTCACTACACAATCAGGTTTCATGATAAATGGGTGCAAGAGAGGTGCTTAAAATACGCCAGATTGTTTCACATGCTTGGTCACTTTAGCTGTTGAAGTCAGATATTATCTGAAAATATGCCAGGTGGGAGATAAGATAGGACAGCCAGATGAGCTTTTCAGCCTATTCAGAGCATGGCAGCAGAAACACATTGGATAGCACAGAAAAGCACAAGCTGTCAGTGTACCAGGTTACATAAATACTGCCTCTGCTGAATATGAAACATCAGCTTAAACCCAAAAAAGCCTGGATAAAAAAAAACCCTTGACTTGCTTGTTAAAGACATTTTAGTTTATCAGATCAACAAAACTGGGTATTTCACAGAAATGCCTTTTCTTGCAGCATAGTAAAAACAATGAAACAAAACAGCCAACTGAGCCCTAGATATGAATTTACAAATCATTTAAATAAAAACCTTCAACAGTCATAAACAAAGAAATTGCTTGCTTTTACTATCATGGATGTCTGGTTGAATTTGATGAGCAAATCATTCTGGCAAGCATAACCAACCCCCACTTCAACACCTCTTTTTATTCTGTCTTCTGCATCAATCTCCCTTTTGCTTTATCTTTCTTCTGTTAATTTTCTGGGTCTCCAGTTTTAGTAATCTGGATTCTGTGCTGCAAATCAATGCCATATGGAGCTTCACGAAGCACTTAATTCTCCATTAGCTTAATCTATTAACTTTGTCTGAAAGTGACTTCACATGTCTGCAGAAGTGCTAAAATTCGAAATGAACACCAGCATTTCACTGTCCTTATGTTAGGCTACAAAACATAAGGCCCAATCTGTTAAATAAATCACACGCAAGGGGGAAAAAAGGTAATCTATTATAACATTTCTCCTCTTCTGAGAGTGCCCAGATAAACACATTTTGATTGGGATATGGAATCCTAGTGTCTTTATTATAGATGTAGCATACATAAACACTCTTGTGACATTTAGAGTGGGCTTAGATTTGGTTCCATTATCTCAGTGCCTCTGCCCTCTGCACTGATGCACAGTAAGCAAACCCAGGTTGCAGGTGCAACTTGCCAGCACAATCCTTCCTGCCATCCATGCATCCCTGAGCTCTTATCCTCATGCTCTCCCCCCCACCCCTTTTGCCAGCACTATGGCTGAGACAGCCAGACAAAGAATGAAACCAGGGAGGGGGAACTTCTGCACCAAAGGCAGAGAGGCTGAGGAGGAAGGCAGGATCGCCCCTTCTGACAGCATGCCATACTCAGACCAAATTAAACCAAATATGAAACTGCAATCTCAGAACACTCAAAATATAAGAAGTTAAAATGGCCATCTCTTTTACTACACAGCAAAAAACTACTTTGGGAAATCTTTTTAGCATTCTGTTGAACAAGAGCTCGCAGTAATGTATTTTACAAAGAAGCAAATTCTAAGTATGTAGGATTCTAACTTGAAAGAAGAAGAATGAACAACTTTCTTACCCCAAGATGTTAAGAATTCAGCAGCATACCGATAGATACGGTTCATAATTTCAATCACAATGGCATAGATGATACTGGGCACGTACAGCATCAAGCTGCTGAAGTTAGACTCATTCTCTTTGTGATAATCCAGAGCCCACTGCTCCAAGTCAAAGTAAATCATCATCACGTACAGTGAGAAGTAGAGGCAAAGGCACACAAATGGTAAGGACACCAGGTAAATCCGTAACTGTCTCTTAATACTTGAGTACACTGGCTCCTCCCTCCCAGTGACAGGATTGATCCCCAGCACACCGTGGAAGCCTGGTCTTGGTTCTTCAAACTGCCTCTTCATCAGCAGCGTGCCCCAGCGGTAGGTCAGGATGGCGCAGATCCGCTTCCAAACCTCCAGGATCACAGTGGACCACAGCAGATTGAACGTGGCAAACATCACGTATTTGTCGTAGTCTTCCCACGCAAACACGTAATAAGGAATCCCAATGACAGCCATTGGAATCAAAGCAAATGTGAAGTATTCTAAGAAGCCAAAGTAGAGAGCAATGGTTTCGCCAAAGTAGCAGCGTATGTCATCTGCAGAAAGAAATGAATCAATTAAGGCTACACTTAACAGAGATGTCAGTACAATATCAAACGTGACCTTACATGAACTTACAACTTGCATTGACCAAAATTTTATTCTTCTAAATAACATAGTGAATATCACTGCTTTTTCTTTCTTCCTTCACCATTATCACCATATTCTGAATTATTATTTTTAATGTTACATATATACTCACATAAAGATACCATTCAGATGGCAAGGAAGTCAAACAGATATCCAGAGAAAAGGAAAAACAAACAAACAAAAAAAAACAACCCCCAACCAATGAGAAAACACTATCATTCTTGAAAACAGACTTGATCAATGAATGGCATGGAAGACATCTGATGTAATAAGAACCAAACTTTAACAGCAAGTGACACCCAGCTTCTGAAAATTCCCACTGGCGTGTGTACTACTGGGAAACACATTTGTTTCAGCTTGCTCAGAGAAAAAGGGCTGGTTGTACTAATCCTCAAGGAACTAAAGGAGAAGATGGACAGGTGTATCAAAATCTTAAATCTTAAACACATCAGATAGAGTACTCAGGTTGAGATACTCTCTTCAGCAGACAACTGATACATTAAATACTTGCTAGACTCACTAAGTTTGCTTCCTCAGGTGCTACAGAGACTTAAAAAGTGCACTAGCAATGGGTATATTTCATGACAGATGTATTACCTCCAAGAAGACATATCACTTATCTTACTAATTTAAAAAGTACAGGATTATTATTAATATAAACTAGAGAAGTGATAAGATACAGAAATGCCTATCAAACAGTTAAGAATGCTGAAATCTCTTTTCTCTGCTTGCTTGGATGACCAAATTGCTTGTATGCCACTGTTTTGTATTTGCCAGCTTAAAGAAACAGCCACAGAAGCATGACATTTGAATTGCCACTGTAAATACACTACCACAACGCATTACCTCTGTAATATACCACCACAAAAAAAATCTCACATGCAATAACAGAATATGGCTTACAAAACACTACAGCAGAAGTTCATAACTGTCAACCAGATAAAAGCCTCTGAAAGCAAGAAGGAAAGGTAAACAGCCAGAAGGCTCAGCACTCCAACATTCCTGTCAATCAAAAATTCATTAACAAATACATTCAATGTAGGTCATTAGCATCACTTCACACTCCAACATGAAAGGCCTCCCTAAATTAGTACTTACTTAACAGGCTCCTGGGAGTTACTTCAAAATTTTGTATGGATTCAGAGTCAGTCCAAAAAAAAAACCCTTTCTCACATAAACAAAAAACACAATAAGGCTCCTAACACAATACTCTGGAGGCAGGCATTATCAAGACAGATCTTTAACTTCCTGCAGCTCAGGAAAGAACCTCAAGCAACTGCAAGACCCAGAAATTTATAATCAGGCAAGCTCCCAAATGCTTATTTTCTTATCTTTAAATAAAGTTTACAGGCTTAGAGTTTAGAATTTAACCTTCCACACTGCCAGACTAAAAATTGTATTTGTTTTAAGATTATTCAGTGTCTAAAACGTACTCAAGTGATGCTGGCATCCACCAACATACAGTCTTCATTCAGACAATGAATTTAAAATGAACAGTTGTAAATACACTTCTGACACACCTACAACACAAAAAAAGCTTTGGGAGTTCCAAACACATGGGAGCTTGTCAAGAGTTAGTTTAAAAGAATAGTCTTGGGCTTGGACCATTCCTGCTTTACTGATGAGAATTTGGGGAGAATTTGTGATGTGCAGACTGCAGTTATGTGGAAACTCACAGACACTGAATCTGCAGACTCTGCAACCGCCCACTTTGCAAGTCTAGAAGCATTTCAGCAGGTCATACAGGAAACATTAAAAGAGGAAAAACATGTTCAAATGGTAAAAGAACAGTGGTCTAATTTCACAACTCCACTGCATGACCACAAAGCAAAAGCTGTTCACATACCTAAAGGCTGATAACCGACTTTCACTTGGCCATACCAGCTGTGACTAAGCTTTTTCAACTCTTCTCCATCATGCAGAGGGAAAATTTGGACAAGAATACCACTGGTCAATAATCTTCTCACTAGAAGAGAAAAGAAAAAATAGATACCTAACATCTCTTCAAAGGACATGGAAGCTGACATAAGTAAACAGGTTATGTTGTGTACTTAGCAAGCCTAAAGTTTTTTTAAATAGATCTAGCACTCAAATCCTAAAAATATTGTCTCATGTTAATTAACAAATTATAGACAGCAGTTATACCTATTCCTGCAAATACTGTGCTGTCCACTGGAAGATAAAGAGCAACCTTTTTACATATAATAACTACTCCACAGCTTTGCAATATAACCAGATGTAGCTTCAATGGCAAAAACCGCTACAGGTCAGGACTGAAATGCCACATGTAGCACTGTGAGTATAGCCACAAAGTCATTATCAGTTTACACTTATTCATAAATTACATCACTTCTTCATTGCAAACAAACTGCATATTGTACAATTTTTATTTAGCTTTGTTATGGAAAGCAATACAACATGTGCAGATAAACAGTTAAGAAACTGCTCTGAAGTTACAACCACAGAAAAAAGAAAATAAATTTTAAAAAAGGGAGGCACTGGAAGCGTGACAGTATTTTTCTGTTTCTCATCATTATCTGCTTGACAAAACTAAAAAAATACTTTGGCTATACGAAAAGGTTAACAACGTCAACTCATCTGACATCTACATTTATTTACATTTTTTGAACCACTAATATGCACAGATCTCCTTCTCTGATGACCAACACTCTTGAATAAAGATTCTGTTAATAAAAGGACATAGAATTATTAAGATCCATTCTGCAAAGACTCTGTAGCATCCCTGCCAACAAACTACTTTCAGCTACCACAAAAAGAGCACCAGCTCTCATTGCTTCTTTCTCCTATGGAAAGGAAAAGCTCTTGATGCAAAGAGGAAGATCAGTGAAAACAAATAAATAAAACTTCTGTCCGAATATGAAATTTGTATCTCTGGAGCACTGATACACATTCCAGGATTTTTATACAGAGAGAATCCAAGTATATAATCATGCAACTTAAATAATAAATACTTTTGGTACTAATTAAAAATAATGGATGCCATTATTTCTGATATAAAAGAATGGATAATAGAAAATAAATATAATGGATAACATGTGCAAAAACTACCCAGCTGAAGAGAACATAAGGCCAGAGCCTCAGCCTCCCAGAACAACTCAGGATGGAAGGCCCTCTGGAAGTAATATGGTCCACCTTCCTGCTCAAGGTGGGTGTGGCTTAAATTGGGCTGCTCAGGGCCTTGTCTAGCAAGGATTTAGAAGTCTCCCAGGACAGTTACCAACAGTCTCTTTAAATCCTTGATCAAATGTTTGATTACCCTGCTGAGAAAAACACTTTCTTGATACCTATTCAGAATTTCTCTTGTTGCATTGTGCATCCATTACCTTTTGTCCTATTACTGAAGCAGTGAAAAAAACAAAGTTGGTTAAAAACAGTGGGACTTGAACGTCTGAAGGATTTCTCTTCACTACAGGAAAATTAAATTTTTTTTACCATGAACACTATCCTACATCAATACAGTGAGTTAGAGGCAACAAACTACATTACTTACCAATTGATTTTCCTGGGTACAGCTTTGCCTGAGGATATCCAGGGATCATTTTTTCATCTTTGGCTCTCAAATTTTCAAGTTCATGTTTGATGATGTACTGACATTCTGCCATTGTAAGGAAATTGTGATTGTCATCTAAACAAAAAGGAAGGTTGTATGAAATGGTGCAGCACAGGAATACAACCCTGGCAGCAAACAACTATAAAAAATTACCAGCATCGGGAAAAAAAATTTACAGCAACAAACCTATGTCAAACCCATCAATTTATAACCATGGAAACAAGAGTCAGATTTCCTTGAGATAAAAACAACTTTTCTCCCCTTAGGAATAAGAAACTAGGGATTGCCCTAAACACACTCAGAAGCTAAAATATCAATAAAACTCTAATACAAAGAATAGAAGTATAGTATTAGTTTAACTGGGCAACCAGAAATACTATCAAGATGACACAGACTGCAGGGTTTCTTTGTTAGGTGACAATTTCTCTGACTGCACATGGACAAAACTAAAATTACATTTGTGTTTTTAAAAAGAAAAAAATACTAGGAGATACAGCCAAAAATATATTTACCAGAGCTGGAAATCCAGCTAATCCTAGAGATCCTGTTAGCAGCAGAATTTGTGTCAGATTTGCATTAATAATGTAAAGGCATGAAAGAAATTGAAGTGGCACTTTTGCAATTGACAACTCTTGTGAAAGCTTCCTAACTTCAGGAAAGCAAGGTCACAAAAGTAAAGACACTGCAACAATTATTGCACAACAGTGGTGTTGAGCAAAACTGCCACTGAACAACAAAACTTAAAAATTGTTTCAGACAGACCCAAGAACCTTTACATTGAAAATGTGGTTAAAGATATCACTCAAACAGGCACACTGGCAAGACTAAGCTGGAACTCCAGTATTTACCTGCAGAGCAAAAAAGGAGTTCTGCCACTGTAGGGACGTTAAATACCCTACAAGCAGCACATTTAAAAGGAAATGTTCCTGTGTTGGCACCCCCACAAAATAAAAGAGGAAAAGGAACGATTCCACTAATCATGCCCAAATCCCACTGTAGTGTTAATTATTGTTCATTTGATGTGTACATGTAACAGAGAAAAATGTTTCTGTTTTTTCCAGCTAATTTTAGGATGATAAGCCTCAAAACTGGCTCACAGAAATTAAATTGCTACATTAATTCATAACATGGATTGTTAATCATAAAATTGTGTTTATCATCTCTTTTTCTTGTCTTGTTTTCCAAGAAATTCTATCATACAAGTTAAAAGACTATTTGGAGCAAAGAAAAGCATGACGAAAAAGACAAACAAAAAATTAAAGCCATGTGAAAGAAACCAAAATTCCTTATATGACCTGAATTTCCATAGTTAAAAACAAGTATTTTTTGCATGGCTGAGTCTTCCATTTGCTGTTCAGTTATCATTCCAAGGAATAGAAAAACCATAAAAGATTTAGCAGTGTAATTGCTTATAATCTTTAGTCACCACTTTGCAATGACAAAGATTCCCACATTCCTAAATTGCTTACCTGCAAAATGTTTGAAAGTTTTTCTGCTGCTGTATGTAAAAGTTCTCATTGAGTGATCACTGCATTCCTTCACCAAACCTACAGTTTCAGCTCCCAGCAGCAGCCTTAAGTGGGAAGCTCCTACTAGATAAATATTTTCAACTCCATTTTCCGTAACAAGTGGTTTAATCAGTAGTTGTGCACCTTTAAAACAAAGAGGGGTAAAATAAGCAAGGAAATACATTAAAATTATGTCAAAAAGCTCTAGCATTTTAACATACAATATATTTGCCCTAGCTGACAGGAGTGCTGAAAATGCCTCTTTTAAAGGACAGAAAGAGTTAAGGTTTCCACAGCATTCGATATAGGATGTTCAGAATCTTGCAGAGTCACCCCCTGATTTAGCCCTGTTTCTGCTGAAGCACTCTCAACAAGGAACTGGAACAATGGGGAATGTTTGGATCTATTCCCTATGGTTCACACCATAAAAGCAAGAAGTGCTTCTACAAAAAGTCCCACTGGTTTTAAGGAGACCAGATTTTTGAAGCAGAAACATCCCGGACCTATCTAACAGAGGCCTGAAAGCAAGTTTATAGTCATAAATCCATTAGCCACAGAAATATTACTGACCATAAGCTATAAGTTAAAACAGCCACAAATAATGACTTTTTTAAAAAAAGTTTTTTAAAGAAGTCCAAGGAATTAAAAGTTAATTAGCCCTACCTTCAATTCCCAGAAGCATACCAAAATGAGTAATGAAATACTGTCTTTGTAAGACCCTACCTGCTAACAAAAATATAAATAAAATCTAGCATAAAGTTATCAAGATTAGATTGCTTTCTTCTAACTTAATTTGGTTCTACAAAATGGTACAAAGGCTTATGGACAGGATGTGCAGCATCTTCATGTAGGCAAGGCTTACCATCTTCCTGTAAGCAACAGGAGAAACATGTCTAGACAACTGCTATAAAAACTGACATCAGAAGTACATTGAGATATAGGTTATCGGGGCTTCAGTGCAAAAAATTGAAGAATTCTAGAGTTCAACTGACATTTGACCTTAAGTAGGGTCAAGTGGATTCAAAAAAATGCAAAACTAAATGAGACTGGCAAACAATCATACCACTGATTCACTGAAAAGTAATTTTTTGTATGTTTTCATGTTATGGTGACAGCCGATTTTATTTCAAAGTCAGAAGATCATACTGTACTCACCTCCATCTGCCTTTTTGTCCACAATTCGTTTAGTGAGCCATTCTATGGTTTCTTCTTTGGTGCCTTTTGCAAGTTCAATTACTACCAGGGGCCTGAAGTTAGACTCAACAGTATCCAAGAAAGACCAGCTTTCCAACATCTCTTTCTTTTTTTCCGCCATCTCTTGAGAGCTTGCTAAATACAAAATCAAAATAAAATGCAAGTGCTAAAAAATATCTGGTACAAATCCAAAAAACCACAAAACTTTACTGCAGGGAGTTACACAAGTCTGTGCTTATCAAAGGCATAGGTGTGCACTTTTATGCACTTATTAGTACCAGGTTGAGTAACCTCTGCTGTTGTCAAGATGCTGCTGATCTCCCATGTCATTTAAGTCCTACTTTGTAGGTAGGAAAACTGTTGTTGCTATGTATAGCAAAGCAGTAATAAGAGGAAAGCAAATAAATAAATTAAAAGGAATCAATAAACTATCCTCAAAAACAACAGCCTGCAACTTCCGACAGTCTATTTGTCAGCAAATGAAAACATTGACAGAAACTTAGTCAAAATGTATTTAAAAATCAATAAGTTTCTTGTGGTATGACTATGCAAACACATTTTAAGCAAGAACCTTCTCAGTTAATACTGTGAAGCTTTAACCATACCAAGGAGACTTATACCACCTTGGGTGAGTAAGACACCTATCATACTGATTGACAAATTACAATCAAAACACTTAAATGACTTTTTGGAACCTATAAACCAAGCATTCTGTGACAAAGGCCAGCTGTAAAGCACTGACAGCACAACTTTATGTGTAAATAATCCAAATAATCTAAAGAGACCTTTATAGACTCACAGACCCATTTAGGCTAAAAAAGGCTTTCAAGATTAGTCCAACCATTAATGCACAACTTCCAAGTCCACCACTAAACAATGTCCCCAAGAATCACTTCTACAGAGCTTTTCAATATGTTCAGGGATGGTGACTCAATCATTTCCATAGACAGCCTGTTTCAATGCCTGGCAACCCTTTCCATGATGAAATTTTTCACAGAATTTTAATGGCACAGCTTGAAGCCATTTTCTCTTTATAGTCTGTTACTTGGCAGANCTTTATAGTTTGTTACTTGGCAGACCCCCACCTTGCAAAAACCTTTTTTCAGGTAGCTCAGAGAGTAATAAGGTCTCCCCTCAGCCTTCTTTTCTTCAGGCTGAACAACCCCAGCCACTTCTCTCCTGTCTTGTTAACAAATTTTATATAAATTATTCTACAGAGATCATTGTATCATGCTTCATAAAGCAACTTAAGAGATGTTGATAGAAAACAATAAATCTGGTAACTAACCTACTCCATTAAAAAAAAGTTTAAAAACCCAAACAAAATTCAAGACAGATTTAATTTACTAAATTTAAAAGTGAGGGGAAGGTTTGGTGATTTTGTTTGGTTGGTTTTTTTGTTGGTTTTTTTTTGTTTGGTTGTTTTTTTTTTTGCTATTAACTTGACTGAAGAAGGGAATTTACCCACTGTCTTTAAGCAGTTTCCCCACTCCTTTTAAAATACTTAATTTTTAAGGAAGCTGCTCTAAGGATGCAGTTCAGCTTTTATGACCATTATAGTTCTGTGATTCAAGGACATATCAGTCTCCAATATTTCATATAAATTAGCCTACAAAATACAGTGATACTGTAAACATATGCACAGGAAATGAACAAGTCCATTCAACGTGTCAATTTTGACTTACCAAAAACCCCATTGAAATTTGGCTTGAAAGATTTTTTTATGTTATCTTCACTTGCCTTTTCACACGCACACAACATATAGATTTACAGCTCTGAACCCAAGTACTCATATCTTTTAAAAAAATGCACTGGATTAATAGAGTATTTTTTAAAATTTCAGATGTGCATCTGCACAGAGTGAACCAGACAGAGAAAAACATAATCAGGGATGAGGCACTGTAACTGAGCTTGTCAATGACTAACTACACTGTCTTGACAAGTCACTGCACCTTAGTGCATCACCATCCATAATCAGCGTTTTGCAGGGGTTTGCTAAAATTACACCTGACACATCGTGTATATTGCCATTTCTAAAGAATTCTAAGAATGAAAAGCACTAGACAATTACTAAATAATAACTACTGGTTAAGAATATCACTTTGCAGCACAGCTATCTCTTGAAAACAGCCTTCTTAATAGTGTGCTACTCAGCAAATTTGGCTCCTATCATTTATTCAGAATCATCGTCCTTGGCATGGTGACTGTGTAAGAATCACAGAGTCATCACAGAATCAGAGAATGGTTTGGTTTGAAGGTACTTTAAAGATCACATAGTTTCTATTCCCTGCCATGGCTATGAACACTTTCCACTAGCCCAGGTTGCTCAGAGCCACATCCAACCTAGCCTTGAACACTGCCAGGGATAAGGCATCCACAGCTTCTCTGGGCAACCTGTTCCAGTGCCTCACCACCTTCACAGTAAAGAATTTCTTCCTAATATCTAATCCAAAACTACTCCTTTTCCGTTTGTTATTTTCAGGGTTATTACTACTGAAAACTACAAAAGAGCCGAAACACTCTTCCAAATCATGCCTGAGCAATTTCCAAATATATTTTCCAACAGGTTGTCCGACGCCCAGCACAGACCCTGTGGGAGGTAATTTGGGAGGTAATTTGGCCTCTTCTTTCATCCTGCACACTGCGTGACTAGTGACAGACCCAGAAGCACAGGGAACAACCCAAAAAGGCCCTCAAACCCCCGAGCTCCCGCTCTCACGGAATGGCTGGGTGATGGCCACAATTAATTAAGTTAGAAAAGACCTCTGCGACCAGCGACTCCAACCCATGACCAAGGACCACCTTGTCAGCTCAGGGCTGAAGGAGCTGCAGCCCTTTTCCAGGGCGTGTCGGCGCATAGGAGGTCAGAGCCGGGCTCACCGCCCGGCCTCCGCCCCGGGAGCCGCCGTGTCCGGGCCGTGTCCGCTCTAAGGCGGCCCATCAC